>QVRM01006673.1:0-201796 GCA_003439945.1 Dermanyssus gallinae
TACAGAGCAGATCAAACACCAAGATTCTTTTGACATTTTTCGGCTAAAGGTAATCATCTTTCACGAATTACGCCACCTGGTTCTGCGGGCAATAAGGAATATACCCCGCAACATTTTAAACGAAGAACGACACAAGAGCAACGTCGCAGACGTAAAAGGCCTGGGACTCTGGCCAAAACAACTTTGAATTCTCCATCACGACAACGCCCGGCGCACGCATCGTTACTAATTAGCATAATTTTTATCAAATATTTGTACCTGAATTTCTGCAATCTCTTGTTTACCGAACCTGGCTCCGTGCGACTTTGGAACAGCTCAACTCAGTTCCGGAATACGCCATTAAAAAATGTTTCGAAGAGTGGAAAGAGGGTGACACAAGCGCATTGCAGCGGGCGGGGGCTACTTTGGAAGGAATCAAAAAAATTTTAAAGGATTAAATACATATTATTTTTGTTATAAAATGGTATCAGAACTTTCCGAATCCTCTAGTATTTCAAGACGACCGGGGGCCATGGGCTTTAACGGAATAATCAGTAGTAGTGGTCGACGCACTTGAGTATTAGTAATACGCTTATTTAAGTAATTATATTACAAGCTTTATTTTATTGAATTAATTCAAATGGAGACACAGTTGGCTCCAGTAAGCGCCAGTAACCCAGTTTGGTGCTCGCCTCTCCGACCGATGGCTGCCTTAGCTTATTAATTCTGGGTGGGTTCAGTGGCATGGCCTTCATGAGAGCGATCGGATTGCACCGCTGGCCACCTGAATTAAAGCCGTTGGAATATAAAAGCCTCCGGTGACAAATACAAATCGGTCGCTTTCTACAAAGTGTTTCGTGAGGGAACCATGAGGTCACCGAGCATCTCGATTAAACGATAGTTCTTATCGAGCGAGCTTGCGTAAGCTACAACCAAAACAAGTATCTCTAGATATTCGGCTGAACACATCCTGGACGCATCAATGAGCACGCGGCACCAAATAAACTTAATAATTTTATTAATATAATTATCATATCGTCATTATTACTTCTGTTATTATTATTATGATGATGATGATTATTGTTATTATTAGTCGTATCATTATTATTCTTAGCATTGATAAGGTAGTACGTAGTAAATCACGATCGTAAGGTACAGATCATTGGGATTGGCGACAACGAGTATACTCTTGATGAGTGAGACACTATAAAACCTCAATCGCAGGAAATGAGCAAGTGAACCGATCCGAACCGAGCAACTGCACGCCACTGACCTGTGGTAAATTGAAGGAAACATATATATACAGCCTCAATTGTTCGACCTCAGCTGGGTGAGGACAGACTACGTGGGTAGCGCCAATGAACGGCGTTCAATTGACACACACCTCGCAGAGGACTGAAAATGATGACAAAATGATGACCATACGTTATATCATCATCAACACGTGCGCCCATCAACACGCCAAGCACATCTGTTCATATATCACTCGCGTTCCTGTCTCTTTGTTTCATTTGCAGTCCATATCTGTTCCTGGTCCGTAGGTAGATGGACGAGGCGAGGATCGAGGACTTCATGGGGGTCGATTTTTTCTCGTCGTCGTCGTCGTTGTTGTCGACATAGACGATGTTGTCATTAAGCTTGTTATGCTGCTGTTGTTTTTGTTGCTACGGCTGTAGCAAACGTATTGATAGTGTTGTGATTGTTAACGTTGCTGGTAGTGGTGTTTTTTGTTTGTTTCTTCTAATACCGTGCCTGGAAATGGGAAGATGTTACGTTCCCCGCTATCCGGACTCCACTGTTCTCCGATTTAAGAAGAGTAAGCTCGAATATTTAACGTGATTCGCTAGTGCCATCTAATGTTTGTAGCCTATCATCACGAGTAAAGTTGAAAAGGCGTTTGAGGTCGTACCTGCCGTCGCCAGATCCTATCAGAAGAGAGGTACCTTTTAATCTGTTGCCGAGCTTCTAGGCAAGAGTGGGTCAATGTTTTATAGATTAGGATAACGCGCCCGTCTAGATAACTATTTGCCTGAACGAATAGAAATTATGTTGCGGGCGGTAAATGGCCACAGTTGCCATACCCCCCCCCCTGGACTAAGTTATTAACGGAGTTGTGATTCCCTCAACTGCAGTTATGATCTCTTATTCTCAAACACATGGTACTTACATATATAACTCTCGTTACATATATATTACTGGCAGAATAATTCTAACAAGTTCAGATTGCGCAATTTGAACCGTCGTTTTCACTCGTTTTGCGTGTCGCTATTTACTCCTGTAAATTGGGGACTTTTTAGTGGCATCCGTGCCCACCGAACATAACCATGGGCCAATCTGATAAGCTGTGAACGCATGTTTTCACAGATCGACCTTGCCCTTAAACATGATCGTCAGATCATGTTTAAGGACAATCAACCCACCAACGTTTACTAGAAGATGACGATCTCTTTGTCATCAGCGCGCGTATACACTACTGGTAGTATTAGTTGTAGTAGTAGGCGTAATAGGCACGATGCCATGTCTATATACCTAATAAACAACGAGGCAAAACAACGAAGCAACGAGCCGCTGTTTCTTTAGCTTTTGAACCATTACTAAGCTAGCTAGAAAGGGCTACCTGGCTGGCTGCCTGCCTATGAAAACACACAACCTCAGCGCAAATGAACTCGACCAAACTGAACGTCTCTTGTTTGTCACCGAACGTCTTGCGTAAGAAGTCAACAAATTGGTTCAAAATCTAATCGGCGAGAGTTTCGCGGGAGCGCGAGCAACTAAGCAGCCTGAGGGTCACGTACGTTGTCGTATCGATTCATTGCTGTTTTGACACCTATCTACATAACAGACTACCTGCTAGCTAAATGCGTTTTCCCGCCTCTCTGTCTGTCTGTCTGTCCGCTTTCTCTCTCAATCGTGCATTTCGCCTAAATAGAACTACTCTTTCGCTCAGGCTTTTCGATTCCGCCCAAGAATGACGCTGACTCCTTTTGGTAGGTCTCAAGGTTTAAGTCACCGGCCGTTAAACTGCTGCCACTTGCAGCGGAAATAGGTCGATTTCCGTCAGCTTGATCCAACTGAGATATGTCCTTTCACGTGATTTCAGCCTAACTCTTCCTTATATTTTTATTCGAATCACAGCCCCACAAAACATTGTGAGCATTTAGCCGGTAGTGCGGCGGTTCCGGTCGAAATCGTTGGTGCTTGTTGCAGGATAGCACAAGCAACGATCGGGTGGGGCCCGCTCCGATGTGAAATCGGCACAAAGAACAAACTATATGGACTCTAGGGCAACGTAGAACCAATGTAAGAGAAGTGTTATCCATACATACCGCCATATTACTACATACATCGGCAGTCGTCCATGAGGCATCCTCAAGCGTTTGCGCCCTTGCTGTTACGCACCCGGCGTCTGTCCCTCTGGTGCTTATTCTCCATCAAGCGCAGGCGCGGGCAAGCTAGTAGAGCCATCACACCAGCACCCAGCTTCGAAATGCAATCCCCAGTAGAGGTCAAATTTGGCGTTAATATATATGTATATATATATATATATTATAAATATATATATATATATATATATATATAGGGGTTTAACAGAAGCAAAATTAGCAAAGCACGTACACTCACTCGCTCAATACAAAACCAAGACAACTTCTAAAGTTCTTCTGCTACTGATACGATTGACTCAGAGTACTCTCAAAAGAAGCAGTGGTAGTAATAAAATAACCATTCGTTACATTATTGTCGTCATCTTAATGTGCTTATATTATTATCGGTACTCTTTTAGAGCTTTTAATCATATATATATATATATATATATATGTATATATATATAGAGAAGTTATTGTTTGCGTTATATGATATCACCATTCTCCTTTAGTGTAGTGTGATCAGTATATTTATTTATTATTTTGCTTGGAAACATTTAGAATAATTCAGCGCATCATTTATCGTTGGGGATTATGTTCAATTTATGATCATTACCACTACGGCCAACTGTGAACCGAGGTTGTGTCAATGAACTGGCAGACGCTCTCCGGGCATATATTTATAATGGGTGGTATCAGCAGTTTTTTTATTTCTAAACATAAGACTGCCGAGCCCTATTGTGCTCCGTAGTGGCGATGTGAAGTTGCAATGCTGTGCATGCGACTAATCTTTTAAAGTTGCGGGAACAAGTTAAAGATCAGGCGATTTATCAGTCAGAAGTTAGGCATTAAGTAGTTTGTCGTTCGATGTTTATCGTGACTATTATAGAGGCGTATGCATCAACAGCAGCTGTACAAAAGCGATGTTCAATTCATTTGCTTAATTTTGGAAACTCTTACCGCTGATGTTCATGCAGCCATTTTCTGTGGCAAGTTGTGCACGAATGACAGAATACGCAATCCATTTTGTGTGTATATATATATATATATATATGCTTGAACAGTAAATTACCATTTATGGAGTACCTTGTAATGATCGCGTAAAGTGTGATGATATAGAATAGAGCCAGTCGTTCCACCGAGCCACTAAGCCGGTAAGCCTATCGGAATGCCTCAGTTACTTGGGTCAATCCCTTCGGCAACATAGTAAGCTCGCATTCGAGTATAGTCCTGTGATGTATGTACTCGTATATGGTGTTGTCTTTTATCGACAAAACGTGGCCTGACTAGACGAGCGTAGGAAAGCTCAGGAACCCGGAGCCTGGCCAATGGCCCGGGCGTTCGCAGTACATGCAGTATCGCTTGTATTTAGCGTAGTCGTTATCGGCAAGAAAGATAAGAGGGTATTCATATTGTCGTTGCTGTTGTTGTTAATGTATATTGTTTGACGTAGTAGTGGTCGAAGAAGTACTCGTAACAGCGGTAGCTATTTATCGCAACAGGTGCATGCAGAAAGCGGAGAGCGATAGAGGATTGTTTATCGAGATTATTAGGAAGTGTGTGGACGTCGAGCATCGCCGTCCTGTGATCTCTGTTGTGCTGTTCGGCATAACAGATGACTCGAAAGAGGCTTCGGGTGTTGTTGAAACGGTATCGTACCGGCGAGAGGCAAGGAGGGGCTGCCCGATTAAATAGATGCCAGTTATGTTTTTGGGCCGAAGACTCTGTTTCTTATATATATATATATATATATATATATGTATATAAATATGTGTGTCCACCCCAATACATTTTTCCAACACATATTGTGCGAGCCGACAACATGTCTCAAAAAGTTCGCTAAGCAGATCACTGGATCGCGGAGTTGGACAGACAAGCTTTAAACAAACGCGGGAAATCAGTCATAGATCAGTCGGAGCTTTGCGTTAACGTGTCGGGATCCGCGCATGCCGCCGGTTCGATATGACACGGCTGATCACCATTCAAATCGTAAAATACCAAACTTGCGTGTTGAGCGTACACACTTCTCATGAACGAACATCGTGTGCAGTTAGGTTTGCTCGTGTAGTTCGAAGTTTTGCTGAATAAACGTTCCTCTAGCCGTATTGTTTAGGGCATGGCTACTTATAGGCATGTATATGTGCAATGTACAACTCAGGTGAGTAAGGCTTGCGGGAAACAGACCCCACGACAAAAGGTCTTGCTGACTACTAGAAAACATGTGTGAGTTTCCTGCCTTCCCTTCCTCCGCTTCCTCTCCTCCCATCCCACTAGCTTGCCTCAGTTACACGTTCTCCCCTACATTTGATCTATAATAGATTCTCCTCTCATTCACTCATATGTAGTGTTTTGTGTTAACATGTTACTTAATGTATATCTTAATAACCACCGTAATTACATTGGCGCTCTCAACGAAAGAAGTAGCAGCTAGATTGTGAAAGTCCTGGCCTGACGGCCTTCAAGGCAGTCCTCTTCTATTGATCACTGGCCCTTCAGCTCCTCCGCCCGCCTCTCGGAAGCCGAATCATCGAGTAACAACGAGATCGGCTGAGTATTATCATTCGACGAGAACCGAGTCCGTCGACGCAAGGGCACGACAGCACTGCGAACTCCACCATGCTCATGCTCGCATCTTAGGCGACACGCTTTCCGCCGTCGGACAGAGAGGCCTGCTTAGTCAGTTGCCTGCACGAATCTCATCGGCATCTCTTCGTCGTTCGCCACGAACTCATCACAACACTCTAATCAATCAATCAATCAGGCATACGTATCAATCAGCTACTCAACTACCAGCTAGCCACTCTGCTACGACAACCGTCAAAGGCCCTCACGTCGACAGGTAGGTTTCATACATCAATAATCACGATTAGCAATCACTGTCAGCGCTCACAATACATTCGTCCTACGGATAAGATCAGCATCATCACCATCACCATCACCACCGTCATTATCCATGTTATTCCTTATATATTCTTGTTTGACAGGTTATCACGAGCTTTATTCGCATCACCCGTAGGGCTATCGTTGACTCTGAAAGGCGTTGTTTTTATTTCATCGCGACGGTTGCGACCAAAAGTGCGCGATACGCTAAACAAGGAAAACCACGCATCCACCATCCACCATTCCAAACTCATACTCGTTCCCACTCTTCCATCTTCCAAGCCAACGTTGTTCGTCGTGTTCGCCCCTTTTTGGCCCACCCGCACTACCCCCGATAGCACTACCCCGTGCGACTAGCTGAAAAGCAGCACCCTTCGCATTGGATTGGCCAGCTAGCGAAGGCGTTTGGGTCGATTCGCGCCACCAGTACCGTCTACTCGTTCCTGCTATTGTTGTTGTTGTTGTTGTGTTTATTGTTATTGTTATTGTGGCTGTTGTTGTTGTTGCTAAAAACATTTTGTAGTAGAGGTAATGATCTTGCTGCTGAGCACTGGGGGCGATATATCGATATAATCGTAACCGTAGTAAGTGTCTAAGGGGGATCTGAGCCGATCGCATTGCGAGCATAGCGAACTCGGGTGCCAGCTTACCGAAACCGGGCAGGTCCGGGTCGTAGTGCAGCGTTGAAGGATAGCCTCGTCCGGCCTTTTTCTCGGCCACATACTTTTTGAGAGTCTGTTGCACATATATATATATATATATATATATGTGTAAGCCAAACAGAGCTGCCCATTAACTGGACCTCAGTCAAATCAATATATCGATATTCATGAGCTCGTACCAAAGGCTGCTGCAATAAACGATGAACTTTAGCTAGCGGGTGCAGCTACCTTCATCAGGTAACCTCAGCTGATACTACCTTCTAGTCATTTCGACTGTCCTAAACACGAGCGCCTGATTTCGATGTCAATTGGTCGTAGCACAGATCGTCGCCATATTGTTGTTGATTTTGTTGTTGTTATTACTATTACTATTATTCTGAATGCCACTGAGCCACTGTTCTACTGACTCAATTATATCAAGACCTGCTATGGCTGTGACTTGAGTTCGTCCGAGGTGTATTTCTCGGACGACGACGACGACGACGACAACAACGACAAACAAGGAAATGACGACAATATCACACGTAGATATTCGCCTGGCCGTACCCTTCGGCCCACACGCCGCTAGCGTGATTGTTCACACCCCAACACGTGCCAGTTGTTTTAGGTCGGCGCGCAAAGCACCCCCACCCCCCGTAACCTATCTGCCTAAAGACAGGCATACCACACGAGCGTGAAGCAGCTTTCTACCAAGAGTACATACATGCACCACACACAATATGGCAGACATCCACAGTCAATTGAATTCGTTGCTGCTACTCAACAGTCCTCTTCGACGCGTTCTGCCTACGGCTACCCACTTGTCGCTAGCGACTTCTGCGTCAAAAACTCTGCCGGGGTCACGCAGGTGCGACACGCAGCTCACGGCCCCGGCAGAGCTATAGGTTCCTCCAGCCCTAGGTTCCTTCAGCCTAGACTCCTCCAGGCCTAGATTCCTCCAGGCCTAGATTCCTCCTCCTACTCTCGCTGCCTTTCCCTCTTTCTCTGAGTTTCTGTCTGGCTATTAAGAGCTTGAACACCACCGTGTTCCTTACCATCATCGTTCGTTTGTCGTTATCATTATTGAATTCTGGAGATCTTCACATCTGACTGAATTGGTGTGTGGCCCGGCCAGGCCATCATCGGAGTCATAATTGAATAACATCGGATTGGTGGTACACAACACCGAGCGGCTCTCACATGACGCATGTGCTAGCATGTGTACGTTCTTTTGTGTACGACGACGCCGTCGTTATACCCCCATAATTCCGATCGACAGATACACTACGTACATGTCGTGGTTGTACATTAAAGTACGACTGCTCTTGTCTTACAGAAACAAAGCAGCAAGAAACAGTAAGCAAAGCCAAGTGCAACAGCGCTGTCTTGATAGAGCGATCGATGCGTAGAGGTAAGCCAGGCGATGCTTGGCTGCGCACATAATGCGCTCACTCGATACATGCGCCCAAGCCAAAAAAACATACAGAACAGTGCTGCTGATCGTTCGGATCCGGGTCCACTTTAATCATTATTATCATTATGATTCCTAATTAATATTACTATTGTTGGCGTTGTCTCTTCTTTTCTGTTGTTGCTGCTGCTGCTGCCGCCGCTCATGGCGCTGATGACGCTACGGCGATTGTAGCGTTCTTGTCGACGGCGCTCGCGATTCGATTTCACCGTCTGCCAGACAACAACGTAAGCGTTGCTTTCAAGCCGTATTCACAGCCCTTAGGGCTTGAAGATATATTATTGTTGCCTAAACTTATATTGGTTCGTTCGACGAAGCAAACCTAGAAGCAAACCAAAAAAAAACCAATAGCACAGGTTATTATACATTCAAAGTGAATCTAACGGGAATCTAACGGGTCGGTGGGTTAGCCCTTAGAACTACATGTGACGAAATCACTTGCACAAGGGAGAAACTATCTATACGTACACCGATTACGTGATTATTCTCGGGGCAGATTCAAATCTAGTACCACTTTAGGGTTGGATGAATTATTTCGAGTTCACCCACTCATCTTAATCCTTGTGAAATGTACTATATGTACATTATAAAAAGTATAGGTGCAAGGTACTAAATCATGCGTGTTGTTCGCTATGAACCTTCCTTCTGCCTCGATCTATATCTCTTGTCGAACATACTATATGCACAGATTTTGTATATAATATATATATATATAGATATTTTTTTTTACGGCGCACACGTTTCTCGGGAGACAATTGTCGCTCCATTGGCATCATTAATAAATTATAACATATATATATATATATATATCTTACTGACTATATATGTGTATATATATATAATATTATACTATATATATGCGTGTGTGAAACTTACATAGACTTAGACTCGTAGCTGTTGGCCACAATAAAATGACTTGCTCGCGACAATTATTACTTCGATCCAAAGCATCTCGAATATTCAGCCGCTCGCTTTCGTTAGTTACCACCACACGCCCCATATGACGTCTCATGATGTTGTAGTTTGGTTTCTTCTGTTCTGTTCACCTTCGTCGCCGCCTTAATCCGTGACCGTTCGTCTTTGGCTTGCTTCTCATAGGACACAGTGCCCCCTCTATGTCTCGCGAGTTGTCCCGCACTTAATTTTTTCGCGATCTTCTGCCCTCTGTCTCTCAACGACGTCCGTCCGAATGTCTGTCAGGATCGTTATGGAATCGTCGAGTTGATTGAGAACCGAGTCCAGCGCGCACACATGAACACACGCCCGGCTAGCTCGACGAGAGAGATCTATAAGATTTCTTCGGCCTTTTCGTTCCTATGTACGTGTTCGAACGTTCTGAATGTTTCTTCACCCGTCAACATCAGGATCATTTCGTCATCATCACCATTATCATCGTCGTCATCATCATTATCATCGTGTTCTGTCATTTATTCGTATGTTACGTTTCTCCTTTCCTGATGCACCCCCCTTCCGCCGGGGGCTACGACGATGTGGTCGTCATCACAATCTAGGTAGGGACGCTCTTGTGTGAATGAACGTCCACGATCGAAGCCCCTCGCAGTCCCGACGTGGCATGCGGCACTGCTGTCGCTGCTGCTGCTGCTGCCGTCGCTACCCGCGGCAGTGGTGGCGGCGGCGACGACAACGGTGGCCGCCCGGAGGAGGCAGGAAAGAAAGAAAGACTGTCCGTTACCCTAGCACTTCCCCCGTCTACAGGGGGACGAGCACCTCGACGTAGTTGACGGGGAACAGACCCGACTTGCCGTTCACTGAGCCCTCAAACCAGTTGGCGTCGATCTGGCGAATCAAGTCGATCTTGTCTCCCTCCTAAAAACAACAGCGGAGTGCCTTACGATTAGATACAACCGGCGTACGTTTTCGCAAAGCGTGGGAAGAGAGGAGAGAGAGGGCGGTGGAGAGGAGGGGGGAGGGCTTTTACAATTGCGTTGAATGAATGATATTTATTATTATGATTATTAATATTATTATTATTATTATATATAAGTCGTATTTTAGTAATTGTAATATCTGTACATATGAAAAATAATAAACCTTCGTCCAAAATAGTATATCATTATTATTATTATCATTATTATTATTGTTTAGTATAGTTTTATTACTAAAATCGAGTGTCTACATAACATGCATCGCTTATAACTATAATACAATTATAATATAACCAGCACACATCGGTGGTGGACAAACGTATCTATATGAGGCTATATACGCTACCTTGAATTCAAGCTCTCCAGGATTTTCGGCGTTGAAGTCATACAATGCCTGACAACAGGCTTTTTTCTGTGACGTCGGTGTTGGCTGCGCCGGCGAACGCATTGGAGACGGAACTGGTGACGCTGTAGCCAGACAACAATCGAGTTGTTTCAACCGGTCGTTTTGGCATCGACACAAATGCGGACAAGGTCGACGGCACATAGAAGCAAATGCACCAACATGTACAGCAATTAGTTCAGTCAAACAAT
Organism: Dermanyssus gallinae; assembly: GCA_003439945.1. Lineage (NCBI taxonomy): Eukaryota > Metazoa > Arthropoda > Arachnida > Mesostigmata > Dermanyssidae > Dermanyssus > Dermanyssus gallinae. The sequence goes on from QVRM01006673.1 coordinate 10,814, forward strand.
CTCCTTAGCGCTCTCTCTCTCTTAGGCACACACCTCATTACTCATTGTGGAGTTTGTTGGGGTTCATGTGTAGCATTTCGAGTACTATGGGAGTATGCTTTTTTTACCTATGTGATCGAATGTCGTGAATTCACGCGCTTCCACCAGTTCACTTACGAGATGTGTGTATGTGTACAATACCTATGAACTGAAAGTCCTGCAACATACTCCGGTTAGGCGAACATGGTCAATGTGCAATCTATACACGCCACGGTGCTGATGCTGCTAGGAAAAGGAAAGATCGCGTGCTTTGTCACGACGCACATGCTGCATTCGTCGCCATACTAGATAATTAGATGTGCGCTCAGTATTTTTTTCATTTGATCCAACTCGGCGCTTTAACATAAGCGCCAGTAGAATGCTTCTACTCGTCCAGACCTGCGCACGCGCAGAGATCTTGCAAAAAGGTACAAACACAATCAATAGAGTAGCAACTACCATGCGTTTATAATGAAAGAAAAGTCAAGTTGAGCGTGTGCAAAATAAAGCTGGCGTAAAACCGCCTTGTGAACGCACAAAGATGTCGTAACTTATTGCCGTCGCGCACAAATAAACACATTCGCGGCGGACGAAACATATTTGAGTTCTAATATTTGAGTTCATAGCAGAACGGAACAGGAAATAATATGCTGACGTGAAGGCAGAATGGAAGTCTGTCAGAGCCGTGGAACGAGTTAGACTCTGTAGTATGATCTGTTCGAATGTCTCGCGTCGAAGTTAAGGCGGCATCGCGGCCCATAAAACGGCACAGAGTGGTCCGAGTCGTCTATGACATAGCCGCGTTTGTAGTAAATTAGGAGCAATCATTTTTGTTAAGTATCCTTTTTCGGATTTTCAAGGCGTGATGCATTTCAATAAGTGGCGACGTGCGACAACAACGAGCCAAGATGACGGTTGTTACCAGTACCGAAACAGCAGCCTTTGTAGCGGCGGGTGGCTTAGGCGGCTAACGCACCGTTCGAAACGGGCGTTGCCATGGCAACCACGGCTAGCAAAACATCGCTAGTTCGAGCCCTGGCCGTGAATTTGTTGGACGTGGTTTGTCATTGCTTGCTGCTACATACCTCTGCTGGAGAAAGCCTATATAATTCCAGTACGAGAACGCGATGACGATAGATGCATTTAGACGCTATCGTGCCACAGGCAACTTAGCCCATTACGAGCGTCTAAAAATGTAGTTGTCAAAGCGTAAAAAAAAACAGCCAGAGTTTGCCGGCCCGCTTATGTTAGATATATGTTTTGTAGCGGCGGAGGCTTAGACGGCTAACGCACCGTTCGAAAACGGGCGTTGCCATGGCAACCATGGTTGGCAGAAACAATCGCTGCTAGTTCGAGCCCCGGCCTTGCTGGTTGTATTTATTGGACGTGATTGTCATTGCCCTGGTGCTACATACCTCTGCTGGAAAAAGCATATATACAATCCAGTAACGAGAACGCGATGACGAGAGATGCATTTAGACGACATCGTGTCACAGGCAACTTAACCCCTTACGAGCGTCTAAAATGTGGTTGTCAAAGCGCTAAAAAATTATATATATATATATATATATATATATATATATATATATGGCCGTTCCATGCGCTACTACAGCAAAAGCAGGCAGTTGCATGCACTACAATCTATCAGCGCTGTGTGCTCGTAGCAAGCAATATATATAGGTTTGGTCACTAGTGTTATTCATTTTCTAAATCAATTTAATAGCCGACGTAGCTAGAAGCTGAAAAATTCACAGCGTAAGTTGATGAACAGGCAAGCCACATTAAGCAATAACTCAGTTTTTGCTGTCAAAAACGCAAACACAAAAATGTCATCCGTGTCCTTTCGTTGCGGTATGTAAAAGCTTCGTTTCTCTCGAGTTTTGTGCGGTCTATCCTGTGAGCCTGACTAAGCTTAACAGCTGTCGTAGGCATCACTGCGGTGCCTTGCAGTTTGTACCGCAGCCTGAGTTTCTCTAGGGCCAGCTTGGTGACCGATTCCTACATCAGGAGAACTTGATGACCATCTCTAACAACACGCAAATAGCCATACACCACATGTACGCATCTTGTGCAAATAGAAGCAGAAGCAACAGCAACAGCAGATGAAGAAGAAGTAGAAGGCGACGACGAATACGAAAAATAAGAAGCTCCGCTTAGGAAACGTTTGCTTCTATTTGTCTCGAGTGAGTGTAGTAGCAAGTCCATTTGACAAAGCATGCGGCGAAAACCAAGGTCCTGTATCCTGTATATGTAGCGTCGTGCCAAAGCATTCGAGGGTAGGCGCTACTCCCTAGCTTCATCGGCGGCGGCGGCAGCAGAGGAACGCGATAGTTGAGCAGCACAGTCGCAGCGCAACTGACACTAACTGCGAAATGCAGCCATTCACAAGCGTTGCAAGATCGAATAGTTGAAGTCGTTGTTGTGCAACTAATATTCGTAGTGAGAGCGCGTGCGTGCAGAATCATTCCAGGGCCACCGCGTCTCCAGTAGGAGACGCAGCGCCCAACGCCGTGCTGTTCCGTTACTGTATCACTTTCACGATATCATCATCAGTAACCATAACAACCGTTCCACTCTTCCGGCAATTTCGACCGTTCAAAAAGCTCTGCTGATCATGGGGATGATGAGCCAATGGCAGCGAGAGAGAGAGAGAGTAAGACAGAGACAGGGCAACCTAAGAGGGAAAATAACTCCGAAACAGGGAATAATAGGATCACTGATTGTGCCATGTAAGAGGCCTGATGGCTCTCCCCCTAGTGGCCACCATATGTGTACACCCCTAGAGGCGCCAGTACTGGCATCAGCAGCAGCAGTAATAGTAATAGCAGTGATCGTAGAAGTACACGCCTATGCACCCATCGTTGTGTAGAGTGGACGACGGCAATCAAACAAAGAGCAATCAGCTCGATCAGCCTACCGTTTGGGGACCTGGAATTCTTCTGTTGCTGGTTGAAGTTGCCCAGGTACATGTTGGCTCCTGCCTGCTGGCCGGGAGTTCCACCCGGAGAGGGCAGAGGAGACCGACCTGTACCGTTGACGAGACACGAATGAAAGATGGGGTGAAGATCGTTGAAGCCATTGCAAGAGGTGGTTGTGGAGAAGGAGGAGGAAGATGAAGAAGAAGAAACAGCAGCAGAAGCAGAAGGAGATGAAGAAACAACGACAACGACGACGACGATGATGATGACGGTTGTGGCCGTGAAGCGTGGTGAAGCGAATCCAGAGCAATATACAGGGTAGAAGAAAGAGAGAGCACAGAACAGATATTGACGGAGCCGCACAGCGGACACGCACACACACCACAAGCACGTCACACACGGAAACACAGAATGTAAGAGGGCAAGATAATCAAGGGGCGCGTTAGTCCTGTTAGTATTGTTCTCTTCACATGGTCTTGTTTCTTCCTCTTCGCCTTCGTCTTCAAAACCAATCAACTTAGCACCGTGATCATCACTCATAGCCTATCATCTCGCTATAAGTTCAATCAGATCCATATGGGATGTTAATCGAATCAAGTTTTAAATCGCGTTTCGTTCGCAGCAGACGACCACGGCAACGATACGTCGTCGTTGCGGTCTAGTTATTCGACGGATGACTTTAATGGTATACGCCATTCAGGATGCACACAAACAACATTGTTACACTCAATAGGGTAGACGGAGAAACCGATCAAATTCACGGAGCACAGACCTTACGGGCCGGTTCTTTCGCGAGACATCGTTTCCTCTGTAAAAGTCACTACACATTGTAATGAAAGGCGGCAGTCCATTTACTATTTACGGCAGGTAAGCCCTTCTTTTTTGGAAACCGGCTCAAGATGACTTTACCAATCTCAATTCATTTCTTTTCATATCCAATTGGGCTACATATGCATACACTGTACGAACAAACACGAAAATAGGAGAAAAAAACATACTAGCTACGCATAAAACGAAGGAGAAATGCACACAAAGAATAAGAAATATACAAAAGGACACCTCATATCAATCTCGTTAAGTTTAACTCTAATAGCTGCACATCGTGTGCGCTCTATGAGAACGGCTTGATTTTTATCTGGACCATCTTCGACACTGTTTCCTGCATTTATATAGCTATATCAGCGAGAACTTCAGACACTTCGTTGACCTGACGTTGTTCTCAAGCAATTACACTGCTTCTGTTCGCTCTTTCTAAACTTCTCCTAGCTCTAGTGCATCGCCATTGAGCCCTTAGACTCTTCAGCCATTGAGAATACTTGCTTCACCAATATTAGGTTTAACCTCGCCTTGGGGTTTTCTTGCCTGGGGGAAAAAGGTGTTCCCAATTTCTACTGCAAAACAAATGGACCGCATAAAAACGATTGAGGCAAATTGGGTCAGCAAACGAAGCGCAAACCTCAATCCAGCTCTAAACGTACGGTCGGAGAATAGAAAAAAACGGTACAGGTGTAGTGCGTAAGGGCATATTCACAAACTCACTTGGTTATATAATAAAATATAAATTAAAATAAAGAACAAAAACAACACCACAGAATCGCATAGATGAGACCCTGCAAGGCAACGAGGTTCTAAGTTGTCACAAACAGTGGATAGCGTAATAAATAACTAGCCCTCCTATAGGGTAGATTTTAACACGAGATCAAAACGATGAAGAAGAGAAAACGATGCAAAAATCGAATCAGTTGTAATCATTCTGTGTTTTGGCCTGCTGTTTCCCTAGGGCACTGCGATCTTAGATTTAAACGAGTAACGATACCTACATAAGTTATCACATACTCGTACACACACGAGATCAAATGAGACAGTGCAGGTCTTCGATACGTTAGACTACAATTGTAGTTTTTGTGTTCGAGCGTTCGCAGAAAGATGACCTGCTGGCAGATCGGCCTAATAAATCAACTAAAATCGGTGATGATCTTACCTACGGTGCGAGGACTGTCTAAAGCCGAAGGAGTTCTCAATGCTAGCGGTCATCACTACAGCAGTGCGTGCTGCAGGTGCACACTCAATTTGACTAAGCAGGCTCGAATCATTTTAGTGATAGCAGAGCTACGACTAACGCTCATTACGATTTGAAAGCTTCCTCGAGGCTTTAATATCATAATGGTTATATTGCTAAGCAAATTATGTAGTAAAAGCGCTCGCTGCGGGTTCTTAGTAGTTATTCACAAGTCCTGACCCTTTTTCCAAAAAATAGTCAGCCAGAGTATGCAAATGAAAATCTATGTTTCGTAACATAAAAATTACTCTCTTCTTGACCAATAATGAAAAAGCAAGTCCAAACAACACAAACAATAATAAAATAATAACAACAACAACAAGAATAAGAGGAATATTTATTATAAGTATAATAATAATTGCGCTTAATCAGAGCTTGCCTACGTCAGGTAGCGAGGTGAATAAGTTAAAAAAATAACATTTGTGCAAATTTCGCTAGTTGTCGAGGCAAAAATCGCTTGTGCATACTTGCCAATCCATGGTCTCGATGAAACCAAATTAATGCTGCATTAGTGCCTCTACTAAGCCAGTGTGGTAGTGAGCGACAGGACAGTAGTTCGCTAAGTAAGCCCTAAACGTGGTCGGCTGCGTTCCAGAAACACTTTGCACGGAATAGCTTGCTGCCATAGGCAATTATTCTGCTCGTGACTCGTCCCTTCGTCGAGACGGTAATCTTTCCGCCCGGGTACATCTCGAGTGGATGCACAGGCTGGCCTATACACTCCGAAAACGCAGCTGGTTATAAACAGGTGAAAACGTGCAGTTTGTCCAAGCCTTCCGAGCCTCGTGAAGTGGTGAGGTGGGTGGGTAGGTGAGTGAACTTCGCAAGGAACTGTCGCCGTTAGTGCAACGTCGGGTGAAGACTCGATGGAAGCTGGCCGACATCATTTGGCCTCATTCCACCATCACTCTCTCTGCGTGCTTTTACCATCGTCGTTCTCATCGACAGCTGTCTGTTTACAGTTCAAACGGCGGTGATTAACGCGCCAATTTTCTTGGTGTTCATAAGGTGAGACACCTAAGTTCATAAGCTATGAACTCAGGTAGACGGTCTACGAGTGGCAGTGTAGAGCGGCGAGACGTTAGGATCAGTAGACTAAATAAACTTGGCGGCTAGAAACATAGCGACACTTGATCGCTTGCCAACATGGCTGGTGGGTCCATCCAACATCACCATCGAAAGGACGATGATTATGACGACGACGACGACGACGACGACGAAACGGGAATGACTCCACCCCCAAAAGCAGTGAAACGTCGGCGTTGTCCCGGAACAACTCCAAGCGACTATCAAACGAATCGTGTGCTAACTACTTCACTACTACCAACAACGTCTCACAACGCTCGTTCGATTTGCGATCTTGAGATCGCTACAAATCGACAACACGTGAGATGCTTGAGAACCAGAAGCATCTGTTGATGTAGTTGCTGTGCTGTTTGCTTGCCGTCAAGCGTTGTGTGCATTTTTGATTTTGTTTTTCGATTTTTGTGTCTTTTTTTAGTTCGTTCTCGCTTGTGCATCCGTCGAGCTTTCTTACAGCGTTCGGCGGCTGCAAATGTCGCATTATGGTACGAGGACGAAGTGGAGGAGCAGATGGCAGACGACACGCTCCTCCCTAGAACAGCAAAACACAGCCAACCAGTCAGCAGCAGCAGTAGTTTACTCTTACAGCACAAGCAAATCATGTCTTTGTACCAATACAAACACAGAAGCTGAACTTTTCCGAACAGATCGGGACCGCTGGTGAAGTCGCGATTTCCAAGTGCACACACAGCGCTACACCAAAGACGAAGGGCGGCATTTTGAAGGAAAACGTCACGTCAAATACTGTGGCCCTATCGTGTATATATAGGCTATACACGATAAGAATCGTCATTATCACCACCATCATTGCGAAGACCACGACTCGGCTTCTCGGCAGGGTAAATCCGGCAGGGTACAGGGTAGCGAGGCGCACATACAGAAGACACCAAGCTTCGAACAACTATCTGGTTGGGAGAGCACTATAATCTGCCCAAGGAACCGCCGTAGAACCGCGACGTTCAAATCCCACCAATAACACTTTTTAAGATGAACGCCACGTCAAGCCCTTACTTTCCTCTCTTCGTTGCCGTCGATGATCTTTTTTTTCCGCCAATTTCGCCAATACGCTGGAACTGTCGAGAACTGTCGATAGTGGTACCCAACGTACTATATTAGACAGCGATCATCGGCAAATCGTCAATTATGTCGTTCGTCGACATACAGGACCAGTCCGTCATGAGCAATAAAGCCCAGAGGGGAACTAACCCGGCGGAAGAGACAGCGACTATATAACCTGACTATTGACATTCATCTTTTCCTTTATATCCTGTCATAAAACGTCGACAATGCCTTAGTCAACATATAGAACTGATCTCATACCGCCTCTCCGTTTTCCTTGACATATGTACTCTTGTTAATATATGTGTACATGCATATATATATATACACTTGTAGGTTATATCTGATTGAGTCACTAAGCCAGTGATGAGTAGTTCCCAGCATCAACTGTAGTCTTGCCTGCTTGTTCTCTACGGTAAACGCAAAATGTTTATGAACTTTATAATATATATATATATATATATATAAATACACACACATAGTGTATTCGTGTCCTTGTCACGAACGCATAACTTCAAAACGCCATATTTTGAGCTAGTGCTGTTGCGGCTTTCGTATGCTTGGCGCGTACCTCACACTTTCTGTCCATTCAACCACTATTTGGTCATCACTAGACGTTTCAGCGGAGGTTGTTACTCAACAGCAGCCGTGGCGAGCCCACGTTCGAGTGTGGGGTGCGTGTACCATTGTCGACGTCTCTCGAGTCGAGCTCGCTTGGAGCTGGTCATGGTTGGCCTTGTGCCAGAGCTTTGCAGAGTCTTCCAGCATAGTGCACAGACTATGCTCGGACGACGACGATGAAATTGGCCCGGGTCGTCTGCCCATAACTATTCCTAAGGACGGTAGAACGAGCACGATCTAAAGGCCTGCCCTCTTCTCTATGGGACCAGCCACCTCAAGCTCTCCCAAGGGGGCGTGTCTCTCCGACGGGTTTGCGTCCGTGGTTGTTTTTGTTGTTGTTATTGTCGTGGTTGTTGTCGTTGTTATTGTTGTTGTTATTGTCGTGGTTGTTGTTGTTGTTGTCGTGGTTGTTGTTGTTTTTGTCGTTGCTGACGTCGTCTTCGTCGTTCGAACACAAAATCCACGACAGACGAAACAACGATTACATCCATGAAAACTCGTCATAGAAGTGTGAAAACGACCTCATTGAGGTCATCCTCCCTTTCTTCCCCATCTCCCTGCCTCCTCTCGTTCCGAGAGAACAGGACATAACGGTTGTGATGACGCGGTGACCTTCACTTGGTGGTGATGATGATAACAAAACACATTCTATCGGGCATCCTTCAATTATTTCTCGCTCTGCCCACTAGCCTCACGTCTCTGCGTCTAGCGGTACTGGAGTTCTAGCAGAATAGTAGTACCGGTGTGTGTTGTCTGATATACGTAGTACAGAAGCAGAGTCTAGAGAGTAATTCCGTTTCAGATGTGCAAGTATTCAATCCTCGGCCCGCGCATACCAACTTGCCATCTAATCAAAGATCATATATATATATACAGGTATTAATACAAGCACATATTTTGTGCATGTAGACATACCAAACTAGTAATGCACACTCATAACGCCATACAGATACGCATATATATATAATATATATATATATATATATATATATATATATATATATATATTAAGCATCAACATAATTGAATGCATATGCATACAGCATATACTGAAAATGCATGTTAGTAAAACAAGTAATTTAGCACAAAAAACAAGTACCAAATAAACTTGACTCACCCCCCCCCCTATTTAACTCAATGGTGAATCCTAAGTTTGTCGAACGCACTGAAGACGGCAAATAAATATTTTGTCATTTTATATCATCTATTCGTTGGAACAAAGTCTAGGCGTCTATAGCAACACCGAAAAAAAAATGACAGAAAAGAAAAAATATTCACAAAAACATTAAAATGCAATACTAGACATATTCGCGCGACTCACTAGCATCGATGGGCGTTTGGTCGAGGTCTTGAAGTCGTTTAGGCTCAAACGAGCCGCGCGGTTTTGCCGAAGCTTCGTGCCGCAAGTCTTGGAGTTTGTCAGTGAGCTGCGCCAGGGTCTCGGCGCATTGTTGGTGGTACTCACTGAACGCCTCCATGAGAGCGCATAGCTGTGATACCTGCTCCACGTCGTTCTCCAGAAGGTTGAACATTCCCTGCACGTAAACACGACGACCACAAACGTGAATGAAAGAAGAGACACTTTGCATCAGAGATATAGTATATATATATAATTTTTTTGTTGTTGCGAGACTTGAGTTTATTTTCAATATAATATATTATTAAGCCAATACGCGCCTAGTGGGCGCGTATTGTGGCTGTCACGTGTCCGTTTCGATGAGGTCAGGCCGACACCACCTCAGAAGTGTGCCCCGAACCGGAGGCAGCGTTGCCACGTTGTATATCAAGTTCCAGACGTTGTTTGAAACGAGGACGACAACCTGTTATCACCGGATGACAGGTTTAACAGGGTGCCGACTTTGCGGATCAGCTGCTGGGTCCGTCCGAACGCTAGGAGCACCCAGGGTTTCAAACGCGAGAGGGCAGATCTCGTGGGGATACCCGATTGATGAGTATGTTCTCCATTTTATAGTATATATATATATATATATATAGCGATACTTGTATTGTCGCGTGAACACTACACCCGGTCCACTGTTAACGCTGTCCATTTTGTAGCTGCGGCAAAGCGCCCTAACGATCACAAGTATCCTTGAGCGTGCTTGAAGATGACGCGATGTCGAGCAATGTCAGACTTGTTTTTTGTAGGATAGCACACTGCCCTCCAGATAGTCGTAGTAGTAGTAGAGTTGACCCAACATGACGCGTATTCTTTCCAAGCCCAAAGTTTACTACGCGCTTGCATGCCTGTAGGTGCATGTGCATGATTCTGGAAGCGTCTCTCCGGGACCTTAAACGACCCAGACCACGGATAAGTCCTAATGCTAATATTGCACTCTTGCCCAGTTGGGTCATTTGTCTGCCTCCCGAGGTCATTGTTCTGCCGAGCTCATTTTGTGCCGCTTGCTCGTTAGGGATCTTGTTATTTTTCTGTTCAGCGTGTGGGCTCTACTTGGCCTGGTGGACATTATATCAACTTTGTTTTCTGCTTTGTGTATGTGAGCGCAGGGGCATACTTGGCATCGCTTATACAGGCCCAACATCAGCGGCGTGTCCGCCATACGCAGCGACTACGATCAACGCCAACAACCCACATCAGAGGCGCAACATAGAACAACACGCTGAATCTTTTACGCCCGCCTAAATCGTCCGATTCCCGCCGGTTCCGCAGCAGCCTGCCTCTGTGGCAACAACCGCTCAGTGGGGTGCCACATGTCCGGTCTTCCAGCTTTGTCCAAGAACACGACAGCACGGCCCCACTTTCACATAGGCCGTGTCGTCGCCCGCACCCCCCCCCCCCCCGTCCTCTACCATACGTGCCCCGTGCTGTTCCCCTTTCACGCCTAATGAATGGCTCACACCCCCACGATGGTAGGCAACAACAGCGCCGACAGCTCTCCCGCTTTCTTTCGGCCTCTGTCCATCTGTTTCATCAGCGTGTACGTAATGTTCTGCACACCGGCCGTATACCCTATCCATCTTACTGTAGCAGTATGTTCTCACCAGTTGCACTCAGTGTTGTGGCAATTTCACACGCATTCACTGACCCACGTTTATCGAAGACTTTAGCTGCTTGACCGCCTGCACAAATGTCGTGCCATCCCCGAGTCGCCACCAAGATCGTGCATCGATCCGCTGCCGCCCTATGGACGTCTCAACGACTATCCGGACAGTTCTAGAACGGCTCTAGACGTCCAACACACAGGTAAGCACTAAAATTACCCCTACAACAATAGCAGTTTTCAGTCTATTTTTGAGAGCGGCCATCTGCTGCCAAATGTTTTCATCTAGATTGAGAGCAGAGCAAAATGTCTATAGCCGGTAGCGGAAGCAGCAGCAATACGCGCAGTCTGTGCATATAGTGTGAGGTCTTATATAGCCTAGGCACAGTACGAAAAATGCAATAGACAAAAGCGGAAATTTCTTACTTTATCAGCACGCTGCTGTTTCTCCAGAGAAAAAAAGGGCAGACAAGAGACGAGATAGGGAGAAGCCTCGCATTTCGCAAATATTCGTTGAAACAAACTTATAGATCGAGCTGTACAAACGCGTAGAGCTCAGACCGTCTCCTCTCCACGAAACAAGGGGGGACCCATGGTCCACAATACGAAAGTGGCACTTTGATGCAGATGGTAATCGCGCACAGAGCTGCCAATTCAAGCGTGTCTGCATATGCACCCCGCTATGAGCAACCCTAATGATATTAATGTAATGCCCTTCGCAGCCCTATAACAATAGCGACATAATAACTAATATTATGTTTATTTCTATAATTTACTATATTATTCTATAACATGGCGCGTATGCTATACCCAGAGATATGAGCGAGTGCTCTATAACAGCGGGCTGCTGCCGAGTCACCATTAAGGCAACTCTGGAACAAGTGGATACCAGCAAGACCGGCAGGATCTTTCTGTCGACCGAAGCGTATAGCGTTGCCATTTCTACCATTCCTTCCCTATGACACACCAGTCCACAGATGGGCCTAGAGAGCACTCCATGATCCAAACCTGCTCTAAGTAAGTTTGCATGTAAGGCTATTAGGAGAAGATAAAACTGCGTTCTCTCTCTCTCTCTCTGTATATATATATATATATAGCGAGAGAGATGGACATACAATTTTCCACGTGGCCTTAGCGCGTAGCCATGTTAGTCATGTTATACAAAAGAGGTAACATTTTCTGCGTGGTTGTTCCTTTCTGTCTCTCTTTCTCTCTCTCTCTCTCTTTCTCCATGAACACCATACGGGCAGTTTAATTAACTACTACCACTACTACTGCTACGACTACTAATTAGCTTCTGTGCGTTCATTAGGCATTTAATTTGCTCCAGAGCAAAGCAGCACCCAGCTGGTGCCACATACTAGCCACAAGTAACACGACTAGCATATGTTTGTTCTCAATAGGCAACGCGCCCAGCCTACATACTCGTACACCTTCTCAGCCAACTAGACATTCTTCTTAGTTTAACAATCGATACAAATAACGCCCAGTTATTTATCATTGAATTTATCGATATAAATGAAGCCAGCTATTTATAATTTACTTTAAAATGTGTGTGCCTGTGTGCGCGTATGTATTTCGTTACTAAAGGTGAAGTTTGGAAGCGTGAAATACAACGTTAAAAACAAGCATAGACTTCTCAATTATATATCAACTAGTCATTATATATAAGTTTATTTTCAATGTAATACATTATCTATATGTTGCAACTAGTCATTCATTTTTGGTAACAGACTAGTTCATGTTCAAGAAGCTCGCCGAACATTTAAAAGCCTCTCATTTGGAGCAACCTCTGATGAGGGTGAGATCATCAGTGGGAAAAACGACAACAATAACAACTTGGATTTGTGATGAACGATGACCTTCTAGCTCACCTGTGACGCGAGATTAAAGCTTTCCTCAAACTTCTCTCCAGCAGTTCGCATTTCCTCGTCGGTGACATGGCCGCCCGTTGTCCTCTTTCGCTTCTTGCAATCGTAGTCGAGGCGGCGGCCTTGAAGCTTCTTGCGGTGGAACATCACATCTCGAAGATCCTTTGTCTGAAGCTGAGTCAGCGGCTCCAGGAAATTTTGCTTGACGTTATCCTCCAACGAGTACTTGATATCTGCTAGCTGCCGGAGAGCCTCGCCTAGGAAACGAAACCGCACAAGAACCTCCAAGCGTTACACGGCCATAACCGACCACGAGATACGTACGCTCACACATCGCTAGCTCATTTCTCTTAAGGTCTTGCGGTCAGCATTGGGTACCTCATTTTCCTTTGACGTCTACCGTCCCCTTAACGTTTGGTCGCGACGGTCACTTAATGAAATTCCTTGGGTCAAGTAAAAAAAGCCCTGTTTGTTCTATTTGTCTCGGAATGCTATATCGAGCTTATAGCACGATCAGCTGTTTCAGAACGGCGCATGGTCTAGAATGACGTAACCTATCATTTACTTATTTCTTGCAATAATCGATCTCAAATGGAGTAGGAGAACTTCTAGTAAAGCTTCCTCTTTTTAGTTATGAGTTCATAGAAGAAAAAAAATAAATAAAATGAGCAATAATCGCAAGAAACAGTGTATATATATAATAAAGTTTGAGCATACCGCACACCTTTTGGTTTTTAGGAGAGCCGTAGTCTATATAGTCCTATATCCAGCCCAAGCGCGTGTAAATACCTTGGTTGCACAAATGCTTAACCAGTTTGCCGAGACTAACTGCTACAAGAACTTTAGGTTAGACCTCAAACATCCCTGTGCACAAACAAAAGGCGAACTGATAGCTTGCATTCGTAGTACTCATTCTTTAGCCTGATTTGCAGGGGCATACATTTTTTACGCAATGTATTTAGTCAAGTACAATGTGATACCATGCGCTTGCCTCAGACATCATATAGACTCAAGAGGGAAGAGAAAAAGCCATTTAATGAACATACTCTAATAGGTGTGTATACGAACTGAACGCAAACGCCATGCAGCGTGCGTGTATGCGTGTATGACCCCTGGCAGTTAATTAAAGTAGAGCGGGTAATTACAAATCATGTGTTCCAGAATATTAATGGACTCATCGAATTAAGTTAATTAAGCCCTCGGATGAAAACAAAGACCGATTCTGTCGATTATCGTCGCTTGTACTATTTTCTGAGCATTACGTGTTTTACGTGCCCAAGTCAATTTCTTTGCTACCTGTAGAGAACAAGCAGCATGATAGGCACAGGGCGACAGCACGAAAAGACCTTGATTCTGTGACAAACGCAACTTGACCAGCCCAGCACGCATCGAGCTAGCTAGTTCCGTTCGACCTGCACAACTAATCTGCCCTACTTTAGAAATAATAGTCTCATTAGGTACTTTCATGAAAAAAAAACTAGCGTATGCAAAACAAAGCCAAAGTGTTTAAAATTTCCTGTTTTAGATTATTCCTAGACGAAGTAGTGGTGTTTTTTTTATACTGCGACTTGTCTGCAATTAAGTTTTGTGGTAGTATTGCTATACTATCAAAGTCAACATACGATGGAAAAACTCGCGATTTGCTTAGCTTTTCCATTACGTAAAGACTCACAGAAGTTCTCCGCCACTATTAGCCTTCGATACGACGAGTCTTAGTCGACTACGGGACTACTCTCTGGTATTCTCGTAGTCTGCAATAGCTAACCATACTGCCATACCTAGTGCGGTCGAATAGATTCTCTAGTATAGTCTCCATGTTTTGGGCTAAAATAATACAAGTATATTTATATTACTTTGTTAGTATTCATTATATAACTTGTTCAATGTCAAATTACTGCTATAATGTGGCGGCATAGTCTATAGGGCTAGTGCGCTATTCATGTTGCCAACAACCGAGGTGTTGCCGGTTCGATCCTCCGTCTTGATCGTATTTTCTTTGAGAGATGCTCATTGACAATAAATGATAAACCATACCGTTTGGAGTCAGCGACCATGTTGTCACAATGCTGTTGGGGTAACTCTAGCTCAATATGTCCGCTTGTGCTGCTGCTCTAAGCGTCGCTCATATAAAGGTGACATATTATTATGGTGATTAAAACGGAACCGTTTAAAATATTACTGTCAAATGGTAACGTTTTTGGAAATGTTTCTATATATATATATATATATATATATGTTGGTAAGTAAACCTACCTGCAAAGAAAACTAATGCTCTGGGATGCTCCATACCAACTATTCGAGTCTACAACGCATGCAAGTCACGAAAAATATTAAAAGCCCACACGTCGACTTAGCAGCACTAATATGAGGCCGATTTATACTAATTACTGGATATATTTACTCTCATGGACTCAAAAACAACAGTGCAAATTCACAACAAATAAAATGAGCTGGCAGATACCGAGGATGTTGTGAGTAACATATATGTATCGAATCATGGGGTATGGATCATCTGTCCACAGTATGTAGTAAACGTCGACAACTAAGGAATACGAGGAAATGGCCAATCATTTTTCTCTTCTGCCGTAGACGGAATGCACGAAAATAACTGGACCGAAACAGACTTGACATAGCAATTGGAAGATCAAAACGGGGCTAATTGGTGTTTACTACTTCTGTTTTAGCCGTAAACGTAAAATGTATTCTGGAATAGAAACCGCTTGATCTCTGTTTGATAACTCTGATGAGGTAGCATCTATGGTAGACACCATACTTTAACTGATAATGAATATTGAGCTCTCTACTTATTAGTTTAAACCAATGGATCTGCACTGACTTCCTAGAAGCAGTACGACTAGATCATTTTCAGCAAGGAACAAAAAGAAACTACCGAATATGTATCCAGTCCATGCTTGTGTTTAAACAAGCGAGATCAAATGACCAAAACGAAATGATATAAGATTTTCTGTTCTGACAAGACCAGCGTCCACTGGGGACAACTCAAACCCAAGTATACATATGCATTAATACATATCGGTCTAACCCCTGGCAAATAGTTTCGTGCTTTATAAATATGATGCCCTTAATTATCTCTATCTAGTGGGGAGTGTCCTCCATGCCCTGCACGGACAAACTATTAAAGTCTACGCACCTACTATTGGAGGAAATGGCCTGTGCTATTCTTAGAAGCGATTGATCGTCGCGCGTAAATAGATTACGCGTTGTGAAGAGATACTCAGAAACAGCCGCGCCTAATTAGGAAGCGAGATAGATGCCTATTAACGCAGCTGGGCTTTAATTCAAAATAGTTTAGATCAAAATGCACATTTTCTAAAAAAAAAGGGGGGAAGCCAGCCGTTATCTCGTCCCTCTCCTTCTGTATCTTGTAATCAATAGCAGGACCACAGGGCAGTGATTTCTTCGACGACCAGCAAGGACAAGCACAAGGACAATTACTATCATCACTATCACCCGCGCGGTATCAGCACCTTAGCGTCGTCATGACGGCTCTGGTTAACGGTGATGCCGGTCGGTTGACTGAAGGTTGTGGTCATGGACGCCCGGCCTTGCATCAATCGCAGGAACGCGACGCGGCCGGTTCGGGTTCACCACGCCGCAGGAGACGTGGAAGAATCCTTACTCAGACGGACGACACTTACCTGTCTCGATAAGACTCCGGCCGAACGACGAGTCCGGCCCTAGGTCGGTGCCGAACTTGACCATCGTGTCTCCAAGAACGCCCTCTGGTTGTGGATATGCGTGGGAGGCAGCCCCAGCCGTTGCCCCTGGACCTCTAAGCCTTGCGTTCACTGTCAACTTCGCACGGGTCGCCGGATTTGGCTGCAACAGTTCCTTAGTCTGCGTGATCAGGTGCTCGACGAGATCATTCGTCGAGTCCACTTTCTGCAATCGCATGTCACACGCACAAAAACACACGCCATACGGTTTATGCACCTAGTTCTCACTGAAAGTTGTACAACAGTAGTAATGATATTGCGCACCAGCACATTTGGTGTTGAAAACGGCAATTGTACCACCGGCAAGGTCGTATTCGCCCCGCATTTGCTCACACATGGTTTTCGTTCGTGAGGGAATCGACTTGAACGTTTGTTTACACTCTACTGCGCTGGACATTGTAGAAAACGTTTTTAGGTCCTCATGCATACGTACCTCAGAGAAGAAGAGAGACTTTTAAAGCGTTTTAGTGCTAAAGATACATAGTTTTTATTTTTTATTTATACTGAGTAGATGGAGAGAGAGAGAGCTGAGAAGAGCCTTATATATGTGTCAGACATATTAGCCGTGAAAGCCTTAAGAAAGACGATCCAACCCAGGTAGTTTCATTTGGCAGCTATCTAAAGCTTTAAAATCCATTCAGTGTTTTAAGCGGTTGTCATACATGATATATATATATATATATATATATATATATATATATAATGAAACGGGTTTGCAAGTGTTGGGACAAGCACGTCGGACTGGTGGGCAAATCCGTGAGTGACCTCGCCCAAATGATCCGTTAGGCGCTCGCCAGTTCTCCTAACGGCTCATAGTACTACTCTATGAATATCTGAGCCATTAGAGAGTGAAGCTTAAGAGGGGAGAGGTGTGTCTAGCAAGTAGGGGTCTTGGCGGGCCAACACTCAGCCGCTAGGGTCGAGTCCCACACGGCTCGAGTGGGGGAACACCCTGCACTCGCAGCAACAGTTCGTAAAAGCATTCATTCTCCTTCACACACAAATGTGTATATATATATATATATATGGTCAAAGGAAAACTTGATACGAATAGTACGAGCGTACTACGTCGCTCCATGAAAAAATCTCTACAGACTTTAACTGGATCTTCTGAATAAGTTAGTGGGCAAACTTTCAGGAGGCTGTGCGTCGCCGACGTTTTCGATCATTGCTTCGTTTTGACAAACAAACCGGGCCATATGAGCGAGGGCTTTTTCTCTTCTGCTACTTATCCATTCCTCTAGGCCGCATATAGTTTAGGCCGGAGCCGTATTCACGGAGCACGAGCGCTCGAAGCTCGAAGCAAAGCCCGACGCTAATAAGGTAAGGCGAATCGTCAAAATCTTCGTGGACTTTGTTGCCCAGCTTCGCCGCACTTCATGCGGCTTCACTGCCGTGAGTCCGACAGGAAAGCAGGGAAAAAGCGAACACGGTGTTTTCCTCCAGATCTCTCTCTATCTTTATCTCCGCTTCTCTCATTTTTCTTCTTCGTGTTCTTCTTGAAGTCATCGTCGTTCTTGAACAAACGTCGTCTCAGGCAGAATTTACACTCTGTCGCGTTTCCGCCCGCTCAGCAAATCTCGTGGGTGACCGAAATGCACTTATTGCCCTCGTCTCGCCGACCGTCATTACGATCATCATCATCATCAGCACCGCTTTTTTCCTTTGCGTCTTCAGTCTGCCTCACGCGGGTCTCTTCAAAAGCAGCACGTCACGCATGTGAAGTGAAGTCTGCATGAGCAGATATATGAATATCTGAGCGAGACGGCCTGCCTGGCCGGCTGATGATCCATCGCCATCGATCGATTTACCTGTCGCCGTCGGCGCTAAACTAGCTTCAGTTCTATGTTTGTGTGAAATCCAACCACTAAGGGGACAAATTGTGCAACTTAATCAAGGCTAGCGATGAATGACAACAATGCCAACAATGCCTTATGTCGTCCGAACAGAAGTTAGCGGCACGCGGCTGAAGAAAATCGTGTCGGATTTTGTAGAATGCTCTAAGCGGCGAACGGATTGATGGTCGCCTAAGTGTAACTGAACAACTTTCAGAATAATATTTGTTGCTCTTTCCGCTACTTCTCCAGCGTAACAACGAACGTTATTGCGTATAAAAGTATGCACCACGACGGTTTCAAATTTGTTTTAAATTGAAATACCTGTGCTTATTGTTTTTTGTCATAGCCGTATACAATTGCTCGTGAAGTAATAGCTCAACCCATAAGCGCGAGACGAAGGAATTCGGTACGTTCGCAAAACCCAAGCAGGACGCACCACCAAGGAACCAACTTTAGCCTGAAGCGACTCTTCTCTCTTTCAAACTCATGTATTTAATACCTCTAATAGCATTGAGATTACTAGGAGTCGGGAAAACAGCACGGTTTTCTAAAAGAACGGTCAATATTGACAGCATATGCTGTCCTTCTGAACTGCAAACAACAGACTCTCCTTGTCAAAAGACCCTGTCTGGGTGCCATCTTTCGTAGACTTCAAAGCGGCCTTCGATACTGCTAAGTGTCAGCCTATCAATCAGTCAACTATGCTCAAAGAGCACCAGATAAGGTACCAAATAATATTAATAACTGTGAATGAAAATGAATGAATGATGATGAATATGCTCTGTAAATATAATAAATTAAATTCGTCTGAAGTATATGTCTGTCAAGCCTATTAGACTGTGTATTTACTTGAGGGCTGTCTTCTTAGCTCAGGTATGCACGAAGGGCTTTAACTTGAACGGAACCCCACAAACTATCGTGAATTGTTGCGAACAAACTCTTCGAAACTAGAAATAGCGCCGATACCCTCTTATCGTCCCTTTAATAAAGACGACGCTAAGAGTTTTAGAGCTGATCAAAGTCTGCTTTCTAACAAGAACCCTAAAAATACAGTGCACCTGTCGGCTTGCCGATCTACTAGTCTATCACCTGATTCCGGTCGTTACCTAATTACAGCATACATGGCTTTCAGTTAAAGATAGGCACCCGAGAGTGTTACGTGAAATTTTTATGGAGAGTACATGTATACTCTGTGAGCAGCCTCCCATATCACCTTCAGCGCTGCCCGAGTGTTTTGCCGTTAACTAAACTGCAGTAACGTTAACTGGTGATGATATAGCACAACTAAGCAGTCGCTGCTTAATATATATATATATATATATATATGTCTCGTCAAGCTCTCTAAAGAGAGTATGGGGCGGGAGCCGACTTACGGCCATTCAGCCACTTTGCAAACAGGTAGGTGTATTATGGCGGTGCTGTTGTGTGCCGTGTTACCACTACGTGCGCTATTCGCTATTAGGCCACCAGGCGCTGCTAAAAGCCGACCGGCGTTCCTACCGCCCAAGACTACCTATATATCATTCGATCTGTATCGGCTTTTTCTTCGTCCGTTATCACTGAAAATTATTTATACATATACATCATAGCATGCTCAACCACCCGTCATGGGTTAGAGAATAGCCAATAACGTAAAGACAAATATTACGAAGATAGAATTGAGCAAACAGTCCAGGCTGTCTGATCTTGTCAAGGTCTGATCCCCGCTACTCGAGCCAGAAATATGTTGATTAAGATCGTGTGCCGCAAAAATAAACGCAAAATCTTCAAAAACCAGCCGTAAACAACAAAATAAAGTCTATATACTTAAATGTACATTGGTGAAACCAAGCGTAATTAACGCATTACAAGATTATCTCGAAACGTCCATATAGCGTTGATTACAGAATGAGGGCTATCTAATCAGTAATCAGTTCAGCTGAGCTGAACGCGGAAGACAATTTTGAGATATTTCGAAACCACCGCACGTGGAAAGGTGGAAAAGTGGTTACACTCGTTGGAAAAACTAATGCATGCACAGATAGATGCTAGTATATCATATTGCAAATCTGACGTGAAAATACAAGACGCCATCACTAGAAGCATCTGCGTCTTGCCTTCTCTAACAGGGTGGGTCTATTGGCTGTCTGCTGTCAGAAATTCGGGCGCTTACGGAAGAATCAACGAGTCTTGTCAATGTCGAAGAACGTCAGCAGTCATTGCTGGGGATGATAATTAGGACACAAAGGGATTAACGGGATTACGCTCAGTTAAAGCACTGCATTTCGCAATTCATCGAATGCAACGAAAGCCTGTTCGATGATCTGGTCTCTGATGATCCGTAAACGGCTTCTGCATTTTGTCCAAACAACGTATGTACACTTGCTCATAAACTTGCTTGTGCCGCGTTTTATTTCACGAAATAACCCTATCGGCCAACACAGCAATTCACTACAAGTTGCCTTTGAGCGCGAAACAGACCAGCGGATGAAAGTGAATTGTCTTCAACAAACAGCTCGGCAGAGCCTGTTCACAACAGCGTACCCTTGCGGAATCCGCTCTGCCAGGAGTGCCAGTCTGATCGAGAATTATGTACGCAAGAGAATTGCAGTGCGAGACACTCTTGACGGTACACTCGCTACCAAGGGGACTGAAAAAGCTGAATTACTCAAAAAGCACTTTGAATTTGCAATGCAAGACCTGCATCCCCAGCAGTAATGTCTTGAGAGCTTTTAGAGAGTAAAATTTCAACAGCCATATACAAGAATGCTGACCCGCAGAAACTGATTCTCGGGAGCAGTTTGCTTACCGACCCGCTTGTGGCTGCACCCTCTACATACCGGAAGCACAATTTGAGTGGATTCACAAGTGCTGAATGTGTCAAAAGTTGATGTCAAACATTGATACCATTTAGTTTGATTTTTTAATTCGCCTCTGAAACAGTTACTCATTGAAAGCTCCTGGGTCAGCGTCTATCATCTTGGAAGAGAAACTGCTTACATCACCGCAACTATCACCGCTAACACGTATACAATATATACATTTTAATAATATTTTAATAATACTTATTAATTATTTTCTGTACATGAAAACGATCCAACAAAAGGGTATATATTTAAAAGTATATGCTGATGGCACAAAAATGTATGGAAAAGTCAAACACCCTTGGAGCGAGAACTCCTTTAAAGAACGCTTAGCAGGTTTTACGATTGGGCAGTCGCACTCAACTTAAGCTCGCTAGACATAAGTGCGCAGTACTCTACTTTGCACACTACGATAACATCCGTCACGAATACACAATAAGCGCCAATAAACTGCCTCATGAAATGGTCATCAAAGATCTCGGTGTTCTGACTTCCACTCAAATACTCTGTTAATAATTCTGTACGCGCCGCACTGTGGTACTGCATGCAAAATAAAACGTGCTGACTTGTGCACGATTGTAAACATTATGCTGATATGCTTAATAAATATTTGGGACCGAGTGTGCAATACGTTTTCTTCTTCGCTGCTTCGTGTTTATTGATTTCTTCTCCACCACACCAAGCCGGTGAAGAAGCTGGTGAAGAAATCAATAAGCACGAAGAAAACTGGATCAGAAACTTCGCCGGAAGATCACATACTACGACAAGCAACAAGATAACATCGGTCAAAATAATACATTATACGTAGTATGTAATTATAAGATTATTGGCGATTACCAAATACGAGCTAGAAAAGCCTGCTTGTTCGCCAACTTCACGAGCTCAATTTCAAGGCGGGAAGTATGGGTTGCGTTCGCTCACTGCGACTTCTCTATTCGAAACATTCCAATCAGCGGCGTATCTTATGGGCCAGGGCGTGGAACACGAAGCGAAACGACGCAGTCAATTTTTGCAAAGACCTATAGCCGTTATTCGTGAAGGCAGAACAGCGCATGAAGTCGCATATACAACTCGGTTGGGACGTGCCTCGGATGAGTGAATCGCGTCGTCGCGCTTAGAGAAGTTCGTCGAGGCAAGTACTGCGTGCACAACCTCCCCTCACTCCACACAACCAACCTTTCGTCGCCAACGGTTTTCCCGCCCTCAGTCTGACTCACTTATTTTGAAGCTAGCGAAACTTTTAATAGAGAGCATTAACAGCATATAAATGACACTTCGGGGGTAGCGCGTATGCAGAGACTAGCGCCTCTATATGTCCACTCTAATCTGAGTGAAACGTTTCCGTTTCAAAAACAACGAGCGAGATCGTACGTTGAGACGGTTGATTGCATGTCACATAGGCAGTGGACGATAGAACGGAGTCGCCCTCCTTTACAGCGATAGTACAAGAAAGAAGGAGAGTATATAGCACGGATAAAGAGGGTTTTTTAAAGAGGAAATAAGCTAGTTGACGCCGCGCAGCGTGTTGATCATTACGATAATGATCTTCGGCTATGGTAAAGGAGCCGTCAGTCTGGTCCGTTCGCTCTTTGGGGGTCCGGCGTCAGCCACTGCAAAGGTCCCGGCACAATTGGTTCGGCACGAGAAACATGGATAGCAGACGCCGTCAGACTTTAGTGCTGTTGTTGTTGGAATTGTTATCGTCGTTGTCCTTGTGTTTCCTCAGTTCCCAAACTCAGTTACCCCAAAACCTTCTGCAAAATACGCTGTTCCGGGACCTACAAGATGTTATCTCTCTGTCTCTATATATATATAGCACAAAGAAGTCAAGGATTGGTCTATCTCTCTAAATCTAGATTTATATATATATATATATATATATATATATATAACGGCATGATATTCTCGCATATTATGTACGTTTGTGTGCACTCCTACCGCGTGTGCTCTGCTTTATATTAGGTAAGTCAAAAAGTTCGTCGGCTTTCTGGGACCATATTTTTGAAATTCCCGCGCTCTGCAGCAGGGCCGCCTGTGAGTGCGGCTGGGTGTTTACATTCAGGAGCAGACCCGTGGCGGCGCGACGTTATACCGGTTCCAACTTTACCGTTTCGTTTGCGGAATTGGCAGCTGTTTGCAATGGAGGACAAAAATACGCATTTTCGACACATTATGTTGTTCTCCTACCGTGAAGGCATAAGTGCAGCGCAAACAACCCGGAGGATATGTGCAGTCTACGGCGAAAATGCAGTACACAAATCCACAGTCGAAAAGCGATTCGCCCGTTTCAAAGCTGGAAACTTCAATCTCGAAGATGAACCGAGGTCAGGACGACCCAATGTTGTGGAGACCGACGAAGTCATAAGCCTGGTTACTGCGAACCCAGGTTTGACCATAAAAGAAATTGAAGATGTAACGGGAGTCTCCCACGGAACCGTTTGGAATCGCCTCCATGATGCAGGTTTCTCGTGCAAGCAGAATATTTGGCTACCACACGACCTCAATGATAGGCAGCTTGAAGGGCGAGTCGATACCTGTCACGCACTCCTCCGGAAGAACTCGAATGAGCCATTTCTGAGGAGATTGATAACCGGCGATGAAAAATGGATACTCTACAGAAACGCAACACAGAAAAGAAGTTGGGTCCCCAGAGGTTCTCAGGCCGCAGCTATCCCTAAACCCGAAATTCATCAGAAAAAGGTTATGCTGTGCTGCTGGTGGGACTGTAAGGGCGTCGTATATTTTGAGCTGCTTCCAATGGGTCAGACGACCAACTCCGTCGTCTACTGCAGACAACTCGAAGATTTGAAGGCTGCAGTAGCAACGAAGCGCCCGGAATTGTCAAGCAGGTGGGGCGTCACTTTTCAACATGATAAGGCGACACCACACAATAGTTTGGCCACCCGGCAAAAATTGGCGGAGTTTGACTGGGATGTACTGCCGCACCCAGCTTATAGTCCCGACCTCGCACCATCTGATTATCACTTGTTCAGGTCTCTCCAGAACTCCCTTGATGGCACAACATTTGAATCTTTGAAGGCTATAAAAAATCACCTCACTCAGTATTTCGACGAGAAGGTTAAGACGTTCTGGGAGAAAGGAATCATGGATCTACCGAGGCGATGGGCGAAGGTTATCGAACAAAACGGTCAATATATCATTGAATAAAAATACTGTTGTCTGCATAAATAAGGCTCTTTAAAATTGGGTAGAAAAGCCGACGAACTTTTTGACTTACCTAATATGTATATATATATATATATATACATCTAAAGTTGCGCCGTACTACATCTGTAGTATGCGTAGTGATTTGAGGGATCCGCAATGCTATATATATATATATCTACTAGATCATTCTGTGCACAAAGGTAATAACTCCTAATATTACACCGCAGCTCATTTGATGAGATGATGAGAAGCAGTAACTGATTTCGGCACACGCTTGTTAGTCCCCCGTATGCGTCATTATTATGTCATAGCTAGCAGTTCCATGTTAGCCATTAGCTTGATTAAAAAGATACATCTTTCGTAGCAACGTACTGTAGTAGTCGTTGTGATAGTAAAACGGCAGTAATAATACACAAAAATAGCAGACATATGACGTACCGTCGTTCAAGTACGTCAACGCGAATTAAATTCCAAACTATGGGGCAAGTAACTGTTGTAGTAACAGTACTGTTACTAAAGATCATCGCAGCACGCGCACCATAAATAGGCAATTCGTTTGAACAGTCATGTGTATACTGTCCACAATTTTGCCCACATGGCGGAGGGGTCCTGTGTACATATGCACACAACCAGTGTTCTCAGTGTTTGTTGGCAGCGATACTGTTTTTATGTTTGCCTCATTGTCACCCCATGTTGCTTCCCCCAGCCGGGAAGAGCTTATCTGAGAGACGTGTGCGTGGGGTAGCCGAGCAGACGTATCCGATATACCCCTTGTTAGGCCGCCTTTATCTTTATTGTGCCGCGAACTCGTGTCACTCGACGCTGTCTGATCAACAACACAGTACAGCCGGCCAAACGACCTAAAGTCCCATTAGCTGAGTCCGCGGTGAGATGGTGACGGGGAAAGGATACATAGTATACGACGAGGCCCGAGCCACATGTAACATTGTCCACTGGCGGCAATGCGGTGTGCAGGGTATTTATATACGAACGGTCGTGTAATGAGCCGGTTACCGTGCGGACGTTACGCCGTAATAAACAAGCTACTCAAACCTCATGCAACGCTGGTGTTGCCGGCAAAGTCTCGTTTACAGCGCCGTCAAAATGAATACGCTATGATTATTTTTTCTTTCAGAAAAACCCGATAGACGTATTCCTGTGCGCAAAATCGAAAAGAACCATATTTGATGGCCCAGCTGGACGCAGTTGTTGCAAGTCGGACTAGCTTATTATTGCATTGCCCAAGCTCGCGACAAAGTAAAGAAGATTTTGTACAGAGCCTGCACATCTAAAAGCACTCGACCACTATAAACACTTCTGTGCTGGGAACTATACCGAATCTCGGTCGTACTCCGCCCGAGCTCTTGAACTTCGTTTGGTCATTGGCACTGGGGGGGGGGGGGGGGGGCATACGTTGCCTTTTCAGTCTGTCCACGTCTTGCTCCTGTAAACACTCAAGGAGATCCTTCTCCAAAAATTGTACATTCACTCCGCTAATGCGCCCCCCGCCCTCAGATTGCGGTCCTCTCGGAACCGAGTGCCACTGACACTCAATTTGCATTCCTAGCTCCCCTGCTAGCGCCTCATGCTTCGGCTGTACAACCCGGATTGCGGGTTTTACTTGCGCTGTTAAGCAAACTCACGCCCCATGCATTGCCACGCTTCAGTTAGTGTAAATCTAGAGTAGATTTCGTTTTATTTTCGCTCAGACTTCCAAATTATTCGGATTTCGGGAGATTAGTTCCGGCCGTGCTTCTACACACGCAAGTCTAGCTTTTAGTGTCGTTGGTCCTAGCGCTATAGCACGAAGATACCTGTAGTCGCCTCTCTGAGCAGCAATTCTCCCAGCAGCAATTAACATCACTGCCTTCCTTTTCCTTACTGGTCACTACTTTCCTTACTGATGCTAGCAGCTGCCGTCTTTGGCAGTTTGGCGGACTGAGCACTTCGTGCGTCTCCGGGAGAGTTCACCGGCGCTGTGCTGTCGGTGCACATCTTCCCCACGTCTTCCTCGGCTCCTTCGCGGTCGACGTCGCTGGCCGCACGTTCCATTAGCTTGGTTAGCATCTCCTCTCCTCCCCAGCTTGCTTTCTGTCGCATTGGGGACGTCTTTCGATTTTGATCTTCCCATAGACGCGTGTGACGCTTGACCGTAAATCTGTGCTCTCATTCCGGCGCCCGATGAAGATACACTGCTTGGGTAGCGCCGTCGATAAGATGCTGCTTTGTTCTACGTGCTAGTTGCCGTTCAGTTAATACTTAATTAGTAAGCCGATGGCTCTTCAAGTAGAGCACTGGGTTGCCGTTTGTCGCCCCGTATTGTCGAGATCGGCCACTATAGACCGGGAAGTCATACTAGCGCGTGACTCACTAAAATATCGTGGATGACTAACTGTGATCCTACCACCACGTTATTATGCTGGGTTCGAGCTTGCAGAAAGGTTTGTTCAACAAGAAGCCGCAATTGGGAGAGTTCATTTTCGTCGATACGCAGTAGACGATGTACGTTATTATATTCATTAAGTTTTCAGGAATTCAGCTAGAATGCAATTTTTGCTAGTTGCAGCTAACTGACTTCAACGAAGTTTTTTAGCCTGCATTTTCTGTCTACTTATCTCAAGGCTCCAGGCGCGCAGAAATACTGCCCCAAAAATGTGCATTTTTTCCTCGGATACGGTAATCATTTTTTCTTTATATGTGAGCAATGATCTAATCTGAGACGCTATAAAAGTACGCCTTGCAAAAGCAAGCAGCATATGCTAGTCTCAAATTTGCAGGTGTTTTGAAGAAAGGCAAAAATGCTTTCATCCCGATGTCTCCCGCCTCCAGGCGAAACGAATGCGAGAAGCTCGCATTGAATAGGATGAAGAACGAAACGAGATAAAGATGCAAATTTATGTTCAGGCAAAATCCAGCATGGAGCACTAGGGTTTAGCAGAGACAGAACACGCAGTTTGCAATGCTTGCAAGGAAAATATCCAGGGGAAAGCGGAAAAGCAGAGACGCAAAAGATCGAAGAAATGATGACCAACAAAGGCGACTAATCAGTGAGGATGGAGCCAGAGGATGCCGCCGGAGGCATTAAATCATGTTGCACAGGGGCACAATAGGCGCCAACACCAACGACGAGGACACAAAAACACCACTGCCCTTGAGTTTCGTTCGTCTGGGACCCAAATGCAGCGAGCGGCCTCTACGTGGTATACATACACGGCGTCTATCGGCAGCGCCACCCTACCGTTGCTGCTACGGCCAGCCAGGGCCTAGCCTGCCGCTCTCCAATATCGCAAACCATCGCAGGCTGCTTTCGCGGGAAAACTAACTCTCAGTGCGCGCACGGTTGAGTAATCTTCTTTCTTCGGCCGCCGGTTCCAATGGTCCAAAAGTTTGTATTTTCCACCCTTCTCTTCCGTCGTGAGTTGTTCTCTACAGCAAGGCTTTTCGGTCTTACTTTGCCTTCGTTCCAGTGCCGTTCCAGTCCGTACCGTGTCTGCAGGGGGGGAGTGGGTTGAGAGTGTGAGAGAGAGAGAGGGCCATTGCCGCAAACTATGGCTGCGCGTTCTAATCCACTAGAAGCGTGGATGGCGTCCAATCGTGCCTCAGTTCTTCTGCCGTCCCGGTTCGAGCCAATCAAAACTGGCTTGCCTTATGCGATCATTGGACGCACTCTGCTTATCCAATTCAGCTCTGGAGAGCAGAAGCAATGGCGAACGAAAACGAACGAGTCTTCGAGATCTGATTTTATACGAATGTATTTAAACATTACGAAACATACGCAGTCCTGCTAAGAAATTTAGACCGCTGCGCGACTATCGCCAATGGCTACTGGAGCCGTTGCAGCCACTTGCAAAGTCGCTGATTTTCTCAATGTCGATTTTAATTCTGCTCTTGAGGGCCACACACCACAGCATGCATGCATTTCAAATCAAGGCGCCCACTGATAGAGAACCTACAACAGCTAGAAGTAACACATTATATATATATATATATATATATATATATATATATATATATATATATATATATATATATATATATATATATATCATGCAATATTTTATATATATACACATTAAATACTAACCTTTTCCATGGCAGTGTAGTCCTCGGTGAGTTTGGTGCCTTCCGCACCTCCAATCTTTTCGCTGACATACTGGAAATGATCACAAAAGGCAAACCTTCGTAAGAACATATTTAAGCATCACACAAGCATGATACTCTATATATATATATATATGATTCTGCTGCCCTATACTATCTAAATTACTGACACATCAGTTAGTGTAGTTGATAATAAAGTCATAATAACAGACAGCACGGAACGATGTTAAACGGCAGCTAAATCGGGAATAACGGATGTCGCGTTGTTCAAATGCTATATGAAAATTAAAATGAATGTTTGAACTGCCTTTTTTGAGCGCGTCGGTGGAGAGATTTCTAACGGACGTATTTATTTTATGTAAATGACGGTTGAGTTTGGTTGAATCGCCGTCACCGTCAATTCGAGACCTATGTCGCTTACAGGTATCTTTGCAGAGCCTCCCCATCAACATTTGCAAATGGCTGCTAAATGTGGGCAATGCCTATATTGTTATATGTAGCGTGCTTTGTTGGGCTCTCGCTCAGTAACGCTCCACTCAATAATCCAGAGGATTTCAATCTGGACTGCTAGGCAGCCGCGATTGCTTGTCCCAGGCAAATACTTCACTACGGATTACGCTGAAGACACCGCACATATGATGGAGATATGCTCTGTCCCACAATAGGAATCTCTTCTAAAATGCGAGCAAGCCAACTGTCATTTTGCAGGCTGCAATTTTCGCGTCTCGATAAATGTCCTCTCTCTCGTCAGAGAAGCTTTGTGTTTGGGGAACCCAGGAGCAGCCAACATCGAGCCAGCCCGTTTTGCTGTATAGGCTTTAGAGAGATTCTGCCTGACCTTTATGGCATAAGACGAATACCTGGGGTCGTCGCGAACAATTCGACCAGCAGTGGTTCGCAATGGCATATCAAAGTTGAGACTCAAAACGAGCATCCAAAGAAGAGGATCGTTTTGAGCTCACTTTTGCAGTGTCTCACTTATTTCTCACACAGTGCTTTCTCTATCGTGAGTCTTTACGTCCGCTTTACTTTCCTAGGAACCCGGCCCCGTTTCGTCTGCAGCCACGTACTTAGCGGCAATCTTGTAAAGTGTCGAACAAACTTTATAATCTCATTAGGGATTCGTCCAGCGCGACGGAGAGCGAGAACAATTGCTGACCTTTGCTTGCTGAAATTCATTAGCCACACAGTTGCATGGTTGGCATTTGTTTACATTCTACTTAAAACAGGTTTGTTGTACATTCTTCTTAGAACTGTTTTGCAGCTAGTGTTTAACGCTGTACTTCCAGGACTGCTAATTCCGCTGTAACTCCAATAGTTATTTGATTCGTTTCAGAAAAGACAAAACATTACCCTTGTGATAAAAATAACTCAATTGTCTCTCTAGCTCGCTGTTTCGGTAGCCGCAACTACTACTAGAAGTAGTAAAAACTACGCGGATTGAATAATCCGTATACAAGTTGTCGGAATACATGCGGGAATTTGGCATATCATCGGCCTCATCATTCATCGGTCGCATACCGCAGCCTCGCGATGTCCCGCGTCAATGTATGTAAGAGTAATCATGCAAATTGGAAATGTATCATAAAAAAGATCACATATGTTCAGCAGTAGCCACTCTTCTCACTACAGTAATAGATACGATGGGGTTGAAATCATTGTATAACATTACAACAGCCACCAAAGGACTAAACAATAACAGAAATATAACCCCAATGAAGAATCGCGTTCACAGCGCACGAGAAGCACTGTTGAAGGCAGACAGACGCGCGGATGCCGTTTTCTAATAGTTCGCACTGGCCGTCATCACCACCTATGTTAAAGCCTCGAGCGCCGAACACAGCGTCGATGCACGTTTTCAAATAATAATAATAATAATACATGATGGATAGTTAATACACGATGGATGGATACCTCGCGGCCGGTCGAACCTTGCCACCATCATCGACAATTAACAACAACAATTGCATACAGAGACCTGCGACGGCCGCTTGTCGATCCGCCGAATGTGGATGTGATTCTTCCTCACATAGTCTCCCACCGGGCCCTGCGCTTCCGGCGAAACCGGCAACCTCGTCTACATGGCCCGATTGCGGTACAACAACAACAGCAACAACAACAGCAACAACAACAACAACCACAGCAACAGCAACAACAACCACAACCACAACAGCAACAACAACAACAAACGACTACGAAGGGAGTTCCGCCGTATTTCGCCACCACGGCGTTTGCTCTTACGAATGAGTCTACTAGTTTTACTACGTGGATGCACGCACGCATGCACGATATACGTATGTGTGCGTATGTATCTCGAGAGCACTTCGTATTTATCTTGCCCTCTGTTGTTAGAACGGTGTAGCTACGCATCCGGGAAACGCTGAGTCGTGCCGGCGTACACAAGACCTAGCGTGGCGGAGAACGCAGAGAGCTGGCCGTATACGTGAATCGTACTATTTACTTATGTCGCAGATTAACAGAGCAACAGCTACAGCCGCAGAAGAGCGTTTCGTTCTTCCACCCAAATGCCCGTGGGCAGCGGCGGCCACCCGACGGGATCGCGCTGTTTCGGGAGAAATTAGATCTACGCCGCCCGTCCAAAATCCCTGTGTCTGTCCCAATTGTCGGTTTCAATTCGTTCTGCTCTCCCCTTCCTCGGGCTAATTTCGCGAGGTGCTCGTGATGCGTGCCTCGAGGCGTTGTCGTCGACACCCCCGCCACCCCCACAAAGAGCCCACGACGGCGTCCTCAAACTGCCAGCTAAATCGGTATCTCAGTCCTTTCTTTCCCTATGTCTCCCTTACAATTTGCCAGTGCTTATCTATCTGGTCTATCTGTGTAGTTGCCTGTCCTTTGAAACTTTTCTGCGTCGATTTTCGACACGATCGAGTCGTTGTTTCCCATGCGTTTTCTTTCACCGCCGCGCAATGATTCTG
This sequence comes from Dermanyssus gallinae, assembly GCA_003439945.1. Lineage (NCBI taxonomy): Eukaryota > Metazoa > Arthropoda > Arachnida > Mesostigmata > Dermanyssidae > Dermanyssus > Dermanyssus gallinae. The sequence continues at coordinate 42,068 of QVRM01006673.1, forward strand.
CATATCAGGCTGCCATAATCAGGCGAAGATTGCTCTCTTTTGCTTGTCCTTCACACTGCCCCGTACACGATGCTCGCTTGCATAATAGTAATATGTAAGTATGCTCTTGCATTGCCCAACAAGTATTTATTTATTGTTGTTGTTGTTGCTCCAGTCAGTGGCGCAAGTGTCATGTTTGTCGTTGCTGGTCCTAATGTAGCGGTATTGTTGTGGCCAAACTTGTTGTTATTGTTGTTTTTGTTGTTGTTGTTGTTGTTGTTGTTGCTGTTCTACGCTGTCATAAAAGATACGCAGCAGGATTGACATTTTATTGTGACAGCTGTTGACTCCACCAAAAGCTTAACTAGTCAGATAGATTAAGTGGGATTAGAAATAAACCAATATATTTTTATTGCAACATTAAGGCAACATTTTCCAAGTCAAGGAAAATGAAGATTAATGCGATAAGTTGAAATGGCAGAATGAACAACTCGTTTAACGAATTGAACCAAAAATTAGCAAAAGTGCTGTACACTAAAACTTGTTTTAAGCGTTTCAGTTATGCCCTCATATATAGATAAAGCGTTCACTAAACACATTGTGAATAGTAAACAAAAGCTAAATAATTTAGTTCGCTAGTCCACGCACTCGGAACTTTGCATTGGTTGTGTAGGCGTCAACGTGAAACACGTAGGTCTAACGCGATACAATTTCACAAGCCCAAAACACAGTTCTGCACCTGACTCACCAACGGCGACTTACCCCCCCTCCACCTACTGCTTTCTAAGCGCCGGTTTCCGAGTGACAGCAGGAACTTAAGTGGAGCAACGGAAGTCACTCCTGTGTCAAATAAAATGTTGAAATATATCACATGTCAAATAAAACCCCAAACAAATATTTCCTTGGGATGCTGACATTCGAATAGTACAGTCGACTTTCAAATATACAAATACTGTAATTGTGTGTGTTTTTTCTGCACTCGCCCAGTGCTATATTTCATGATTCACTGAATACAGTTGCGTGGTGGAGTGGTCTCGAGCTGGGATTGTTACGTTCACCCAAATGTCTCGATGTCGAACGTCTCCCATGTCTATCACGGGAGACGTTCGAAATGTCGCAGCCAGTCAAGGGGTCGAGCTCGCAGGAGAAGTGTTAACAAGTGAAAGTGGAGTGGTAAGTCAGGAGAAAACAGCGGGCACGACAGCTGGTGAAGGAGGTGACGCCCACAGCGACGAAGCCACTAAGATAACGTCGGCTATCAGACGGCAAGACATCAGCTTGAGCGGAATCCTCTGGCGCCAGTGACGAAAGCCCTGCAAGGAATGCCAGAGAATGGCGAGCGGGGGGCCACAGTGCGAACAACTGGTGACTCCGGCCAACTGATAAGACAGGATGCGACACTGGAGACCACAACAAATGAGCGACCTGAGGCGATTATTACCACTACTGATAGAAATTTGCTGGGGGCAAATTTTAACGGTGTCTGCGCTGACGTCGCCAGGCATACCTTGAAGGAAAAACGAAGGAACCTCGTTTCACACAGGTTGATGAACTCGCCTATATTGTCGCCGAAGGAGATAGCCGACGATACGGCGACGTTTCTGAGTTGAACCTCAGTTGGCGATATCCCCGTTCAGTCTAGAGTGAGCGGTAAAAGGTCAACACTTAAGGGATAAGATCAGCGGTAAGTGACACTCAGTATAAGTGATAGCGCCTTGCCATCACTAGCTGTCATTGAGGACATTCGAATTAGAACAACGAACGTCCGAATTGGCATAGTGGCATATGACCACTGACTTAGAGTAAGTTTTGTCGGAATCGATCCGCCGACAGAAGTTCGTCTGGGCCTCAAAACCCACGGGGCAGAAAGACTACGACCAAGCGGCAAAGTCATAGTTATGCAAACCAAGTCACTTTCGGTTTCAGTTGTCCGCATCGACTTCGCCGTATGATACAAGTAAACCGGCAGTCGGCAGTACGACTCACATAGAGAGAAACTCGAGGTCACGCCACTCTGAGTGAGGTCTGCGCACGAGTGGCCGATATTTAGTCATCTTTTTCGTTTTCAAAACGATTGTTCTCTGTCGTTGTTGTTCAGAACGGGGCATCCGTTCTGCCGACACCAAGGGCACACACCTCCCTGCTGCTACTGTGAACAAACTGCAAAATCAGATCATCAGTGGCCTCGTACCTCGTTCTGACAGCATTGTTAAGGTTACACAATGTATCCCACCGGGAACGTACTACCAATTCTGATCGACGCCATGGTTACGCGAAACGGGACAGCAAATCAACGAGCACTCTTCGCAGTTTACCCGTTCAAGTGGCGCCGCTGTGGCTCCTGGCGGCGTCTCTGAAGTGTCTTCGAGCGGTTTTCGCTCGAACAGCTCGTACTCGCTCTCCGCTCGGCACTCGAACCGAGTTCAGAGGAGCTGCCTCAGCAGGGCCAGCACGATGTTCCACAAATGACTCTAAATGCGACGCCGTCATTCACCCAAGCACTCCAGCCATCGGCAAAATGCCCAATAGCAGTCGGAAATACCATGTAGCGTGGAAAGTGCTAATTCGTAAATACATAGCTCCAATGGCCGCAATAATCGCTCCCGTTTAACTGAATTGTAGAGTTAGAGGAAACTGCGAAGCCACTGTCCATGCTGCTATGATTTTGTGAACATTAACTCGGTTTCAAATGAGGTATTGACAAAGCTGGATTTTAAAAACGCAGTTAATTCCCTGAAAAGAGATGCAATTCTTGACGCTGTCTTGACTAAACCTTTTAGCAATGTGTCCCGCAGTCGACCACTGTGGACTTTTTCCCTCTTTCCGATAATGATGGCACACGCTAGTCTGCCCTGATTGCAATTACAGTCGAAGCCACTCAACGGAAACTCCTCGACGGCACGGCCGGTGCACTTGGCAAGGCGCACCTACCAGCGGCTTCCAACGAATCGAGTGCCAAATGACGTGACGCCACTCCCTTACCGCAGCTGGAAACGATGTTGGACAACACAACACTCTGCATCTTCGCTCAACAAATTTACTTCAAAGACACTACAATGCGCTAACGTATACTGCAGGAAGAACCTAGTTGAAATGGCAGCGAATAGGCCTCATAGGCAGACGTGACCTCCTTGGTTTCTAGTCTCCTGAAAAGACCCTTGCGCAGTAGTCTTCTGAAAAGACCCTTGCGCGGGACGTAATCGTGTGATACACTGTGACGCCATTTCACACCTTCGGAAACAGCCTTTATATACAGCCAGTTGTAATGATAAAAATAGCAAAACGAGGGCGGGAAAAATGTTGCTGCAGAGAATTGAGACTCAACGTGGAAATGCAGCCGCGGTAAAAAGAATAGACTCGCCGCCCTCAGGCAGTGGTTTACTGGGGTAAATCTGATTGTATAAGAAGTATGCATTTTGTATGATGTTTCGCGAAACAAATCAAGATACCAATCAAGTAAGTCTTTTCTCAAATAATTTACATATATCAGGAAAAAATCATTTAAATTAGAGTCGCGTCGAAGTGGAACATCGAAAGTGCTTGAAATCACCCGTCGGGCGACATGCAGTACAATTACAGCCGCTGTGTTTAGACTAGCCAATGCACAGTACACAAACAATTGCTCTACACCTGCGAAGACTGGCTCGCCTCCGGTGTTTTGCCTAATGTTCAATTTCGTTCGTAATTTCCTTCCGTGGTTCTATTTCTTATGTTAATTTATTACCTTCATTTCTATTGTTACTGCCGCTTCCTTTACAATTGGGCCTACGTCAACCAGTAATGACATTTTGCGCAGTGATTTCAGTTTGAATTTAGATGGGGGTCTATAATCCAAATCAAGCGCACGTGTAGAAACCAATTTAAGCGCAAAAACGGACAGCAAAGATCAGCCAATAAAGTTCTCATTCTTAAGTCGGTGCAATTCGTGCCTCTTGATGTAGATGTATGCCAGATTTCAAAATGCCACAGACTCGTCCACGACAAATTCCTGTTATAGGTTTTCCAGCCCATACAAGTCTCAATTAGGCCAGCGTAACCCACACACTAAAATATGTGCTCCCCCACTCTGATATTAGCACTTAAGCAGATTGCATAACACATGTAATCGTTGGCGTGCAATCTAAACTATGTAATCAGATTAAATAGGATATTAAATAGACAAGGGAAAAGTAAAATCCCAACGACTACGTCGCGCGAGACGTGGACACCACGCAATGTGTAGGCTTCACTGTTATATAATACATATTTACTACAAGATGTCGGCTTGCAGATTCGCCCGTTTACGTAAGATTGTCGCTTCCTTGGCCAATGACAATGCCCCGTTCGTCATAATGCCTGTTATTAATCGGAGATAAACATCACGTAAGAAGACGTTCGCGTTTGCTCAGTCCAGAACTCCACAGACAATCTCCTCAGAAATGTCTTTAGAAATTCTAGGGTAGTTTTCTAGCGCCAAAACAAACAGGGTCATACACACAGGTTACTGTATAAATCGTAACCTAGTATTATACCATTATCAGACACGCAAGCTACCCACCACCAGCAGTCAGGCTGAGTGAAGACGCTTTGCTTTGACCGGTTCTGCGTGAATAGACCAGCCGAATCGCAACTGTCGCTCTGAGAGATCGAGCTCGGTGGCGTGGTGCATTCGCGGGCGCCTAGCGACCGCGAGGAGATACATAGGTGCAGCACGGGTTCGAGCCCCACCGTTGCACACGTTGTATTTATGAGGTCCGTCTTACGAAGCAATGCAAAAGCAGTCTTGCGGACTGAGTTAAATGTTGGCTGAGAGTCAGCCCGAAAAAAATTTGTCACTCGGGGTGGAGCAGGTGTTGTTGCGAGAACTTCCACAACGTTACGATGGACTCTAACTAGCCGAGTAAAGCCGGCAAATAGGTGACAGACGTATTGTTCTAGATTGGAAGGAATGGCGCGCTTGTGCAGTGCAGTGCGACCGATGCGTCTCGGTTATTGTGCTACTCCATCCTCTCATTAAGCAGAGCTAAGATCATCTAGCAGACTGCATGCTAACACCGGTTATTCACTGACCGACTGGCTGACTAACTGACCAGGTGGGGGACTTTGAGCCCCTCGCGTGAGCTGAGGGTCCACAGTAGGAAAGACGGGAGTCTAGCCGGTGCCAGAACACATTCTGCAAGAACCTGTCCCCTAATGGCATCGTTCTTAGTGACTTCGTTATAGGTATGTCTGTTTGCTCCCAGCACAATTCGGACGGCTTTATCCTGCGGCAGAAGCCACAGTGGCTGTAGATTCAATGGAACTGTTCAACCATCAAACTAGGTGATTCCATAGCGGTGATATGATTCGATTAGAGCTTGTTATATTTCCAGTTTAGATTTTGTCAATGCAGATTAATGTATTTGGCTAAGAACTGCGTTGTTTTTTTCTCTATTTTTGGTCTATATGTTCTCTCTGGTGAGAACTCCATGACATGTTACTACAAATGATCATACCTAGAAACATGTTACGGTTTCTGTTTTTGGTATGTGCGGACAGGAGCAAATAGTGTTTGTCATATATCTAACGTTTCCACGACAATCCTTGTGGCAGCATACCCGCTGGCTCTCAGCGGTATATAAGAATATTTATCATCTATTCTCAACAAGCATCGCTTAAACCGAACAACCGGTAGATGACAACCATGGCCAGCGTACTAGACCACGTCGCCAGAACAAACAAATTGTGGTTTTTTAATTAAGTATGGTTTAATATTATTGTGCCGGGGCAATAACGTAATTGATACTGAGTTTGTTTACTTTCATTAATTGTCCTATATGTCTAATACTGTCCATGTTCTATTTGATGGCAGATTTAGTGAACGGTTTGAGTGTATGCAAGCGCAGCGTCATCATTGCGTACATCAACTTGGTTCCTGCATCGTTTAGTTGGAGTATATGGATCTCTATCTGTGCTCATCTTGCCATCCGACAATCTCAGATATGTAGTGTCCCCGCAAAGATATGAAATGTACATATAAATTAAGAATTATTGTCAACAATGTTATCTTGCATAGACTACCGCACCGTAGCACAAATTGTCTGTGCGTATCTCGATCGAATTGTATGTCACTATACAGCCGCCGGCAAGCAAACACCGCTGTAGAAAGCAAACGGCAAAGAAAGTCCGCTCGGACATGACACGATAGGCTAAGGAGTAAACCAACAGTAGCTGCTTATATCAGCTATATTAACAACAACATGAATAACAACAACAGTAATAGCGGTGGTATTCACTGTGTTTAAAAATCAAATAAAAATCTATTACACTTTTAAACTGTCAATGAACAGGAGCGCAAATACCAGAAAAGCAAACGACGAGAACAAAGAAGCAGCGTATAGGCTACGTGCACTGCGCCAGCTTGCTATAATGAATCTCTTCCGCGAATGCCCCGCTGGTTGTTATTTATTAAGAAGGCGGACTTGCTTGGCGGGCAGTGGTGCGTCCTCACTCCCTCCCTCGTCAAGGTCATGCAACAAGATGACGCGAGATACCAGGACACCGCCTGATATATATATATATATATATATAGGGTTGCCTCTAGCACGAACAGAGGTCTTAAACGCGCACTGCTCCAATGTGCATAAATAAACATATCAACAAATCAGTTGCCTAGCGTTGTGTTTTAGGCTGTAAACAAACTCTCTATATAGGGTGGCACTTGTGCTCTGACGGGCGGAACGACTCTCCCTAAACATAGACTTGCTACAGCCACGTGTGGCCTTTATTGCTGCACTTTTCTCACTATACCGGACTTGACGCAGACGAGGCAAAAGACGAAATGTCGCCTTTCCTGCTCAATAAAACAAAAACTTCACGAACGAACGACCATGATTTCGCTCCGGTGACCTCGAGCGCAACGAAATAACACACATTTCGTCAATTCAAAATCACCGCGACTGCACAAGCTAGAAAGATTCCTCTAACTCCATTCGTTCAGATCTCGTCAGTCAGAGAACATCAGCAAGAAGTTCTTATGCGATCCTAAATATTCAGGATGCGTTCATAAAGTTGGGCTCTCCACTTGCACGCCGGATAATTCAAACGACCTTGATCCCCTCCGTAATGGACGCTTGAAGCTTCGAACCAAGTCAAATATCAACTCCCGCTCGTACATTACTCGAGGAAAGTGGAAAATGTACAGCCGCGCTACATGTACAGGAAAATATAGCAGGAAAATACGTCCGATAGACTAGAATCTAGGTCAACACGAACGTGATTTTTGCCCTAAAATACTCAATCATCAAAAAAATGAAAAGGGCGGATCGTAACAATACGATCGTTCGTCGTGCCTACGTCTCGCATGCCTAGCGATTTGCGCACGTGACGAACAGGTTTACAACATTGACAGTAGACAGCTATAGTCCAAGTAAACCAAGTAAACTATAAAAACAGCAACCACAATACAAAAGAACAATAGTGTAAAAAGCACAAAAATAGACACTCACCTGGTTAGCTTTATTAATTTGTTTTCGTAGCCCGGCGAACGCCATTGTGACGACTGTGTTATCTTCTGAGCTTTGCCTAAATCTGTTTAATAACTTGAATTTCGAATGTCCTGTTGAACACCCCGACACTCTCCGTACGAATGAAGGTGTTCCCTAACGGTCTCTAGATGCGTCCCGTTTGGCCGTATCGATGGAGCTGAAATTTCTAAGTCAGCTTGTTGACTCCTTAACTCACGAAGTTCCTTACGACCTAGGCATCGCCTGCGGTCGACCTTACTGTCATGCACCAATCTGCAAAGAGAAAAACACAAACAAGATGTAGTTTAAGGGTCCGTTAAGCAACTATATTGATTTGTCTATTATGTGCGCTACTGCTAGGACTATCGATGGCAATTAAGGTCCCTCGCATATAGTCAACCCGACCGTCGAGCTGTTACAAGACAACTTTCATATAACCATATGAAGGTCATAACCCATATAGAAATAAAGGCTGGCTGAGCTATCACCTTCAATACGTCGTGATAACTCACTCAAATATGTATTTTTTTACTTTTGGTTCTTCGACTTCTAGACGTTTTTCTTTTTCTTCTTCAAAATGTAGGCTTTATTTTTTACTTGACACCGTACCTACGAGGAAACGTACATCATTTTGACGCATCGCAGCCATTTTATCAGAGCTGCACGGCATCAGCACGTCTACACCTAAAATATACGCACAAAATTTCAATCCCACAACAACAATAGCTACAGGCGTCGTACGTATCGATAAAGTCCATGATAAACCTCCAACAGAAACACGTGAAAAAAACACATCACTAACAAACTACTCGCTTGCGTTTTTAAACAAAGCGAGACGAGTTGCCCCAAAAATACGATACTGCTGACACTGTATAGGTGGGGCAGAGCGCAAGGAGGCCTCTTCTAGTCTAGGCAGGCGTGCGTACATCAAGACGGGTGTCATCACACCGGTTTAATGGTTGTCGAGGTCGTGAGGTCGTCAGTCGCTGAACGGATTTCACTTCGAATGACAAGTGCAGTCAGTGCATAAGTGAAGTCGCAAAATGTTTCATCGTCACCGGCATTTTTCGACAACACTATCGGTTACGCTACCTTCTACCAGCCAACGCTGTCAGCAAGTTTAGATGTCGCCCAACGGAACATTGCCGAATAGTACTGGTAGCAGAAGTGATATCGTGGTTGTCGTGGTAGACGAAATATGGACTTCGTAGAACAGTGACTTTGACAGCTTCGACTTTGAACCGCCGATCGGTCCCGCTTTAACCAAACGTTTGGACATCATAACCGTCTTCGCCAGGAGCCGGCAGCCCGTTTTAAGCATACGTCTGGCCATCATAACCACCTTCGCCAGCCAATGCAGAGAAAGTAGGCCGGGGCCAATGAGTTTATGATCATGATGATGATGATGACGAGGACGGTGGTGAAACCAGTGAGACTTTGGCGGGAAAATAACCAAGACAACCCTCGACGAGCGTACTTGGCGTTCTGCTTTTATCCCACCTTCCATTGTCTTATTCCCCTTCTCCCTGCTCTGCACCCTTCCTCTTTCTTGCTTCTGGCCTGCCCAGATGCCAAGCGTAACGATAAATCGATGCTTCCCTGCCCTGTTCTACTAGTGACCAAATGCTACCCGCTTCTACCAATAGCGGCGATGAACCTTCTACCAGCGCGCCTTCCCTGTCAGTTGGTGTCAACGAGTTGATCTGTAGCCAGACGGTCACCAACCAACATCCGACATCTGTGTCAGCAAAAAGACTAGAAGAAACAAAACAATCGTACGCAGAAAAGAAGATATAGATAGCTCGAAAGATCAACGGTGGATCGATGAAATCCGCGCAGCATGGGAAGCATATCAAGTAGCCGTGGACATTGGATACTAACAGCGTTAGCCCAAACCTACAGCTCGTAAAAGATGCAGATCTGAAACTACAGAATTATAAAAACCAAATAAATAAAATAATAACACACATTCCGAGCACAGACATCCAGACGGATATTAGGTCCCTACGTTGGCGATTTGATGAGCCTTATATGATACCTTTGAATTTAAGGCAATATATATATATATATATATATATATATATTTACCACAATTTTTATTAAGGCGAGCACTGCCGAGTGTGCAAACGTATTGTAAATGGTTAATAAATCATCACAATATTATATATATATATATATAGATAGGTCTCAATACGCCTAAGTACGTAGTGATCTGTCAGCCAACGTAGCGCGTAAAACTGCCGGACTATTTGGTACTTTAAACATAGGATACATTTAGCGTGGCTCATTTAAAACGCATTACCGACTCGCTTTTTTCTTGGTGAATAACCGAGCTATCCGACCAAGGAAAGTCTAAAATTAAAGCAACCTCCAATAAAAAGGTTGTTGTTCCCTACGGGCTTGGAATTGCCGTGAGGGATATATACGTCAATGAGGCGCCGAGGCCCGGACACACATTGGGATATCTAGGGCTTCACCAACAGCATTCGTTGCGTCAGCAACATGACCGCTGACTCTCAGCGGTATGGTTGTTTATCATCTATTCTGAATGAGCGTCGCTCAAAGCTTTCGAAGCCACGTCGCCACTTCGAAGATACTATCAACAACAAGGACGATACAACCTGCTACTTGACCCGGCAGTTGACGACCATACTAACGTACTAGCCACACACTACTGAACCTGTGACTTGGCAAAATCTGACCAATTGACATATTGGATTGGCCCGGCATTCGAACGGTTAGGCTGTCGAACGATGGCCAAACAGCAGCAGCACGGCAATAGCAGTACTTTAAGGCAGGTAGTTTTCCCTGCATTTTTCCCGACATTGACTCTTCATTAGTTCCCACCACGACGGGTTCCCGCCGTTCATGTCCTCGATCCCCTCAAACTCGTCACGGTGGACGTCAATGTTTGTTCTGTGCCCGCACCGACCATGGCAGATCTGAATGATAGATCGCCGATCAAAGCTGATCGGAAGCGACTACAGACAGATGTCCGGCGGCGCACCGGAAACCAATAGCAAGTTTCTTCTGTCTAATCAACCTCACCACCCACCCACCCAGCCACCAACCAACCTGCTTTCGCAACAACCGGCAATGCTGCGCCACGTTGAAGCCGTTTCAACTTCGCCTTTGGTGGCAACAATGTTGTGCCGTCCACTTGCGTGTTTCTTCCTTGTTTAAATATAAAGCTACTTTGATCAGCCAATTAGTTATTGTTGAATGCGAACGACATATCTACGGGTAAGCCTGGATATACGAACAAGCACTATTATATCACATCCGTCCAAGAATCGTACCCTACCCATATGGTCAGATATCATATCTACAACAAAAAGAGATACACAAAAAAACACACACAATGGCGACATACAAACCACACAACTTGAACCACATGAAACTCTACTAAATAGAACTAGACTTGTCATCGTCAAAGTATAATCGTAAAACCTGCATAATTATTGCTGCTATTGCCTATACAGGCTACAGATATTTCCGTTTTAGCTTTGTTATATATATATATATATATATATATATATATAAGAGAGTACCCCTTAAAGTAAAAGTAATATAGAACCGTTTTTCATCACCATATATATATATATATATATATATATATATATATATGAGAGCTTCTTTCGATGCAAAAATTGTGCTGAACACCACGGTGATCAGTTCCCAACAGGCATGTGTGATCAGCGCCGGTCTGACCGCTAACAACCGCGGAAGGTTAATAAAGCAACGCAGCAACAACAACAACAACAACGACAACAATGACAAACAAGATATCCCCGGCTACTTATGTTGTCTACAAAGAGGCAGACAAACACAATTTCGACAATGTAACATATATTATATATATATATATATATATATATATATATATAGCGCCAAGGCGTAACCGATAACAATATATATATATATATATATATATATAAGAATGGGTTGTCAAGGCCTAACCGGCGACAGTATTGCAACCCAGCACACTAGACGTGGCTGCTGTAAACAAACGCTTGTGTCTTGCCGAGGTGCCGTTGTTGTCTCTCATCATCGGCTGTCCGCATCTATTGAGGCTGCCTTATCTTGGCCGTTGTCGCCGTCGTCGTCGCCGCTATTACAGGACGCAACCTCGCAGCAGGTCGCGCACCTCGATTGTGTCCATCCACCTCGTGTTCTTTGAACCGGGCTGCACTGCTTCGTCTCGAAGCAGGCCGGAAAGCTACAAATGCAAATGCGACCGAAAGCAGACGACGAAGCTTCTCGTCGTCATGGTTTGAGGCCGACCAAACCAAGCAAGAAAGCGACTTGCAAAGCGATCAAATGAAGTGCGCCAAGCGTAGACTGGTCGGTCGATCGGTCGATGGCTCGGTTGGTTGGTTGGTTATTTGGTCGTCGGTGCCCGAACTGATTTGCCTCTGAAGTGCCTCGACTGGAAAAGCAGACGGACTAAAGGGAAATTTGTGTTCTTAATCTCTCTAAACCCCTCTCTCTCTCTCTCTCTCTCTCTCTCTCTGTCTCTCTATTTCTTTTTCCTTCTCTTTTACGGTGTCTGTCGAACTGCACTCAACTCGGTAACACCCATGGTAAAAGCAGAGGTCAAGCGGGTTGCTTCGGGATCCCTCCCCTCCTCCATCGTACGCATACGCGTAAACGGCCTCCGCCGCGCCGATACTTCGTCCAGCCATGAGAGGAGACGGGATAAACGGAGAACGCGAGCCACACACAACGTGAACTTAACGCTATAGTGCATTGGAATGTGTTCCCACCACGGAACGGCACGGTCGTACGTACACACAACGTGGCTGCTGGCTGACGGGTAGCCAGGTAGCCAAACAGACATATAGTCCTGCACACACATGTACTTAAATACACGAACAAAGACACACATATATATTTTATATATATATATATATATATATAGAAATATATATATATATATTAATTTATAAAAAAATATATATATATATATTTATTTATAAAAAAATATATATATATATGTTGAATCGAAAACGAGAACTCCTTGCTTCAACCTATAAGCAGGCGTGCTCTTCTTGTCTACCCACGCCTCACATACTCCTGTCTATCCACTACCCACGCCTGCTTACAACTATCCCGCCAGCATCATCATCAGCTTCTTCTTGCTGGGGCATTCCGCCGTAACGTCGCCTGACGGTGTACGCTTAGGGCGTTGGGTAAGTCAGAGAGAAAAATAGAGAACGATATATATATATATATATATATATATATAGAGAGAGAGAGAGAGAGAGAGGGGGGGGGAGAGGGACAGACAGAGAGAGAGAGGAACTGCGTGAGCCACGCCAACTGAAAGCCCTACTGAACACCGGCGAACATCCGCCGAACCATACCGGATGAACGGTAGGTGGTGGTGGCGGCGGCTTTCAGACTAAAAGCCGCCTACGCCCCCCCTACGATCCCCCTACGCCCCCCCCTACGCTAACAACACACCGGCTCCAGTCGATCGTCTGCCCACGCACTGGCGCATTGGCTCACCCCCGAAGAGGTCATGTCCGCTCGTGTACCTGTGAACGTACTCATAGGCGCCAGTGCGGAGCGCACGGGGCGGGCTCCATTCAATATGGAATACACTATGCAAATGCCGATGACGAAGACGATGCCACGCGACCTATAGGATGACCATTATTTGCCCTCGCGCACCCTCGTGTGACAGTCTGTACTTCTTCTACTGCGCTTGCTACACTTTGCGTGCCACAGAAGAGCCAGCACACCCATCAGAGCCATCAGAACCCGAGTGCGGACGCACCACACGTTATGTAACGTCAGGTGTCAGGCGGCTGCCATGCTGCTGCCACAAGGACCGGCAGCCTGTTGGGGAAACCCTAGATAGCTTTGCAATGCACAAGGACCGGCTGGGGGGAAACCCTCGACAAGTTCGGCCCTCGGTTCGCTGAAGATATTCTGCACGGCGGTTTTCAAGTCGGTCGGGGACGGATGATGATCTATGTAGAATGAGAAAAACAACCTCCTTCGATTTTTTCTCTCGTTTAATCGTGACATCGTTTAAAAACGATCTTGTCACGCCGACGAGATATGGCCAAGTGCTGGTTGAAGAAGCGCTGGTTGCGAAAAAAATTGCGCCAACAAGAAGGCGACAGCGCGTAGTACGAACATTTCTGTGCAGTAAAGCGCTAAGAGCCCGGTGGTGGTACACTGGCGGACTCCTCCACGGACAGGCGTATATGTCGTCTCGCCATTGAGACGTTCTGACGTCACGTCTCGTAGAGGCGACCAGGCCTGAATTGTTAAGCTAAAGCTACAATTCTCTTTTTTTTCTTCGGAAAGAGAAAAAACTCGCGTGTGTGTGGTCGAAAAACAAGTTAAACAAGCCGTACGTATTTTTGTATGTATATATAAATATGTATATGAAATTTTGCGCAACGTATACCTTCGTAGCACCATGCGTAGCCTCGCAAACTGGCTCCTCAGAATCTGTAGTAACTGAATGCCAAAGCCAGCGTCGATCCAGGAGGAACAGGAGCGTGTCAGAACACACCTGCTAGAGGTCAGAAGATATGCGGGGGGCAACTGGCTGAGACACAAAAAGGCCAAGAACTAACAATCGACCAACCAACAATAAACGAGACGAAGCCAATGGCTTTTACTAGTCGCGTCGCTCTACGTCACAATGTGGGTTTCAACTCACCAGACTACGAATATGTTCGGTTTCGCACGTGCTCTGAACGAGCCGCACAAATCACGTCGTTACTAACTGCGACCAGCACCTCAAATACCATCTTCAAATCGAAAAGGGCACTCTTTCAAAGCCGCGATGACATTTTGCTCGAGGCAGAACCCTCTATATCACCGGCCTACTCGCCTTCGCCTACGCTACTAGCTATTCATTTACCTCATTCACTACTACTCTTGCCATTACGGCCATTACTAGCACTAATCTGTACCACCCATCTCAACAAATACAGCCAATAAATCCCGAAGCAAAGTCATTCAGACTGTAAGAAAAACTCAACTAATATACGTCTTTTGTCAACGCCAAATATGCCGATGTTGTAGTATGTATGTCAAATATGCCTATGTTGTAGTACAAATATCGTATGGACGACTAGACACTAGAAAACAATATAAAGTCGACCAAAGAAAGCTACATACGACATATAGTGCAGCCTAGAGAAAACCTTGTAAGCTCCCGAAAAAGAGAGTCAAGACACCAACACATCTTAGCACCTCACTTTTTCCCTGGTGTAGAAGGGAAAAGCGCGAGACTTCAGATCGTCGTGTGCCGGAGATTTAGCCGTCTAGTTTTATTTAGATATTGATAAAGGAAATTAAGGACAGCGACGATTAAAGGCAAGAGTGCTATATATATATATATATATATATATACTGCTACAGCGTTCGAAGTAGTATATATATATATGTATATATATATATATATATATATATATATATATATATATATATACTGCTACAGCGTTCGAAGTAGTCGCGTAAATAGGCAGCTTTGTACACTGTATTATAAAAATCAACAATTTGTTTAAGATATGAGTGAAGCCAAATGCCAAAATAAGTGGAAATCGAGAATTGCAGAGTGCACTACTAATCGAGAGTGCACTATTTGTCAAAGCTGTGATACAAGAATTATCCGTTCAAGACACACGGGCGTCACGTGTATCCAGTGCCTAGAGTGGATCCATCTTTCTTGCACAAACTCTCAGTGAGCGACGTTATTGATGGCACCCAACTAGTAATCACGGTGAAATGAGCTCCACCAGCGTCTGTCTTAGAATCTGACAGACACGGAAACAGGTTCCATAGCAGCTGATGCCGGCGAGCGCGCGGGAAATTTAAATTGAGATACGGACTATAAAAAGCAAACTACGAAATGAGGTCTGCAATGAAGATAAACACCTGAGTAAACTGGTCGACACGCTTTTCGAAACGGGCCCGAAGTCGCATTCCCACGTTAGGCAGCCTAAGACTCGGCCCGCTGAGTCTCGGTCGTGAATGATGATGTTGACATCAGAAAACATGTTGAAGTACTTGACAGGCTTGAAGTCTACGACAAGCGACACCTCAGACGTTATGCTCAGGACTCAGCTCAAATTTTCGACATATCGCTTATTAAGCTCGATATTTCGTCAGTCCCTTAAAGCTCGATTGTACCGGAAATGTTTCTGACTGCGATGTTGCCCCGGTACACACAAACAATTTGCATACGGCCCGTGTATAAGCTGCATACGGACGATACGCTACAAAGCTCAAATAATGAAAGTAGCACCGCAGTATAACTAGTCTAAATATGTGCACACGTCAAAATGTTTTGACAGTTTATTCGCAGCGTAAATCAGCATCTTAAGTCAGCTAAGTGAGACTGTAGCATACAGGAAATGACTCAAAGAGCTGCCTACCTTGTGGACAGATACCACAATACTATTATGAACAGATGCCTTCCTAGATGAGTAGGCCTTCCAGGCTTCAGTGCTTAGTGAGGCCCTGTTCGAAAACACTAAAGCCACCTCTGGTTGTTGGCAAGGAATCTTGCTAAAACCACTTGCTGCTAATGCGTACATAAGAAACCACAGATACCACCAAATCAATTATAACAGATATATATCAGATATCACCATTTCAAATGTACCTACCGCCCATATTACCATGTGCGGCTACCGTTTGAAACTCATGTTTAAAGAAGGATTAGAGGCTTCTAGAGACAAGATTTGCAGCAGATGCCAACGTAGAGTTACATATGATCGCGGTATCTACAATGATGACGTCCGACGGCGTACCATAACTGAGAGTGAAAGTGTAAATTAATCATGATATTCTTGTGGGGATTAACAGGTGTCAGTCAGAGACGTGATGGTAAAAGTGTGTTCAACACACATAAGAAAAATATGTCTCAATGTTTGCGTGGCAACAAAACGAATTCTAATCAGACATTTGCATAGAGAGCGGTCTGCAATCTGCATGAACATTTGTTGCTCGCAGAAATGTAAATGCTTCCTTATATAATACGTATTCATATATAAAATCAAACCCTTTGAAGGCCGCCTTGGCGTCAAAGGCCAGCGAAGCACACAGGAGGCCGGCCAATTCACGGCGACACAAACAAGCGAAATAGCGGTGGTAATGGCGCCAGCGTCCGTTGAAGAGCACACAAGCTGCCGTTCTGCTCAGAGCCGAAAATATTTAGCGGTTTATATATATATATATATATATATATATATATATATCTCACGATCTTTGATTCGTTGTGCCCACTCCTATCGGGCTCTCTCCACGCCGGTCAAACTTTTCCACCCACAATTTAGTACAACGCCAACATCTCCAAACACAACGCGGGCGAGGCAATACATATCTTGACTAGCTATCCCGTTCCATCCTGGATGCCGTCGTTTGGACAGCCTGCCCACGATCCAACACTAACGACGACACCGAGCTAGTTAAGGTTCTTTTTTGTTGTTGTTGTTCTGGAAGGTTTCTGGAATGCATCACGCACATGCGTCCCTAACAGCCCGTGCGGCAGCGTGAAATTCACAAGCCCCGTTCCAGCGTACATCAGCATCATCGTTTTCTTCTTTTTCACTGTCGCTCACTCAGCGTCCTCCCTTGACCTCCTCAACCTCCTCGACCAGTTAGTCCGGCCGCCCAGGTCCGAACAGAGGAAAATGAAGCCGAAAGAAGCCATGTGCCCCATTCCCCCCCATCTTTCCGTTTCCCATTCACCTAGATGTATGTAGACCCGGGGGGCGCCAGCGAGAGTGGACAGTGCAAACTTGCCTTGTGTGTCACCCAGTTAGGCTCTCGATGCCTCTGACCTGTGGAGAAGCTGACGCATAACACCGCGACTGCCAGAGAACACGTGCATGCATAGATGCATGCACGGCATTCAATCAGCCATGTCTGGACGACGAGTTATTACTACTACGACTGCTTGTCCTCGTTCTGAATAGACTTGCGCTGAATTGGGTGAAGAGAACGCGTGACGACCACGCCTTCAATAAGCTATGACGTCGTGATGTCACCTGTTTAGACCTGTAGGTGTCTCGGCGACGAGGAGACAAGGTCGAGTGGCGCTGCAGGTCGCTCGGCGCCAATGGAATCAATTGCGAGGTGATGTCTACCCATTCATTAACATCCGAGCGATTGAATGATGCTGATGTAATGAGCGTTCGAATTAAGCTATATTTCTCTCGCGCGTTCGCGCTCTCTTTCTCTCCATTTGTGTCTCTCTATCGTATCTTTTGTGTGTAAAACCGTAGTAACGGCAACCCACGTCTCACTACTAACTACCTACGTTCTAATTAGCTGGCGTCAATCCTGTCACCGGGAACACCCCCCTCTTATCGTGTGACCAATTTAAAAACGAACCCTGTTGTGTCAGCTCTCATCCACTGCGCTGTCTATCGTAGCGTATGCGATGCTGTGAGCGTGGTTGCAAGGTATTACTGTAGAGAATAACAGTTTACGGAACAGTTCGGAAACGAACACATGCGAACGAACTTAAAGCAATCTGCCGTCGAAGCCCAAGATTTCAAACCGGTTCGACGTTACGTGGCAAAGTCTAATGGATTATTGTAGGAGTAATAATAGCATACGACGTACAGGGTCTTGATGGCTGTTGAGAGGAATAACCTTCGGCCGGCTGTATAAATATATCGGACGTACTTATGAGCTCGTTACAGCGTCCAACTTTGGGGGCCACTTTGCCTGTCACATCACGACTCCAATCGCCAAGTCTAAGCCGCTCAAAATGTCATACATAAGTTCGATCAGCGTGAAGTTTGATAGTCACGATCAGCTTCTATTGGGTGAAATACGATTGGAACAAAGCGATCATCATTTGATTGGTCAGAGCGAATGAAACTCAAATGCGCGTTGTCGCACATCGGCCAGCCTGCGAGCACTCCGAGGCTAAACCGACGGAGGCCAGCCTGCAATGTTTCCGCCGAAGCTCTGGGAGGGCCATCGTCCAAACTTGTGCAACGTTTATAATTAAATCTCGAATTCGAACATCGACACGAATTCCGTAAATTATACATTCGGCGTTCCTAGGACCCCGGCCAGCCTCCGTATATATATATATATATATGATGATAGTCTACTTCACGACGTTCTTCAGACACCCAATATATATATATATATATATATATATATATATATATATATATATATATATATATATATATATATATATATATATATATATATATATATGATAGTCTACTTCACGACGTTCTTCAGACACCCAATATATATATATATATATATATATATATATATATTTATGTATATATATATATAGAAAATATTGTGATGATTTATAATTCATTTACAATACGTTTGCACACTCGGCAGTGCTCGCCTTTTATATATATATATATATATAAAGTTCTTTCGCCCCATTGTCATCTAGTTTCGCTTCAGTACAACCTCAATTCTCAATATTTTTCTGCCATTTCGCTTTAACCGAGGTTTCAAGCAAGCAATTTGCGCGAGGGAGGGTTGCCGGCGAACAGACAGGCCGAAATGAGAACCCAGTGGCGATAACGGCTGCCGCCGTAGCCACGAGTCGGAGCGGAAGGGTAGTATGGACGTCGAGCAAAGCAGCAATCGAGCGAAATCGCTACTACCTCGACAGACAGCCTAGACGCGGTGAGGGTGATGAACGCCCGACGGCTGCAAGACGCCTCTGCCTTCGGACATTAGCCATCCACCCACGTGGGTGATTAAAATAGCAGGTATAAGAGAATGGTGGTCGTGATGTTTGAGATCGAACTCATGACGATGATGCCGGCGTCAATGATAACGATGACAAATCGAGCAATGGGCTGGTTCTGGGACAACACGCATATTGAGCCAGTAGTGCCCATGACGTTGACACTTTCCACGCAAGCACGTAGGCCAAAAAACGGCTAAAAAAAGACCATACACACTCCCAATGCGTCGATAAGAGTGAAAACTTGAGAGTGTATCATGTCTTGCGGTATGCGTGCGGTACTGCCGTAATCGCTCGAGCGGATGGTACTGCACCTTTACCAGCAGCACTAGCAGTGCACTTGCATTGCGGTGCCACCAACGGCTATCGACGGTGCGTTGTGATGTCATCTGCGTTTAGTACCAGAAGAAGCTACCATCAAAACGCCAACATCGTCAAAGCCAATACCTACCTGTACCTTTAAGACCACTGTCCCTTTGTGTCGAGATCAAAGCTCAGTTTGGTTCAGCTCAACACAACAATAACAACAACAACAACAAAACAGCACCATCAGCAACAATGACAACAATCACAGCAACAGGAAGTACGAGCGCGCTCGGGTCGGGTTGGTTGTTGTCGAGGCACGGTAGTAAGAAAGGATGGGAAAAAAGGGGTGGCAACCTCAATAATTGCAAAGCATCGTCGCCATTGTCACCATTCCCGCCATCAGCATTATCGCAATCTTCTTCATCATGATCATCATCATCATCATCAACTCCAACACCAAAACCACCATCGTCACTGCCACATGGCCTGTTGTTGGTGGTGGTGGTGGTGTTCTCGACAACCCAACTTTGCTGTGCGCCTCTGAATAGAGCAAGGGCTGCTTGCGGGCGTCCTCTACTGCTGCAACGGGTGGGCCAGACAGATCAGACAGCCAGACAGACCGACAAACGCACCTAGAATAAGTAGATCGACAAGCAAGCAGTAAACCGACGCTCGCAGCAAGTGACCACCACCGATTAAAGAAAGACCAGGAACTTCCCTCTGCCCGACTGATATATCTTTCTCTCTCTCCATGTGTGTCACCAGCATCGCCCAGCCAGCTAGCCAACTAACTGTCTGTATCTCTGCGCCCCTCCAGTCTCCGATCTCCTCCTCCAAGATGCCGGGCCGCCGCCGCAGCCCATCTCCCGGCTTCTTTGGGTCGACGCAATGTGCAAATCTTGTTATTACAGGTGGTGGTGTTGTTGTTGCTGCTGCTGCCGCTGCTGTTGTTGTTGTTGTTATTATAGTGTTGTTGTTTTTGTTGTTGCTACGACTAGTGGTTTCGTCTGGTTCGTCTCAGCCAGTTTCCACTAAAAGTGCTTTGATCGCAACAAACAACAATGCCAGCAGCAGCAGCCGCCGACGCAAAGGGATCGCGGTTCAGAGTTAGCTGGTAGGGCAGCTATGCAGCGGTCAGCTCTCACGGTGGGCTCTCAAGGAAAGGACGAAGAAGACAAGCGACCACGACACGATTCGGGACCATTCGGTGGTAACGACGGTAGCCCCTCCGTCCGTCGCTGCCACCGAATGAACCGGTAGACGGAGGCTGGCCACACACAAACACGCTCACACCTACATCCACACAGAGGGAGCAAAGACAAGCATAATGACGAAAGATTTCCGCTACCGCCGACCACCACCGTCAACACCGCTACCAGAGCGAAAAGGAAAAGCCTTAAGGAAAACCATAAGATGTTGTGACCGTCATTGTTGCCGCTGCCCTTGTTGACGATGAACAGGGGGAGGGCGGGGGGGGGGGGGAGAAGAAGGAAGAGGAAGAGAAGAAGTAGCAGGGCACGGAGACACAAGGTGGTACCAGTACAGTACTACCTGTGTTGTCTGTGTTCGGCCGTCGAGAAAGGAAAAAGACGGCGGGGAAAATACGCCGAGGGGATCAAGAAGTAGTAGTAGACGGGTAAGAGAATAGAAGAAGACATCTATTCATCCAACAATGAGGGCCTAAATTGGATGGCAACCAATTCCTTCGCCAGATCTACACCCACCACCCCCCTCTTCCGTCCATGATCCCTCACCCCACAATGCCTTGAGCGGCAGCAGCAGCGGCGGGAATGCCACCACCGAACAGCTCTGCCTGCAAGTAGATTGCCAAGAGCAGTTCTGTCAGTGCTGCTCGCCAGATGTAAGCGAATAGCGTTGTCCCACCAATGCCGCCTTGGTTTTCGGCCTCCGACCATCACCAGCATCGCTGCCTCCTCCTCGACCACCACCCCCGAAACAAACACCTTGTATTGGTTGTCTCAGCCCCCGGGACGAAGGATGGGGGCAGGACGAAGGGGCATGGGGTAGCCAAGAAGGAATGTCACGCTCGTGTCGCATATTGCCACACGTCGACCATGGCGCCGAGAGCCCAACCTGTATTGACTGTGTTGTAACCTCTTTATGTGTTTGTAACCTCTTTGCTATATATATATATATATATATATATATATATATATATATATATATATATATATATATAACCAACATATATATATATATACGCTTTTTTGGTTAGTAGAAAATAAGCATGTTAAAAAATGATTAATTATGTAGCACAGTCCTGGCTTTTTGAGGCATATTTACGTGAATACATTTGAAGTGCGTGTGTTTACACACAATATCCTTCCTTTGTCGATGATGCTTGGGTGTGTCAGTGCAAAACCGTACACGGGCATTATTAGCCTTACGGAATAATTAAGTCAGATTCATCGTAATTATTATTAAAAAAAAACAAAATTTAAAAAAACATATATATATATATATATACATATAGCAGAAAACAAACAACCAAAAATATAAATGAGCTAGCGCGCGAATCTGATGAGTGTACATGTACGATAAAGCCTTCTGTAATTTTAAAACGACCCTCTCCGTGCTCACTTCAACCTGACAACCACCGTAACGTTCTTGTCACTGGCATTTAGAGGACATTAGAGGCGACTGGATTACGTAAAACATGTTGGCTGCAGGAGGTACTTGCTGATCTCCTGGCCTCGCACCCAGTGACGTCAGACAGAAGAGGAATCTTCTTCTTGCCGTGTCATTTGACCTCGATGTACCGCAAAGTGAAGCCGTACTGATTTTCCGGCCGATGTCTAACTGAGCTGATGTCGAAGCGTATTTAGTTCCAAATCAGGGTGAGAGCACTATGCACTACCTAGACTATCCTCCGCCCCCTGGAGGCTTGGAATCACCGTGAGGCGCATGTTCTTCAATGAAGCACCGAGGGACGGACATGTTGAGATATCTAGGGCTTCACCAACAGTCCTTGTGGAAACACGGCCGCTGACTCTTGGCGGTGTATGGTTTATTATCGGTTCTCAATGGGCATCGCTCAAAGAAAATTCGATCAACACCAACAGGCATCGAACCGGCGACACCCCGGTAGGTGACAAATGCAAAGAATCGCGCACGAGCCCCCTAGATCACGCCGCCACTGGGTTGCGCTGTTTACTGGAATACTATACGCCAATCATCGGTCGCGCTATAATGATAGCGCCCACTCCACGTAAACCCTTCAAACGTGCCCGAAAGGTATACGCGTCGAGCAAACAAGTATGGGCGCGCTCCACAACTAGTTGGAATCACCAATTCATTAGACTGTTTGCTGTTCAATTTTTTAACGAGCTCTGACAATCACATGTTTGACCCTCGCAATAGGCTAAGATAAAAGGCGTCCATTGTCATTTGTGTTCTCGTTACTAAATTTTATAGGCTCTCTCCAGCAGATAAGGTATGTGGAAGCAGGACAATGACAACCACGTCCAACAAGAGCAACGAGCAAGTCGGGGCTCGAACTTGCAATTGTCGGTCTGTTAATCATGGTTGCCATGGCAACGCCCCGTTTCGAGCGTTGCGTTAGCCGCCTAAGCCACCGTCAAAACTAAATTCCGGCATGATTAGGTGGTTTACATTTTGATCAGACTTAAGCTGCATAATCTTTCTTTCCATATATTATTTCGGCAGTGCAAAACTCGTTCTCTGTACTTGTGAAAGGCGGCGTTTAAACATGTCAGGCTGTGATAACCATGGACTATGTACCACGTATACGTGTGGTGTACATATACGTGGCGACTGTCACATGCAGGACCACAAGAAAGATGCAAGGCAATGAATACGCCCAAAGTCCTGACTTTCGGACGTCTGGCCTGTTTGACTTTAGCTGTCAATTTCGACACAATTCATAGAGAAAAAACAACGAATGAGATCACTTTACAAAGTTCTCGAAGATTCCATAGCTTTTGCGGTCACACAGATGTAAACAAAGCAGACTTTTTAGAGGAAGAGTATTTGAAAAAACACATCTGCAAACTAATATGTATGCATTTTTCTATTAGGTATATATATATATATATATATATATATCTGATAGAAACAAGTGCCAAGTAGAGCAAAGTTAGAATATGGTATACATCAATCTTACATCCTTATTTTTGTATAGCTTCGAAGTTTGAGATTAATTTGAACACAAAACAGTGGGACGTCTCGCAACGAGTCATTTCACTGATCATTAAGGCCAGCTGACAGCAGATTATGGGAATGTGTCCCTGTGAGGCTATTGTCCCAGGGCACGTCTGCCCATAGGCAAATCCTAAAAACAAGCCACACAACTGTGTTTTCAACTGTAGTCAGGCTGTCGAACCAACCCAAATTGGGTCGAAGACACGTAATGAAGCCGGGCCTTGGCTTCTCGCTACTAAGAACAACGGTAGCAGCAATTTAGCGAACAAGTAATTTAAGTACAGTAAAACACTCAGGCAAGCTAGCCCCTAAGCAATCATCAGTATATGAGTGAGCGTTGCTTAAATGTATCATATATATATATATATATATATATATATCCATACCCATACATTTAAGCAACGCTCACTCTTTAAAAAACATCTATTTAAATACGGCCGATAACAGCCAATATGAGCCGTGCTTAAAAGTCGTAAGAGCTACGCGGATATATATACGAGGTATGTTCAAAAAGTATCGCGACTTTTGAATTTTCGCGGGTTACGTATATTCGAATTTCGATTCTTTGTGGCGTTATGTTGGTACTCATGTCTCTCACTTATGCCGACAAGCTCGGCCATTTTGAATGTTCACTTAATTGTTGACAGCTGCTTTGCTTGCACGTGTTTTGGATCGTCTTCGATTTTTACCTATTCAAAAAAATGGATCAAATAACCTGTATCAAATTTTGTGTGAAAAACGAAATTAAGTGCGCGGATGCATTCCGAATGTTGACTGTGGCATACGGAGAAGCTACCTTGGACCGAAGCAACGTTTATCGGTGGTACAAAATGTTCTCAGAAGGCCGAGAAGATGTGAACGACGAAGAGCGTGCCGGACGCCCGAGCACTTCAACAACAGACGAAAAAATTAATGAAGTGGAGAAAATGGTATTGGCCAATCGTCGAATCACCGTTAGAGAAGTTGCTGAGGACCTAAACATATCGATTGGCTCGTGCCATTCGATTTTTATCAATGATTTGGGCATGAGACGGGTCGCCGCGAAATTCGTACCAAAATTGCTCAATTGCGACCAAAAACAGCATCGCATGAACATTGCTAATGAGATGTTGGACTCTGTCCGCGACGACCCAAATTTGCTCCAGAGGGTCATAACTGGTGACGAATCGTGGGTTTATGGTTATGACGTGGAAACCAATGCTCAATCATCTCAATGGAAGCTGCCGCACGAACCAAGACCGAAAAAATCGCGCCAAGTTCGGTCGAATGTGAAAGTTTTGCTGACAGTTTTCTTCGATTGCAGGGGCGTGGTGCATCATGAGTTCTTGCCACATGGTAGAACGGTCAATAAGGAATATTACCTGCAAGTTATGCGCAATTTGCGCGAAGCAATCCGCCAGAAACGCCCGGATTTGTGGAAGAACAAAAATTGGCTTTTGCACCACGATAACGCCCCTGCTCACACATCGTTGCTTGTGCGCGAGTTTTTGGCCAAAAACAACACACTAATGATGCCGCAGCCACCGTATTCCCCAGATCTGGCCCCCTGTGACTTTTTCTTGTTCCCTAAACTGAAGAGGCCCATGAAAGGACGACGTTACGCTACGCTTGACGAGATAAAGACGGCATCGAAGGAGGAGCTGAACAAGATTAAAAAAAATGGTTTTTTGAAGTGCTTCGAAGATTGGAAAAACCGTTGGCACAAGTGTATAATATCTCATGGGGATTACTTTGAAGGGGACAAAATAGATATTCATGAATAAATGAATAATTTTTGAAAAAACACAAACGTCGCGATACTTTTTGAACACACCTCGTATATATATATATATAAAGGACGGAAGGAAAACCCGCCAAAGTATTGGCCCACAGTTACTACTGACTTGGTGTCAGTGTGTATAATAATGCATATACGTATAAATGTTTGTTAATTTGTCTATTTGTATCCGTGATCGGCATGGCGGAACACTGTATGTGCCAATGAACAGACAATTGATTCCATTCGTTCGCATTAGACACGGAGGGGCGTATCCATTCTAGTCATTCGTAAGTGCTAGATCATTGCTATTCTAGTGCACTACTCACAATTGGTGTATAGTGCACCCACACAAGCGAGCAAGCAAGCACACGTGTTCCCAGGTGACTCCTGGCTACCAGACACGGCTCGATGTTCTGATATAGAATTAACTATAAAACTACCAAAGAGTCTCTCACTATTATCTATCGACCTACTACTACAAAATATTGCCGAAACACTACAAAAGCTAGCAAACTAACTGTAGGTCATGAGTAAACACCGAAAGGTACGCAATATATATATATATATATATATATATACCAGGCTGCTTAACTTGGGCTACCTACGGGTTGCCGAATACTTCGTATCAGCGGATATATATGCGGCTGGCCCATTGATTAAAACTCTAATCTTTTCCGGTTGCATCACAATATGACAACACCAATGATGAAATCATTGCATAGCAATCGTAAAACGGGGCCCGCAAAAGTCCCAGCTATGGCCCACCCAGGAAAAGCCTTAGGTGTGTTTTACAAGCGACAAGTGACCGTCTCCCAGATTTAATTTCGCTGAGTAGTGTCTCGTCAGAGCAACGGCGTTCAGGAAATATAGCTTCGATGGCACTTATCAGAGGTGGACGGATAACGATCGAAACAATTCACCCACAGTGTCGGGAGTAATTGGAATTTAACGAAAAGCATACCACCACGTACCAATGACGTTTTCTGTTATCGCTATAATTATATATATATATATCACACGTGTTGACTTTGATAAGTATTGCGCTTTCTGTTAATCCTCCTTGACATGAAGCGCCAATTTTAAAATAGTGCAACCTAGACAAAACTGCGCGAATGCAAACACCAATGGCTCTTGATGAAAATTCATAATCACATGTATTCATCGTGACACATGGGATTAATTAGCAGAACTATTCCCCGCAACGTTAAGCTAACGAAGCAATTAAGCCGATCATTTACTCACATAAGAGCCCAAACGTATGACAATAGAGCGTAATGGGAATTCTGCTGGCCTAATATAATGAATGCCATCTCAAATGGCAGCAAAATTGTGCAAGCAATGTTCTTGCGTATCCGAAACGTTTCAGACAAAAACAAAAGATGTCAGCAACGACAATAGTAATAACACTAATTATAAACCTAACGACCTGAAGCATTGAGAATGGTGTGTGCTCTTCTTTTATCACTGCGGTCACCCTCACCGGCGTTCTGCCTGCGGTGAACAGAAAGCAGATAAAATAGAACTATCCTCTCTATTGCCTCTCTCGTGTGCAATGCCTACATGCTTTTGTCTTGCTATCGCGTGCAATTGTGGTCGTTGTACTGTTATATATTTTCCGCCTGTCCAATTCGCTGCAGAGAACTGTTGAGGAATAGCAAGATTGGTCAAGCAGCCGGTGCGCGAAT
Organism: Dermanyssus gallinae; assembly: GCA_003439945.1. Taxonomy (NCBI): domain Eukaryota; kingdom Metazoa; phylum Arthropoda; class Arachnida; order Mesostigmata; family Dermanyssidae; genus Dermanyssus; species Dermanyssus gallinae. The sequence goes on from QVRM01006673.1 coordinate 69,179, forward strand.
TACGAAATCAAATAGGCTGAGCAAATGAGCGGCTGACATAGGCTGACATATAATAAACAGACGGACTGATAGACAGCTACCCGCTGCACGGCCATCCGCTCTGCCATTGTTCAATCAATAAGGAGCAATCAAGGGCTTGGCCCGCCGGCCCAGACTCTGCTCTGAAACTTTCGGACTGTACATGTGAATAACGATATTTTTTATTTAATGATTTGACATAATCGAGCAGAAAAATCTTTCATTTTGTAAATGTATATATATATATATATATAACAACAAAAGAACCCCCATGACAACCGGCCATTCTAGGCGCGGACACCGCCAAAAGATGGCATGTCGGCGTAAAGGTCGGCCTTGAGAATCAGAGGGACGACCTGAACGCAGGGGAACACGTCTCTCTCACTGGGACAGGCATGCGATGCGACGGTCATCCTAAGAAGTTGATATACGCCTAGCTACGTATTGGTGGCCCTGGTCGTTAAGCATGCACGCCGCACACCCTAGGCGATGACTGACGTCGCAAGGAATTGTGATTGCGTTGTTGTCTTGTCATCGTTGTTGTCACCAATCGCGTAGTCGCGACTACGATAGCCGTGTGTAGTGGAGGTCACAAACGACGCAAGGGCGTAAAGGGAAAAGTTCACCTCATCAATGTGTGCGAGGGGGTGAGGCGGCCGACGAAGACGACGACGACGACGACTACGACGACTACATCGTGGGGGCGTTTGTGCTCGTTTGCGACTTGTCGGGCGGGCTTGGTGAGTCGTTTCGTCACCGTTACGAAGCTTGTCATGACGTCGTGCTTTCCATGCGGGACGCTTGCTTCTCTACCGCATAAGTAGTAATAGCAGCAGCAACTGCAGAAGTAATAGTAGTAGTAGTAGTAGTAAATGAATGCAAATCGAATCGACACACAGCGCCGAGCTGTGTTAACGCCAGAGGCGTGTTTTTCGTTCTCCGCCCTTGTAAGGTTGTAAGGGCGGCCCCTCTCAGCCGGCGACCGCTCAAGCCTCTCCCGCCCTCGCGTTAGCATCACCATCAGAAGCGCCGCGGCTGCCGTTTTGAATTGCGTGCCAATTGGACGTTCTTGTTTCTCCTCATTCGTTTCGCCGTGCGCTAGAGACTGGATGAAACTAGGCTAGCGATATACTATTGCAGAGAGCAGTCCAGCAATTGCCAGCGCTGCTATGATGTAACTGTAGTATTCGTCGTAACAGGACAGGAAATACTTCGTTACAGCAATAAGAACAATACGATAATAGTTCGAACATTTGGAACGTATCGAACAGTTACTTGGCGGACATTTCTACTTCAAGCTGCTTTACTTAATTCGTAGTGTGCAACAACAGCATACATACTAATAATACTAACGTGTATAACAACTACGGTGTGTTCCGCGCGGAGCGCTTACTTCTAGCCTACATTGCAAACGTATCAACCGCCAGTATATATATATATACTATATATATATATATATATATATATATATATACAGGCGATCAAGTGTAAATATGCGGTGTACCAAATGTATATCCCAGCAATAGGACTTAATCGCAAAACGTATGCCTGGGTTCGAATGAGCGGTCATCTCTGAATTCGTACTAAATTCTTCAAGTTAGAAAAATCAAAATTAGACAGCGTGTTATTGTTAGCCACGATAAAATATTGAACACACGTATATGGTATATATGTATACTTCCAACGCTACTCTACAAAAATGTATAGGGTCAACCTTGCTAGGCAATTCATTTTTGAACATATAGCTTACGATTCAATGAATATCGTATATTTGATGTTGACACAGGGCGTTCCGTTCAAACCGTTTTATCTCAAAATTTCAAAAACAAATCGGCTGGTCAGCCGCTGAGCACCGCGCTTGTTGGACACCCCAGCAGGTATAAAAAAAATATACTATGTAATGTTAGCGTTCATGGGAAACAATACTCCCAACCCAACGGCACCACAGTAGAAAGAGCTACGTGGCGAACGAGTGTTATCATAATTGATGAATATCAAGCAACAACAACAACAATAATAATAATCATCATCATCATCATCATCATAATAATAGTTTTCTCATTTTACCTCATGCGATGAGTAACTTTTTCGGCAGCAGCGGTACCATCAGCATGTACTCTGGCCATCAAACGCGCAGTAGAAATTCAAACGGACCGGCCTATACGTCAGGGAGGCCTTGCGAGGCGCAACGTCAAATGGGATTAAATGCGGATTACACGGACTGAGCCACGCTATGCGAATGTTCGGACGTATATACGTTAGCCCGAAACTCGAATAACGAGAGAGAATTTAGCGCCCCCCCTTCCTTTGCACAGCGCCCAAGGCAAGCAGCAAACCGACACGATAATGCAGGGGAACCGAGCGCGACAATGCTGTTTATTAACGCGCCTCCAGCGATTAAGTAACGGTTGAATATTTTACGTATTCGCATGATTCAAATGGTTCAAATTCGTACTCTTCATCTTCTTGGCGACGAGCGAAATATACCGTATGGGACTTCGGTACCGGACACACAGCCTGCGGCGTCAACTATCACCGCATAGTCCTCCTAGTTGTTTCATGATATTTATTCGTATTCCTTTTACGTCGAAAAAATGCATACAAATCTACGAATCTACGTAAGTCGGAGCGCAGGCATGGTCGAATGGTGTCAAACGGCGTGGCGTGGCGTCCCCTTTAACCGCGCCGCCATTATTACGCGGCACGATCAACGAGAGATTGACAACGAGAGAGAGAGAGTTCAGGCACCAATGAGGAAGCATGGAGTGCGTAACTGGACAGCCAAACAGTCAGAGAGGGCGCTCGAGTACTGAACTGCGTACTTTCTGCGTACTAGCGTACAAACGACCAAGCTGCTATCTATGTACGTGGCTGCTGTCGTCGTTGCGACGGTCATTGTTCATGGCGTGCTGCGGGGGCGCTCGGCGGCCGCCGGCGTTTCTACCGTCGTCTGTCTACAGCGACTACCTCATCTACTCCTACCACTACTCCTACCTTTTGGGGCTGACTCTCAGCCAAGATTTAACGTCCATGGGACTGCTTTGCGCATTGCTTTACAGACGGACCCCCAGAAATACAAATATGCAACGGTGGGGCTCGAACCCGCGCACCTATGTGTCTCCTCTGGTCGCGAGGCGCAGACGCATGCCACCACGCCACCGGGCTCGGCACCACTACTAACTACCACTACTACTACTACTACCGCTACTCTTATTACGCGTGACACTACGCCAGCACAAATCAACGGAGATGGACGAACGAACGGGCGCGGCGTGGGCAGACAGATCGACAAAGCAAGGAGGAGGGGGGAGCGATCGAGCGAGAGAGAGAGAGAGAGACGCACAGACACCCCATTTACCCCACGCCCCCCCCCCCCCCCCCCCCCGCCGCGCGGTTATGTACTACTCGTAGGGTTGTGGCTGCGGCCACCGCTTAGCTACCGTCATTGCTAACGTTGTAATCGTCTTCGTTCTGTGCTAGCCCATCGGCCGCCCTTATGGCCAGCGCCCGCCACCCGCCATAGCCATGACCCCTCCGAATCGGGGCCCCGTGGAGGGAGGGAGGAAGGGAAGTTGGGGGGTTAAAAGCTTGGGCGCGGGGGAGGTTGGGGCGTCACCGCCACCCCTCCCGGCGTAGGAGGCTGCAGACGTGGCGGGAGCGGCGGTAGCAGTGGCGGCGGCGGCGACGACAACGGCAGTGGCGGAAGGCAACCGCACCGGCGTCCCGGTCACCATTCGAGTGAGAGACGAAAACTCCGCGAAGTTCCCCCTCGCATGTGTCAAGCCAAACGGCCCACTATCCGAACGACCGACCGACCGACCTACCTACTACAACGACGACGAGCGCCATAGCAGCTGCAGCTGCAGCAGCAGAAGCAGTAGCGGCAGTGGCAGCGGCGGCAGAATGCGCAGTCTATCCGCTGCGCCTGTCTGCCGACGGCGCGGGCGGTCCTGCTACCCTGCCACAGCAGCCGGGGTCGTCGTAGTGGCTCAATGCCGCATTCTACGCGCACCGGGGGTGCTGCTGCTGCTGCTGCTGCTGCCGCCGTTGCCGCCATCATCGCCGCCGGATCGTCGGGCGCGCATCGTCGACATGGCACGCGCCGGCCGCCTGCACCCCGACGTCCCGCGACACGCAGAGTCGTCGGCTCTTCACACCGATACATGCCGGACGGCAGACGATGGTCGTCGCGAGATGAGAATCATGTTATTAGCATGTGCGTCATCGCCATCGTCACCACCATCGCAATCGCCACTTTTCCCCATTCTTGGTTCTCTCTTTCTCGACTTCCGTCGTCGTCATCATCATCGAGACTCATTGAGGCTCGGGCGCTTCTGGCTGGCCACGGGCGGGTGGATGGAGGATCGAAGACACCGGTCGGCTTCCTCGCCACCACCAACACCACCACCTCGAACGCCCGCTGCAGCATACAGACGTTCGGACAGACATACAACCAGGCCGAGAGCCGCGCCCGCCATAATTCGAAATGCACTCTTTTGAAACAAACGACTCTGGCCACTGCCTAGCTGGAGCCGTCGATGATGCTGTTGTTATTGTTGTTAATGCTGTTGTTGTTGTTGATACTGTTGTTGTTGTTGTTGATACTTTTGTTGTTGTCGTTAAACCTGTTGTTGTTTTTGTTGCTATTGGTGCCATCGCGGCGTTGTTGTTCTACGCGCATATTACACAAGCCCATCTCCGTCAATAGCCTGGGACTGTCTGCCAATATACCTCCTATTCGTCTATATTCGAACAAGATGCAACAGTAGGTCTGCCTCTCTTCTACTACTATTCTAATTGTCATTATGCGGCTCGAAATATCCCATTGATGAGCTCAAATTGGCCTCTCAAATCAGCACTGGATTAGCGAAAAATATCTGCTGACGTATATATATATATCGGTTGCTTTTATTGAAGTCCCCAAAAACTGCTGCGGGTCACACGGGCATGTGTACGCACGGCCGCGCGCGAGATTAATTTTGCGCAATGCCTTCGCTAGACAAAAGCGGCGCGCTTGGGGTCATCCCCAAATGGCAACCTCTGTCGACACACTGAGTCATCAGTCAGCTAACAAGATACAACGTGTTGATAGGAACGGAAGTGACGTTGTCGTCTTGCGCCCGAATAGACGGGCCGGGAAGGCCGAGAAGGATTCGGGAACATTCGCCGAGATCAGGGGAGATAGGCTGCTAGCTATTCGTGGGCTACAACTTGCACATGCTGCAACACATCCCAACGGTTAGAGAGTAGCACTTGGGAGAGCCGAGTCTACATTATCCGAAGCTAGATAGGCCAGAGGTTGCGCCAGAAGAAGAAAAGAAGAACGTGCGCCCGCGTTACGAGAATTTTACCTGTTTCATTCTGTCGCGTTCCCCATGGGTCTGGAACATCGGGAAAAGAGAGCGACATACAAGAAAGCAATCGACAAAACCAACTGAATGATAGCTCGGAAAGTTGGAGCAGTCGATACGCCCAAACATCACAGGAGCACCGATGCGCGCAAAAAATGTACATAAAAGAGAAGCACATTTTCCACCCATAAGATGAGATCGGCGAAGTCTTAGTGAATCGTTTAGTCGCAGTGTATTCGTTCATTTTTGAGAAGCAGCGTATTGGCGTGCGTATATATATATATATATATGTAGTACTATTTTCCAACTTTTCTAGATTCTAATCTAAGCCAGCGAGTGCCAATAAGAGCAAGCAAACGAAAACCGTCAGCGAATCGATTGTCCGTCCATTGCCTGTGTCGTGGGTCGACCGGTAAAGTACATGGCTACTTGGTAGCAGATACAGAAATCTCTTGTAGACAATAGAAACGGATGTAGGCGAAAAGAGATTCGTTAGTACTCATCGAGTCAGCGATGCACCTCTGTCTGTGGTTTCCTGCCGGCGGGCACTCGCCGAACACACTGATCCGTACTGTGTACAACAGCTATCTTGGTAAGGACGAGCCTTTTCTCACTTGGCCAACTCTTCACTTGGGCCACCCACATGCAGCAGAGAGCGCTTAAAGGCACATACACACATTTACGCATCCATCGTGGTATCGACGATCCACGATGCTGCGGCAACGACATAACAGACATCATCACCATCATCATCATCGTCGTCACTAGCTAAACGAGCGGCCACTTGCCAAGCGAACGCCCGAGGCCGTTCTTCGGCTCGAGGTCGTCCTGAAGCCAAGCATCTCCACCCTTCGCTCGCCGCACACACTCACAGATACCTACCTATCCAGGGCTCAAAAACCTCTGCGAGACCTAAGCACCGACACCGTCCTGAAGGTCCCGAATCATCTTCAACTAATTCCTACTATTCTCGTCTCATTCTTATAATTGTTACAATTACTGAGGAGAAAGCAAGAGGGCAAACAGACGCATTTATATAGAAGAGCCACGTGAAATAGTCATCTTGCCACGTATCTGGTAGATAGTTAGCTAATAACCGTGGTGGTACGAGTGCTAAGTGATTTCGGAGAGGAAAATAGCACAATAGCTTTAGCGACGATTCCCCAGTCGTCGTCGAACTCGAGAAGGCCGGAAGAGGTCACTCGGGGGGGGGGGGGGGAACCAGACTCGAACCCTATCCGGCGTGCAGCTGTAGCTAAAGACTGCTCTGGCTATCCGTGTGCCGACGATGACGTCTTATTCCCGGTTCTCGGACTCGGAATTGTCGCGAAGCACGATGTGGCGTGTCTCTCGTATGCGCTATATGGTATATGCATGATATACTACAGTGTGTGAGACAATATGAGTTGGTCATCTCTACGGGTGATGAGATCGAGATAAATGAACAAAAGCTTAATGAGAGGCAGAACAAACAGGATACAGAGAGAGAGGGAGGAGGGGAGAGAGCTAGTAGGTAATAATACTAATAATAATAATAATAGTAATAGCAAGTATCAGTATAGTCATCATAAGGCTTGATCGACACACCTACGCCTCGTGGAGAATGCTGGAAGAGCGCACTCTACTAGACGTGGAACGGCGGCGAAAGGAACACAGTTGCTGCGAGCGAACCCGTTGCGTTGAAATCGGCAGGATGTCGAAACGAATGCAGAGCTTGCAGAAAGCGGGAGCACACGACAGAGACGACCGAGAGGAGACAATCTTGACTAGGTGGGCGAGTGAAATAGGTTATTCACTTTTCCTTGCTGGCCTTTTTCCTTTCTCCGGCTTCTCTTCTTCTTTTTCTTCTTCTTCTTCTTCTTATTTTCCTCCTGCACTACCACCTACTTCACCACTACCACCTTCACCACCACCACCACCGCAAGCACGGAACTGACTGCTTGGTGACCAGTTGGGGTTTCTTGACCTCTGGCTCACGACCACTAGCGCAAGCACACTGGCACCATGAACTTGAACTACAACAACGACGACGACAACAACTTGAACAACAACTAACAACTTGAACAACAACCGCAGCAGTAGCAGCAGCAGCAACAACAACAACTACTTCTACAACAACAGCAGCAATAACACCTACTACAACGACAACAACAGCAGCTGCAGCACTAAGACAGCACTATATCAACCGCAATACTTCACAGCACGCTTCACTGTACCAGTAGTCACAACGGCGGCAGAGTAGAGATTTGGTTCGATTCTTCCTGTACTTTGTGTGGAGTTCGTGGTTTTCTCTCTAGTTGTCTTCTATCTTGTCTTTCCTTGCTCTCGCGGTTTTGTCTTTCTTCTTTCTTTTCCTTGCTTCGTTGCTTAGTTCTAGTAAGCAGTCAGTTCGTTGCCGTAGCCAGTCGCGTCGCTGGATGGTAATGGTCGTGTTGCGGCAATGGTGGTGGTGGTGGTGGTTGGGTTGGTAAGGCTGTTGCTGGTATTGGTGGTCCTGCCACTAAGAAGGCTGCGATTACTATAGCGGCTAACTCTCCTACACGTCTTATCGCTGTATCCGGTTTGCGGCGAACATCGGCCGGCCATTCGCTGGCCTGTGAAGGTGATTGTTATTGTTGCTGTTGTTGTTGTAGCTGGTTTTGTTGTTGTAGCTGTTTTTGTTACTGTAGCCGCTTTTGTTGCTGTAGCTGTTTTTGTTGTTTCTGCGGGCGCCACTGATCAGGCGACGAGTGGTCACCAGTGAGCTTGGCGCGCTAGGCAATTGGTTGAGGTGGCTGAAGCTAGCTAGAGGTTGTCGACGACGCGACGTCTGAAGATACGATCGATGACGACAACGACGTCTGAGGATACGATCGATCGCGGCAACGACGTCGACGATCGACTTCAATACGCTGCCTTCAAGACGCCGATACAGTTTAGTGCGAAGCAAGCAGGAGTCAATGACTGAGGAGGCTGACTGAGGTTAGACACTGAGGAACGGGTGGGGAAGAACACGGTAGAGCGGTTCGTAGTACACAGGCCACGGTCACGAGGCCACCAGCTCAAGCCAGCAACCACAGAAGGACAGCAAGGACAACAACAACAACAACAACACCAACAGCAGAAGCAGTCGCAGCAGGAGAAGAAGAAACTGCACTCGCGATTCCAGTAGCTGTTTTTGTTATTGTCGTAGTAGTAGTAGTATAGTACTAGGAGTAGGAGGTGTTCCTGTTGTTGCTGTTGTCGTTGTTGTACGAGAAGTAGGTGTTGTTGTTGCTGCAGTAGTAGTACAAGAAGTATCTGCTTGTTGTTGCAGTACAAGAAGTATCTGTTGTTGTTGCAGTACAACAAGTATCTGTTGTTGTTGTTGTTGTTGTTGATGAAGTGTCGTAGCAGAACTAGTGGGTAGGGTTCTCGGGGGTGCCAGCTGCCTGCTGCTGCAGGCAAGGTTTCTTCGTTGGTTCGTGCGTCCGGCGGTCCGTGTCCGTCGTTCTGTCGAGATCCACCACCGAGACTCGTCCGAGAGAGGGGAGAAAGGGCGGCGGGCTGGTGGGAGGACGAGAGAGAGAGACGGACAGACAAATACCGACAGCTCACGTCCACGTCCACCACCACCACGACCTCACTGATGAGTAGCTTCACCAGTAGCAGCAGCAGCAGAAGCAATAGCGGGGCCGGTGGGGCAGATGTAGCTGTAACGGCAGCAGCAGCGCGCAACCCTCGTCAGTGTCCTCGTAGCGCTCGCGGTTTGAGTTCGTTCTTTCGTCGTTCGGGCTGCTGGCTGGCGGTGATGGTGATGGTGGTGGTGGTGGTGGTTGTTGTTGTTCCTTACCGAAGCGCCGGCTAGAGGGCTCCACTGTCGTTCTCTGCACCCGAATCGGCGCGGTCCTTCCTCATTCTCCCCGTCTCGCTTTCTCTCTGCTTTCTGTGTCTTCTTGGTCTCTATCTCAATGCCCCCTCCGCTGTCGTCTGTCTCAATGTTATTCTCTCTCATCTCACCTCGCTCTCCTCGCCGTCGCCGGGTCTCTATCATCTCAATGTCCTGGAGGAGGACATTGAGATAGAGAGACCAAGTCTATCTCTCCATGTCCTGGAGGAGGACATTGAGATAGAGAGACCAAGTCTATCTCTCCTTCCCTCTCTTAATGTTCTTCTCTCTCTCTCTCTCTCCCCAATCTCAATGTCCTCTCGCTTGCCCTTTCAATATTATGATTCCCTCTATCTGTGTTTTGCCCTCTCAACCCCCTTTCAATATTATCCTCTCTCTCTCTCTCTCTCTGTCAATATTGCACTCTCCCCTAGTCGCCTAACATCTTACTCTTACACTGACTCAAGAACCCTGGGTGAGCGAGTTGTCCTAGCGCTCACGTTTCCACCCGCCCGTCCGCCGCGCCTCGCGACTTATAGTGGCTTTTGCACATCTGCACGACCACGAGCTGCATCTGCTGCGGCAACTCTACTACGATTGATTACTCTGACCCCAGAACAACAACAACACCAACAACAATAACAGGGAACAAGGACGACGACATCTAGAGCTTTCGAACGAGTGCTCGTGCCAGTTAAAAATGCCACCCAATTCCAGATGTCTGGGAGAGGGAGACGGCTGGAGTAGGGCAGGCAGGAATACGGGTCGTATCATGCGTTTTCGAGTCCCGCAGTCGCCGCCGCCGCTGGTAGTTGGCAGTGGGGCATGTGTATCAGAAGTGCCTTCCAGACAGGACATCTGTCATCAATCTCTCGCTCTCGTCGTCGTGTCGTCGTCGTCGTAGAAATGCGAATTCCGTCTAGAAATCGAGAGCTCCCCCGTCGTGCCCCCGTTGAGTGAGGGGTAATCATCAACTCAAAGAGGAAATGCGATTTTGCCTCTCGTCGTTGCTAAGCTAACCGCCGTCTCTCTCCCGTGCAGCACAAAACGACAAACTCGTTAAATAAAGCACTGGCACACTGTCGCTGTTGCTGATGCTACTGCATCTGTAGGCAGTACGCTTTTCTTACATTTTGTTGTTGTTGTTGTGGTTGTCGTTATTGTTGAGATTGGAGGTTTCGGAAATGTATCCGAAGCATCAGTACACAAGCATTACTACTGACGGTCGACTCTTTTGCTAGATGATAGACTATTAACGTAACGCTACGATAAAAGATCGATCGATTCGATTGCTGGGTAGTTCTTTCACTCATACGACTGTAGGCAACCACTTTCGTTTCGGGACCACGTTCGTCGTTCACGTATGTCGCCTTGCTGACCGTTATCTCGTCAAACTAATCAAGGGAGAAGTTCCAGAAGTACCAAACTACAAGTAGAGAAGTACCAGATTGGCGTCATCTTTTATCGAGCGTAGGTCCACTACTGGTACTACTACCACTTCTACTATATAGTACTAATACAAGTATGACTGATGACTGCCATTACTAGCCAAGCTATTGTTAACAACTTGTGCTTTTTTTGTAGAAAAATACACAAAATTCCAAGATAGATTACGTAGTGTGCCTACCACCATCATTTGTATAGTTTTTGATTTGTGTTTTTTTCCGCTAATTAAGAAAAACGTTAGTACTTTATGCGCCAAATCAAATTGGCATTACTTTAAATGCTACATATACCAGCACTGAATCAACTTTCACTACCCCACAATCGCCAGTCTATGACTACGAGTAGACACATCTTACACACTCTCTTTTGTTCGCTCTCCCTCTCTCTTTCGCGCTACGACAGCCCGCGCAATAAAATAAAAGGATTTGTTCCAATCAAAATGGTTGTTACTTGTACTGGATTTAAAACAACAATAACAACGACAAGAGCAATAAAGCGACAACAAGAGCAATAAAACAACAACAAAATTATCTCTACTGCCGAGTAGCCAACCAATTCATGTCAACCCACATCGAACTCGTCCGGTTGGCACATACCGACTTATCAGGTCACTTACCAGTCACCCGCCTCCGCTGTTCCGGCAGTCGGAGCAGTATAGTTATGTACACTTATCTCGGCCAGGTTGGCCTGCATCCCTCGTCCGAAATACGATGGTCAGTCAACCAACAGACCCTTCTTGTTGTTGGTGTTGTTGTCGTTGTCGTTGTTGCTGGTGATGTTGTTTTTGTTGCTGCTGCTGTTGCAATTGTTGTTGTCGTCGTTGTCTGCCCACCCCTGGCACGGCTAGAACCTTTGGACCTTTGCCGCTGCCGGCGTCACTAGGAGAAAAAAGAAAGAACAACTCATAAGCAGCAGGACAAAGATGGGACGGCCGCATTGAAGGCTGTAGTTTAAGCAGTAGCAATGTCGATATTATCAACAACAACATTAGCGATAACTAGACCAGCTGATGTTGCTGCTGCTGTTGTTGTTGTTGCCCCCCCCTCCCTTATTATAGTTGATACTTTATTGTCGTCTTTATTTATTTATTTATCTATTACCATGTAAGTTGACTTTGGCGGCTAGCGCACCATCCTCGAAAAAAAACCGCGCATTGCCATAACGACCCACGCAGACAATAGTAGAATCGAACCCGGCTCGGGTAGAGTCCTTCTTCCCCTTCTCCTTATTATCGATCTTGATCGTTGTTGTCACCGTTCCCGCTTGTGTTGATTCTGGTTGGTTGACCAGAATTAACTTGACTCTTGCATCTGGCAGAGAGCATAGACTGCTACGCTAACCGATGCTTGTTACCTTACTCCGTAGAGCAAAACCCACTACTGAAGTCTAGTCAGAACGAAAGTCAGAACGAACACGAGACTGTAGCCGCCAATGCCGTACAAACAAGCTCTGTACATATAAACTCGTAGTCCGTCCATATGTATCGTGTCTTGTATTGTCTTTGGTCAGCCCAATTCGAACAACAAGTGGGTTTGATGATGCTGGATTTGGAACATTTGTTTCTTCTTCCCCGCCACATCCACACTAGCTCGCATCGAGAGAGGTAGCCGCTGAGAAAGGGTTTGAGCGAGGTATAGCCCGCAAAAAAAGAATCTGAGTCGCAAGGGCAGACATTTGAATTGTCATACGTGTAATTAGAAAACTGACATTTATTAAGTATCGAAGAAGAAGAACAACAATAACAACAACAACACGAAAAACAATCATTATTCTACTCTTAACCCGACAACAATTACTCGAGTTGTACGATCGACCAAGAACATACACATTATTACAGTCTACAGTCTGAACGTCACAACGACGATCCAGATCTAGAACCAGGATAGGAGAGGCAACCGGCTAGCAGGATTCTCAGAGACACCCTGTTCTTGAACTGCTTCTCCTACTTGAACTGTTGTTATTGTTGTTGTTGTTGTTGTTATTGTTACTGTTATTGTTGCTGTTGCTTATGCCCAGTAGACTCCAGGCAAATCAAGCAACCGACAACATTCGGTAAAGTCGGTACCCGAACAGCAACACCAACAACGAGAACAACAACAACAACAGGTTCACACTACAACATCAAGAAGCTATTTATATGTATATTGCTACAATACTGAACAAAAATATTGCCAAACATCAAGAAGTGCAACAAAAAGTTGAAGTCAACAATAAATACTGTCTTGTCAGACAGCAACTCGCCACATTGTTGTTGTTGTGAATTCTTATCGTCTTCGTTGGTGTTCGGTGCGCCTTATTTCTTTGACTTTTCTACGGTAGGAACAATAGTAGTAGTGGCAGCAGCAGCAGCAGCAGCAACAGTATCAATAATAAAAATGGCTAACAATTGCTAAAACAACGGTAACAACATCAACAATAACGACAACAGCAAGGGCATCAACAATAACGACAACAACAACAACAACAGCTGCAACAACAAAGCCACAACAACAAAAACATCTGCAGAGAAACAGTAGGATACCAATCACCAACCACACAGTAGTTCGTTCGGTCGTTCGATTCGAACTTGTTTGCGCTTGCTTCCACCGACCGGCCAACCTGTAGGCCGGCGAGGGCCACGGCCACCAGACACCACTACCCCCCAGGGCACCCCCTTTAGCAGTCAACAACACATCTGCATCCACCTCCCAGCCAGCTCACCTCCCCATCATTATCATCGTTCATCACCATCACCACCACCACCACGACCACCTTCAAACCTCTGCCCTCCCTGCCACCCAAACAAGCCACCGGCAGAAAGCTAGCCAGCCAGCCAGCCACATAAACATCCACACACACACACATTTCAAACTCCAGCCCGCACTTACTCACATAGAGAAGGCATACACATTCTAGACAGCGCGCCCATACACATCCAACGAATGAACCGCCAGAGAGCACAGAAGAGCCAACGATTAACGAAACTCCTCCCGCTTTTGTCTCACTAGTCTAGATAGACACTACTACCACACTGTGCTTGCGTAGTAGTAGTAGTAGTAGTAAGTAGTAGTAGTAGTAGTAGTTGAGTTGCGGCGGTGGCGCGAAACACCCACATCGTCCCCAGCCTCCCCCTATTCCACCATCGTGTCTGTGATAGGAGAGGGCGTTACGGTTACAGTCCTCTGAGCAAACGGGCGAGTGAGTGTTAACTTACGTCTTTTCCTCCAACAATAATACACCGTTCCGCCGGGAAACCCCCTGAGCAGACGACGACGAGGACGGCGATGACGACAACGAACGACAAGAGCAGGGATTACCGACAACAAATACGATGGCGACGACGACGAGGGAAAGGGCTGTCTGCTGGCGCCGGTCGGTGGAACGAGCGCCGGCGCTAAGATTTAAATGACCACGTGATCTTCGAGCAGTCGAAAAGAGGTCCCTTACCAAAAGAGGGTGGACAAAAAGGGACCAATTCAGCTGGTAGTACGGGCAAGATGGCTTAGTGGCAAAGCCTTTGCCTTGCATTCGGGAGGACTGGGTTCGAGACCCAGACCGGCCACTCGTTAAATTGGTTTGCATGGTTTCCAACTTAGACAAGGTAAATGCCGGAGTGGATTAAAAGTTAGCCATGACATGAAAAAAAACGTACACGGGGATTAATTAGCCGTACGGGAAATCTTAAGAAAGTACGGAGTCGTGTAAGCAGAGAAGTGTGTTCACGTAAGAATATCGACAGTCAGCTAAAACTGCACAGACAAAAATAACATCAACACAATTCATTGAGTTTGAATGCGAATATGAAATAAATGATACTCTGTTAAGGTTATATAGGTAGACTAAAATGAGTTACATATATATTTTTTTGTTTTTTTGCCTGCTTGTCATTTATACCATTATGTCACGTTTATCCATACACGTTGCCCAGGACAAAGGACTCTGTGAATATTTAAAAAAAACGTGCAAAATTCTACAGCTGAATTGCCTAATATCATTATACAGTTTGTTTTTAATATTTAGTGATAGATTGGTTCACCCGCATCAGGTTTAAAAATCTTAAGGGACAGGCACGCAGTTTCTATCTGATTTTATCTATCGACTAGCACATGCTGGCGCAGGTACAATACTATGGTGGGTGGCATTGAGAAACACCTACAGGGTGAAGTACAACTGAAATACATTACATTCCAATATTATCGTAGGAAAATTGTACTGAAATGACATTTTGAAAATTTAGAAGATTAGCACTTGCGGTTTGTGAAAAAATTCGTACATGAGAACTTGTGACGCAAGCAATATGTTTTGTTTTTAACAATGCTTTTAACTATTTTGGCAATGCATTTCCTTAAATATTGTCTGAAAAGACAGAGTGTGGAACGAATAATTAGAAGGAGGAGACGAAAGGTTCACAGCGAGTGTCCTCAAACCCTTCTCGGAATATTGACTCGGGCACAGTTCAAGTTTAAGACCCATGTTGGTTCTGCTCACGTGAATATCGCGTTTTTATTTACTACCACCGTTACTGTCCCAAAAAGGAGCGGTGCGACTCAAATTCTTAAGAAAGCAACAGTGAAGCGAACATTCGGTCAAGGTGCTACCTGGGTACGTTTCCTAGATGTGCTGTCGAATCGTATAACCCCGAACCCTGTAGGTTGCGGTGATGCAGTTGCGGAGATTAGCCGAGCATTTTTGGCCGAGGCTTCTGCTATAGATTTCGCCGTAACATGCCTCGATTGCTTTTTTAAGGTTTTAGTAGTTCTTTCCACGGGAATTTTCTCAAAACACTCAAGAGAACATTTTTAGAGGCTGACATGTTAAATTATCGACACGATCTACGACGTTCAACACGACGAAGCAAGCTAAACGGTAAGCGTAAGGTTTTCGTTTAGATTAATATTTAATTTTAAAGTCAATTTTGGTTGCTAGCACACTCGTTCCTCTTATTAATGTTGCTCATAATTTGCATACATTTTCAGATTCACGTTAACATATATCCCACACCCCATTAACATACCACTCCAGCCGTAGGCCTGTAGGCGTTTTTAATTATGTACATTTTTAAGATTTGCAAACTTTTTTTTTAATAACACCCTGTCTGAATAACAGTATATTTAGGACAACGAGTAATTATGTCTTTTGCTTGCCATCTCTGCTATTGAGACAGGGTATTTATTGGATCTAGCTTGATATCTAATACATCATGTCATATTCATCAGGAGACTCATGGAAACCACGGTTCTGACACAGAGCGTGGTAAAAACCGCCGTTGCGAAATGCCTATTTTCTGTAATAGCCCTACCTTTGTAGATAGATACCCGGATCTACATGTTTTAGTTAGGTTTATGTCCCACCGACTAATATACGTTCAAAACGTTTCTGTCCTGCTGCTTATCTTAATGTTTGTGGGTTTCAAGTACTGTCATGGCGTTTCTGGATACTCGAATCGGATGTTCCTATTAAATAACTCTGTTACGTTCTGTCCTTTCGATGAATCATTTTTTCATCACACACTGAAGGGACCGGTTTACCTTCGCATCCACCTTTTAGTCGTAGAACAACTCCCGGTTTTCTTCAATCAGAAGTTACTTTATTATATATTTGTTCCATAAACGCACACTTCATAATTACTTTTAATTCACGTCTGCAAATTGCTGGAATAGCCACATTAGTCATCGGTTACTTGAGGATCTGCAAAATGAAACTATTAGGCTGACTTTTTGACAAATCGCATACATTTTCAATTATGAAGGTACGTAAAACCTTGGCAGTAAATACATAATATATGCAAAGCAGCAATAACCTTTACAACTCTTATGTCACTTAAGATACCCTGTAAGCAAACGATGCCTAATGCATTTGGCAGCACTACAAACCGTGCACAATATACGTTAAGTATTACCATAAATGTAAAAAAAAGTATATTTCATGCGAATTGTAAGGGGGACAATTTCAGAGCGTCAAGCATTTCAGCCAAGCAGCACAGTCACATGCCAGATTACCAGCGCTGTCTAGTTTAATAAATATGTTAAAAGTAATACTGCTCCCGAGCGCTTACTGCTAATAATACTAGCTTATCGACGTGTTCTTATAGTGAAGTGGTCAACCCTATGACGAAAGGCCGCAATGTAATTGATGTTGTTCATACAGCAACAGCAGCAATAGCAAAACACAATGCAAATGACCTTCTGTGAGCCACCATGTTTCAGCCACTCGTGTTTTAATCAATTGTCCACAATCTCTTGAAGCTTACTCTCGAAGAGTCACGCGCGCTGACAGCAAAATCAGATATTGATAACACATATTAAC
The DNA here is from genome assembly GCA_003439945.1 of Dermanyssus gallinae. Taxonomy (NCBI): domain Eukaryota; kingdom Metazoa; phylum Arthropoda; class Arachnida; order Mesostigmata; family Dermanyssidae; genus Dermanyssus; species Dermanyssus gallinae. The sequence continues at coordinate 86,126 of QVRM01006673.1, forward strand.
AGTAAGCAGTCCTATTTGGAATTCTTTATTAAGGTACATATATACGATAGAAACAACATATAACTTAAGTAAGACACACAGCGTGACTGTTCAACCATACAAACGAAAATCGCTAAAAATAGAGAACGTTAGCTCTCTAGGTTTTCTCTCTCTCTGCCTCTTTCTCCATCTTACCTCTCTCTCTCTCTCTAATTGTCTACGCCCTCTAGGAGGTCATTATGCCATTTCCTTAAACCATGTTCTTCAACCAGTAGATTGAGGAACAGTCGGCCTACACGTCGAGACGGATCATTTTAGAAGTACACCCCTATATAGCTATTAGATACGTACGCACCTGCTATGGCCGTGCGGCTCTAGTAACGCGTCAACATGCAAAAGCACAAGCAATCGCACATGTTTCCTTATTTACCGTCAGCTTGCATCGCCATATATATATATATATATATATATATATATACATACATATATATTGTAAAATAATGTACAGATATATAGACATGTCGAAGACCCCAGCTTTGGGACCAAAAGTTAGAAAGGACCAGGTCGATATTACCAAGAAAGAAAATGTGTCCCAATGAAAGCCAAATACTCAATACGTAAGTTGGAGGATTATACATTGATTATATGGATGCGTAGCTGCCATATATGCTGCCGCTTTAAGTGTCCCTGATGTAAAAAAAGGTGACATCAGGCGTATCTTTAGGTATACATGCCAAGCGAATAATAAATGAATGAATGAATGAATCAATCAACCCATTTGCATACATGTATATAACCACAAACAACCAGTTCATTAGAAACTTGCTCATTTTATATTACGTATCACATAGACTTTTGTGTATGGCTGTGTAACAATCACTCCGACGACGAACGTGACGACGGGGGCGAGAAAGAGGCAGGCAGCCGACACACACAAATGACATTTATAAATGCCGGCCGCGCATGTATATAGATATATGTATATATATATATATATATATATATATATATATATATTATATATATATATATATATATATATATATATATATATATATATATATATGCATATATATATATATACAGTCGACTCGGCTGAGGCGGAAACTCGCCTGCCACCTGCGTTACCATCGTTCCACCAGCTGGCGCTGTTGCCGTTGTTGTTGTTGTTGTTGCTGCTGCTGCTGTCGTTGTTGGTGTCATTATCATGCAAGAGTTTAGTGTAATAGTAGTTGTAGTTGTTGTTACTGTTGTTGTTGTTGTTGTAATACGTAGTCACAATACGTTAGCGAGACAACCTTACAACTCTTTTTTCATAGCACTTTCAAAAATTCGACGTCGTCTTCATCACCATCATTATATATAATTATGATGATGATCATGATCACCATCATCACCGTCGCCGTTGTTGCCGTTGTTGATATTGTCGCTGTCGCTGTTGTTGTTGCGGTTGTTGTTGTTGTTGTTGTTGTTGCTCTTGCTGTTGTTGTTGTTGTTATTGTTGTTGTTGTTGTTGTTGTCGTCATGTCACACAATGTCAAGTCACGTTACTCGCGTCGTGTCAGGTCATATCGTCCACGGCCATTCTGAATTAGCCAAGGCGGGCGGGTGCACTAGTACCGGCGGTAGGTACCGAGAACTTGCTGAGATTTCTCATTCATCGTCACCATGATGAAGAGCACTATCGGCAAGATTGAACTGCTTGCTCTCGTAGGGTGAGAGCGTGTTGGCGTATGGATGGATGGGTGAGTGGGTGGATAGGTGTTATTACCGTCTGCGCGCGCTCTTTATTGTAGACCTGCGAAAGACACAGGCAGACATACAGACAGACAGACAAGCCGGCAGACAACTAACTGGCTTTGGGTCGACTGGGGGGGGGTGAGGCGACTTGGGTCGACAGGGGGGGTGAGGCGACTTGGGTCGAACAGGGGTGGTGAGGCGACTTGGGTCGAACAGGGGGGGTGAGGCGACTTGGGTCGACGGGCGTTCTTCGAGCTGTCTATCCGGGTGAACGAGAAGGACGATGAGGAGCAGGACACAACAAGACGACACGGTGACGGTTGGGGCTCGAACGAAATCGATCGGATTCTGACTGACGGCCTGAGAGCGCTGTCGTCCGTGAGTGATCTCAGAAAGTGTAGTCGGCGACCTCGGGCAGTCGCATCCGAATAACGTACAACACGACGGCTAGCATGAGGAGCACCATGGTCATGGAGGACGGTAGTTGGCCGGGGTGACACAAAGGCTCGCCAAGCTCGTGGGCCATGCTGGACCTCAGCTCCGACATGTCCCAATCTAAAAGCAGAAGCGACAGAGAACAGACCGTGTGCAGAGAGAGAGAGAGAGAAACGCACACGGATAGATATGCGTTAGATGATGCATTAAAATCACATATCGATACGGTATACACACAAGAGAGCATTATTATTATTATTATTATTATTATTATTATTATTATTATTATTATCGGTGTATGATCTATGTACGCATATTTCAGGTGAGCAGGGTGTTCAAAGTTAGAGACTAAATTTCACTCAAGGGGTGTTAAGTATGTTTCCTTAAAGGTAGTTAGTATCTTTTGTTCACCGGTAATGGGTCGCAGAATGGTTTTGCTTAGGCGTGGCAGTGAATATATGATTGTTTATTAGACACATCGGGCCACATCGGGCTGGCCGGATTTTTTTGGCACAAACGTGATGTACCTAGCGAAACGAGGCCTCGTGATTTTCGCTGCCTCTTTGTGAGCTGCCCGCTTTTGTATTTGAAGGTTCAATATTCAAATATGAGAGAATTTTTCTAAGGCAATAGCAACTGTCACTAGAAAGCGTCGCCATGTTACCCTTGATATCTGAGCAGATTATATATATATATATATATATATATATAATCTGTAAGATTACATAAGTACTGTATATAAAGTATAATATATATACTGTATATTGTATGTTTATTGTATTTGTTCCGCATTGTCTGTTTACGATGCGGCTCCTTACTCCTCCCTGATGACACGTGTGTTAAGGCATTCATATATATATATATATATATATATATATTTATATACGTAAGATAAAAAGCTCAATACAACATTTTTTTGGTAAGTTCACTCTCACTTCAAGAGAAGACATTTCTAATCGTTCCATCGGGAAAAATATTTTATCGCCAAGTTGTACCAGACCCCACCGTTTGGCGCTTTCTGAAATTCTAAAACATTATATATATATATATATATATATATATATATATATATATATATATATATATATATATATATATATATATATATATAGCAAAATAAACGTTTGTGATGTAAGAACGTGTGTACGACCTGCTCGGGGCATAACTCAAGGTCTAAGGTCCAGGCCTGGGCTGGTCCATATGGCCAGAGTTCCTCTCATCGAGGCGGCATTCCACTTCTGAACATTTCGTGAAAGATGTTGCAATAAATACTCTCTTATTTCGCCCGCCCTCTTATTTCCCACAGTAGCAGACGCCAATCTTCTCCCGATATCGATTGAACAGTTTCTTCGTAAGCAACCCAGCCCCCTTCCCCTCATCCACCAGTGTCTTCTCGGTCGCAATGAGGTAAGAACATGAACTAACTATACATACACTATACATACACGACAGCACCATCAAAATTTCGAGATCATCGCCGAGCCCGCTAACCTCTCATATCGGAGCGTAAGCCGGAGTCTAGGTCTGGGAACCGAACTCCCTGAGCGTCTTGTGCGCGTCGCTGGCCGTACGTCGCAGAGCGATCGTATGCTCGTCTCGCCGAGTCGCCGGCTGTCGGGTATGCCGGACGACCTCTTTCACGTTGGGAGTCGGCGCCGTATTTCCACGTCTCGTCGCGTCGAGGCGACGCCTCTTGCCGACTTTGCTTATACTTCTTCCGATCCTCCTCAGTCTGCCGCTCCCGCTCCTGTTGCGATCCTGGCGGCGGCGGTGACGGCGACGTTGCCGCTCCTGGCGCTCCTGGTGCTCCTGGTGCTGTAGCGTGCTCCTGCGCCGATGCCCGAGAGCCCGTCGGCGGCGGCGGTGGAAAGGCGCCTTTAGGCTGCGGCTGCGGAGGCTGTGGAAAGGCGCCCTTAGGCTGCGGAGGCTGCTGTTGGGGAGGCGGCGGGAACGGCCCGCCTTCGGGCGGCCGTCCATCACGGCCACTGCCATCTTGTTTTCCACTGGTTGGCCGGTTAAACCAATTCATCATTCGTGCAGGTAAATTCCACTTACTTACTTGGGCTTCAGGCCGTGCTTCGTCGCGTCTTTCTGCAATGACGCAACGTATGATGAGTAGAACAACAATAAAGACCCAACAACAACAACAACAAGAAAAACCCAACAACAACAACAACAACGAAAACAAGAAAAACCCAACAACAACAACAACAACAAAACGACAAACAACAACAACAAAACGACAAAACGACAAACAACAACAACAACAACGACGAACGGTCAGCAGGATGTATAGCAGACTGTATTAATACAATTCCTCGTCAACCACCACTGTAAGCTGAGATGCAATCTTAAAACTGCTTGGGTCTAATAGTCAAGAAGTTTAGCAGGTTTTGCCCGGGCCATCGTCAAGACTGCTGATGCCGGTAGTGCATCATCATTATTATTATTATTATTATACCCTCCCATATTATACCTAGATATCGACAACTTTCAATAACGGTAGTTCGTCCATTGCTATTGTGTTGCACTTCTAGTGGTGACAACTTCTTTTGATGACACTTAATAGTATTGACTTACGCTAAGCACGAACCATACTTAAGTAGATAAGAAGGATGGATCCCCACAAAGATTATCATTTCATATTTATTCACTCAGTTTGAGTAGCGATTATAACCACAAATACAAATACATCACTTTAAAAACTGTAAGGACAGTGAATCAAGACTATCACCGGGTGATCTGCATATATATGTATGGATATATATATATATATATATATATATATATGTATATATATATATATATATATATATATATATATATATATATATTAAGCCGCAAGGGCTCACATTGACGGGCTAATTCATTTAAATATCGCACAATATTGCATTTTGCCGCATGGTATTTTCGGCAGAGTTGCCGCAGCGGCGGCATACACAAGTCTCACACGGTTCATGGGATTCAGCGCGTTCACATAAAATGTGATAAAAGCCCTGTACTGCAAATCGTGTTATCACGTGCCTGTTGCTACGCTCTGGCCCCTTCCACTCCGCATTTCTCATCGCTCCGGTATTGAAGAATTCCGGGTCGAGTTCGTAAAATTTCACCTCCCATTTTCTAATGTAGTCGTTAAAGGCTGTGGTGTGAGGGAGGTTATAACGGAGCCTTAGGTCTTCTATAAGAAATGGACAGTTTGCTAATATGAAGACGAGGCGATTGCGCGTTGACGTATAGAGTCACAGCCGTTTCAGAAAGTTTTTGCTGTGATTCGCTAGTCAGGTTTCATGGGTGTCGGTGCGCCCATCTCCTCCATGTAATATTGAATTCAGCTCAATATAGGATGTGCAGTACCTCGCGTGTCATAAGGAGTGCTAACCTTGAGCATAGTTTAATGGAGCACTGGAATTGACCCCCCCCCCCCCAAAAATACAAATGTGCAACGGTGGGACTCGAACCCGCGCACCTATGTGTCTCCTCCGGTCGCGAGGCGCAGACGCATGCACCACACGCACCGGGCTCGACCTCTACGGATTTAAGTGCCTCCCCGCCTTACCAAGGTTAATTGCTAACCCCAACTCTGTGACGGCTGTGTTGAACCTGGCCAGCGTCTGTTGGACCTGGAAACAGCTACTTCCATGAGGGTTAAGTCGTCTGCGTATAATAAAACCTTGTCACCCGGTTTTCCTGTAGGACATCTCTTATGAGTTCAACATCTTCGAGGGAACGCCGACTTCTGCCAGAATGTTCAATCACATGGAGCAGAGTCAAAGGGGGCTTTAAAGTCAACAAATACCGCGTACGAGACTCTGTCCTGGTCGGGAGAGAGTTTCATTGACGTCATGCAGGAGAATTATGCACGCTGTTTGCGTGAAGCGCGCCTACCGATTCCATGTTGTTCTTCAGGTATAACGTTCGTGGTCTCCAAGAAGGCGCTTAGTCTTTTCGTGATCTAGCACGACAGCAGCTTATAGCACACGCTCTTCTTTGCAATGCCTCTCCAGGCCGAGGGGTGGTCACCTTTGCCTTTCGGGATCTCCAATAGAGTCGCATTTTTCCATTGTGTTGGGAGAAGCCCCGTCTTAAGGCATTTGTTGAACAATGCTGTCCAACACGGAGCCAGTACAAGCGAACTTCTAAGGTGCTCGTTCCGAACGCCGTCCGGCCCTGATGCTTTGTTGTTGCACAGCCCTTGAAAAGCCTGCAGAACTTCCATGACCGTTAAGTCCTTCTCGAGTTTGCTCCGATGTATTGTCGTTTCCTCGTCCCAAACAGCAGCGAGCAGTCGCGGGGGATCGTCGAATCAAACAAGTAGACGATGGATCCTCACGACAGTACTACAACGCCTATAAAGCCACATTTTCCCGTTATACCGATAGACATCCTGTTGTTGCTGTTGTTGTTGTGTTGTTGTCGGCGGCGCAGGTTATGTAGTCCCGTAGATATAACTCCCGCTATTTTTATTGCCGCATTTTTGTACGATAGAGGCAAGAATCGATAACTGTTTCGACGACCTTTTAATCCTCTTCCCAGCGTCGGTAAGACGCAACGGTCTTCCCTGCCAACCAGGATGCCGGCTTAGGCGCCTTGGACACATACAGTGCTAGGTGCGGGCCTACCGGGCCACGTACAGGTATTCTCTAGATTACGTTTCTGCCTAAAAATCACTGGCGCTATGAAGTGCGGCGACTACGTCCAACAAGAGCCTTCCATATAGTAACTCATACAGCCCGTCGGTCAACGCGCGATGTCAACGACGCCTTGTACCAGCGGCGGTCCAGTATCAGACAGATATGACGTATGCTTTTTTGGATTATGTGCTTCTGTTTTTACTTCGGCGTCTCAGCAGTTACCGTGGCCTTAGACGACAGACGCAAAATCGCAGCGGACCGTAACCGGCTACGTAACGTGGCAAACGTGAAACGATACTGTGTTTGCGGGGACGAGCCAACTGTGACTCCAACTGTTTAGAAGCTGTGTGGTAGTATTGTGGCGTTGACATCGACAATTTTTCGCAATCATCTTGCCAACTGGCTGAGCAGCGTTCTCTAGCCACGGCTACCTATGACGAACACAAATTTCATTGGCCTTCTCTCTCTCTAATTGCAACCAGCAATAGGAATAAATAGCAACGGTATTAGACGCCTAAATAACTTGACCTTCGCACTTGAGCCGGTTTGAGAGCTACGGACCCAAAATCACTCATCGCCTCGAGGCTCTGCGAGTGGCTCTCTGCATCGATGAACTGCCAACCGAACAATACAGATTTTTCAAAAACGCTTAACTGTAGACGCTCTGAAGTTTGTACTGGATCACGTAGAAGAACGACCGGCTCAAGGCGAAATAACCTACGCAGCATGAGCCCGCTGTATAATCTCATACATAATTTGTTTGATCATAACTGCACATTTCTTAAAATCGGCGACCATTACGTCAGGGACCCAATCATACAGATGACCGGTGTCGCCCAGGGAGACTCTAAGCCGGTTTCTATTCATCCTATATGTGACAGGCCCGACGGAAGTTCTACAAACAGTAAAAGCACCACATGCGTTCTACGCAGATGACCTGGTCGTTCTCGCAAAATCCCGAGATCACTTACAGCTTTATCTTAGTGAATTGGCAAAGTGGTGCAATAAAATCGACTGACAATATAAATATAAACAAGACTAAATTCCTATGTTTAAGTCAGGGAGAAGCTATTTTCTATATTTGGAAGTGACTCTAATTACAAGACTCTCGTTTGGGGTGCACATAAGAGAAAACCAAAGCAACGGCAGCTAGAATGCTTTTTGTTTGGTAGCCATTCTGCAAGGCAACAAAATCAGAATAGATGACGGTGTGTCTAAATTGCCCTCTTTTCTCCAGACTACGGGCTTGGCGCAGGGTGACAACTTGAGTCCGTTACTTTTCTCAGTCCTTATTAAGGACCTACTCGCGAAATTCCGGGGTCTGAGAGATCTGGTCTGCATCGAGCATCTACGTAACCTGAAAGCAGCGTACCTCCAGCGAGTCCTGGGCCATGATCGCTCTGACTTGTCGCAACTGACTTGTCTATCTCCTCACGGACCCCCTATTCGTCAAGCGGCTATGACAATGTTTTGACCTGCCGGCATCTTTCAATTTCGTCAACGTCCTCAAAACGTGGGAGTGCAAGTTTGCTGAAATCGATGCGGATTTCTTTAGCACCGGAGCAATGCAAAATCAGACATGGAAAGGGCCGAGCCGATCTAACCGCCATGTGGTGACTAGGTTTGCCGTACATGGTTTTCACCACGTGTTGTGGAGAACCGATACCTAGAGTTTAGAGGAGAAAGAAATGCCTAACTTTGTAACGCAGAAGTGAACCAGAGTGACCAGCTTTTTCCACAGAAAAGTGGAAAAGGCTCTACAATCAAATCGAATTCTGTTGTCTAGGATAACCTGGCTTGGTTATCACCATCATAAATGTCTGAAAGGAGGTGTTATAAAACGGACGAATGTGTGTGCATAGTGAATTTTGTGGATAATGTAACATAAACCGCTTCCACTTGACACGATGCGCGTCAATCGACGCATAATCACTGCAGGGACGTGTGAACTACCTGCACAATTCGAACACTGAATTATAAGACATGCAGATTACTTATATTTACCCCAATGATATGGTGAATACACTGAATGACAATTTGAGCTGATTTGGGAACTCGCTAAGTCGAAAAAGGTGTACTCAACTCCCAGTATCGGAGTCTCGTCAGGTAGCGAATGTAGTAAGTAATTGACTACCTGGTGTGCGTAAAGCGTAGCTACAAGGACAGGCTAAGACTGTCGGTTTCTAAATAGTTTGCGCAGACTGTGAATGAGGAGAGAAACCACTAAACGCCAAATCGTGATTCTAGTTTAAACGATTGTACAAATACCCTCAAATTTGGCGCCGAAAAGTCAAATAGAGCAGCTGCCAGACGTGTGGGCGGATCATCTCTGCAGGTCTTCGACAGCAGCAAGATCTCGGGAATACCAACTACACTGGAAGGCTTTTGTGCTTTTTAGTTGAACGTACGGCAACGAAACAAAACAATTATGGCTACGTTATATAGAAATATTCTGGAAAGCCGATGAAGATGTAACCAGATGAGAAATAAGGGCGCCCCGGAAGAATTCGCATTCCTGGACAACAACAACAACCTTCAGCAAAAGGAGCCAGGACCTTACAGACGTGAGAAAGTTCACAGTCGACTTGGTGACATAGGATAGGCGCAAGCTTGAAGGCACAGCTGTATGCGAACGGTCATAGTCATCACTAAAGACACAGTAGTCTACACAAACAGGTAAATATATACGTGTACGAAAAAAAATGTAATCTAGCTAATTAATATTAGCACCACCTAATGACGTTCCAGTGTGGCAAACCGTGCATTATTTTATGACACAATCAAATCCCGATGCGATTTTTTTAGAATCCAGTTTGTACATATCTGGCCTGACCTCTACATGCTATGAGTAGTAAATTTCTGCTAAAAGCTGTGTCTGGATCATTTAAGCAACTTTCGAAGATTTTCACACGAATTGTGGCAGGTGCTCTCGACACTATTGTAAAAAATGTCTTTATATTTTTCAAATATAACTTCAGGATTTAATATAATATATGCATTTCAGGATTTTATATAATACATACATTGCGGATTTAATATATTATATATTTCAGGATTTTATGTATTATATAAAATCCTAAATATCCCAAATTTTGACAGACAACAGGTGTTGCTCAGGGCGATAACCTTAGTCCAATCCTGTTTTCTGCTATTGCAGTGAGCTGCCTGCGCTGTGAAGAAGCATCCGTCGTTTGCAATATACTCATCCCAATACGCGGATATGATATGACTATCTACTCATGAAGTCGCTTATATTAAGCAAGCGTTGGTCACTTTGCAAAGTTGCGGCAGATTCTTACTAGAGATAAATATTTTAAAGAACAAAAGCAATGATTCCGTAGTGGAGGACCGCCTCGCAACAGTTGATACCATAAGCTTCACGGCCAACCTATTGAATTTGTCACCATTTTTCATATTTGGGCTTGAATTACGCCCCTCATTCTCCAGACATAAGAGCGTAAGGCGCTATGACTCGAACTAATTTGGAGAAACCTGAATTTGCCCTACACAGAGCGTCGAACTTATTGGAAACATTAAGCTTGCGAACTCGACCGCCTGAAAGCAACGTATATTAAACTGGTTATGGGCGTTTACCGAAGCAGCCGCAACCGATTGGTGTATCTGGCTTCGGGTAGCCCACTTTTCACAGAAGACCTTCAGTGTCGCTTTAACCTGCGATTAACTCGCGAGTATGAAGAGCACTTACTAAAGTGGGAAGCTAAAATGTGTCAAGTGGTCATGGATTTCTATCGGACGCAAGTTATGATGAACAACTCGTGGAAGAATGCCCAATACAAAAATCGCCACTTTATTATGCGTCTATGCAATGCACGGTTTCCATCATGCAGTGTGCACAAAAGTTGGTTTCCATGAGGGAGACGAGCAGTGTACCTGTCGGCACTGTGGAGAAACTTGCTCAACCTACCATCTATTGCATTGCCGGAACCCACCAACACTACGGCAAATTCATATGTAACATACATTCAGCTTGAGTAATAAATGATTGTTTGAAAATAAAATCCTAAAGCTATTTTGTCCCAACATGGTTTCAGGATTATATAGGGATGCACGATGGTAGATCTTCCCAAGAAATTGCTTATTTAAAAGCTAGTTACTAAGCATGCCGTGGTGTTCCTGAGAACGCTGCGTCGTCCAAAAGGCATCCAACGTTGGCTAAGAAAAGCGAAGTAGCTTTCACACACAACAATCTTTCCTCACGACCACTCATCCCGCTTAAAACAAGCACTTTCGCGCAAATGCGCACTTCATGAGAATAATTTTGGTACCAATAGTGTCAATAGTACCATAGTACCAATAGTACCAATTACCAATTTGTCGTTGCGCAGTATTTAAAACTGCTCAACGCGTATATCGAAACGTCGTGCTTGCAAATGTGCTAGAATTGGGAAATGCTACTCCGAAAAATGAATTCTCGGCATACTTCTGGAAGCATTTTTAACTATTCTATATCTTGCCATACGCACTCAAAAGTGTGTCCGCAAACCCGTATACGAAATTGGTAGTTGTTATAGATATTTTGTTGCACGCTTGTTCATATCTGCCAGATATAGCCTGCACGGCCCGAGCAGCAACGAAGATACTGGTATCCAGATTTTCACGCGAGTGAGGCGGGGGGACGCGAGTCTTATATATGAAGCGCTTTGTTAGTATCGCCAATCAAAACGGCTGCGGAGGTTAAGCTGACATTGGCCCACCTCGGTCTGTTAATGTATCGCTCCGAACTGACCGGTAAGCTTCTCGATTCAACGTCGCGCAGATACTCTCGAGTAGTTATGGTAAGATCATGAATAGTTGTATATGCTTATTTAAGTATGACGAGTAATTTTTTTGATAAAGCAGGTTAACAAATGTGTGCATGTAAGTGAGTATGCATGCACTATCGATATGCCCCCTCTTTGCGTAACCTTAGTTACTTTGCAACTACAGACTGTAGTACAATAGATTGATACAAAAATAATCGTCATAAAATGCGTACTTGCCGCACGCTTGTTTTGAGCGCTGCGAATGATCGTAAGGTCACAATTTTAAGGTACTGAACGTGAATGCTGAAAAATAAGATTGTACAGGGTCTCGACTTTACTTCCAGCGGTAGGCGCCTTTTAATGTTTTTTAATTTTTTTTGTTTTGTTTTCGTGAGCACGGTAAAGTGCTTAGTTTCTCTTTAGGATAACTGATCGTCGTGCATTCGTTTCACGGTTTGTAAAGCTATGTCGGACCTGCAACATAGATCTATTCAGTCCGCCTACAACGGCTTTAATTCGATACCTATTCAGCAGCCATTTAGTTTTGTTAATGAAATAGAACTATGAGGTGACGCTTGGAAAAAAAAACAATACTATGATGGATTGACAATCGGATTGGAGCTACCATCATTTACGTGCTTTAGGTTCTGCTCAAATAGGCACATATATATTCCCCTCGTCAAACATTGAGAAACAACTAACCCCCAATGACTCTGGGAGCTTGAGCTTCCTTTGCCGGCTGCCTCGATTGAGCGTCGGCTATTCGGCCCGGAGCCCGGTCTGCGCCTGGTGGCGTCGGCTGTCGTCTTTTAGAAGGGCGAAAGACCGGAGAAACAAAATGAACGACCCTTTCATAAAAGCTTTGCCGAAGCCTTGGCTCGTCCACCACGCCTTCGATATCTGCAATCGGCGAACAGGAGAGGATTTTCTTGCTGAGAAAGTGAACCTCGAGATCTCACACGAACTGCTATTCGTCGACGACCTGGGGATCGATCGTTTCCTATGCCTATAAATATGTCGAAACCCCTACTAGAAATTACCACGCAGAGCAGGAATAGAGTACGCCTAACGTTTTGGCCGAGTAAGGGCGGGCAATGGTCATTTAGTCGGAGGACAATGTGCGTCGAAGAGCAACGACTGTAGTATACAATGCAAGACAAAGAAACACAGCGGCAAATATTATCATCGTCACCATGATACAGCGGCCAAGGGGCGGTTGTTAATCATGACCTAAACTACCTAGCAGAGATCAGTCCTGCGATGCCGTGATCTGGCGCTGGAAGTAGTAAGTGAAACACGCTTGAACACGCTTGAGATGATGCCAAGACACAAATGGTCACGCGCGATATTGGGCGAGGGTGGAGATAGTAGCGCTGGTAAACGAGGACAAAATACCTTAGAAACCTGCGCCGCGCCGATGAAGGAGCGTAAGAACAGATAGAGGAGTGAGGTCGGGCACGCCAGCCTGAAATTGTCCAACCAACAGAAAGAAGAAAACCACCACGAAGAGACCGCAAGATAATGTGGCGCACACATCGATCGTCAAACGTGCAGGACACCGACATTGAGGAAAGTTTATTTCTGACCTGGCTTGGGCCTAGCACACCTCACCTAGAAAACATAGGCGTAGGCATTTGGACTCGAGAATCCAACCTAACTGCGTGAAATGTGGCCTGGAGCCAAAAAGGGTAGAGCACATGATTTTGAAATGCAACACGGCCTTACTTGAGTTCACCCGACGAATTGGCCATAATATAGACACGAGTCTTCTCGGAAGGCAGTCTCTAGTCCCTTCTTATCGTCCTGGGAAGATAAATCGTCCACTGAGGGTGCTTTCCCGGGTCGGGTCGGCTCACTTCCTGCCGGCAGGATGAAATGCCCAGGAGGATGAAAATCAGGATGGACTCATACCATACTACAAAAAAATCTTCGCTAGGTGAGGTTAAGTCAACAGGGTTAAATAGGGTGATCCAAGGCTTCGACCAAAACGTCCTTACCTTGACCAAAGGTTGGATTGCTAAGAGTCTGAACGAGGTCAGATTGGCTTTACTCTAGCCTTCTCAATGTGAAATGTTTCGGTGCAATGCCGGGCTGCCTTTCCGAACTACAGTATTTTTATTTTGTACTAACATCGCAGGCATAGCGCCGTCCTTTGCTATCGGCTGCTAGCTTGTATACACCGTAAAACCCGCTTTCTGATCCGCTACCCGGTGTAAAGTGAACGTATTCAATAAGCAACTGATTAAGTTTGCTAGGAATCCACTGGACGTGCTTATTGGTTATTTATTTCTTGCCCTAATAGGTCGGTAGTAACTGTTGTTGTAGCGTATCTTTAACAAGACGGCATAAAACGATAAGTACAATATTTTTTTTTCATATTATTGCTCCGTTTATGTGGTACTTAGTTATGCCTTTTCATTCTGTAGTGAAATAAAATTAATTTTAAGTCTGCCCCTGTAACAGGTCAGAGTAAGTAAACACAGTTCTTTATGCATTGTTGCCAATGCAAATAGGACTTTTTCTCAAATTCAAGTCCATAAACCAACAACAACAAGAACAACAACATAGAATTGGCCAGTGTCAATGTGTGCCAACTTTTTGCGTGATTTATCAAGAAAAAAGGAGGCAGATCTGCCCCGTCCAGCGCGTCAGTGCCTGTAACGGGTACTGGTTTATATTGCAATAGTCGAAACTAATAGGACGGGCTAATATATAAAAATGCTAGAAACGCCGATCAGCAAATCCCCTTCCCCCAAAACTTTGATGTAGAGGTACTAACTTTGTTTAATCTCAGTCTTAATATATGGTCTCATCATGTATAATAAGTGCGTTGCCTCGAAGCCATCAAGGGCTTTTTTAAAGGGCGTCTTTATGAATGTGGGGAAACTAGTGCGCTAGTCATGGTTGTCATCTACCGGGTGTCGCCGGTTCGATCCCTGTTGTTGCTCAAATTTTCTTAAGCGTTGCTTATTAAGAATGAATGATAACCCTATATCGCTGAGAGTCAGCAGGCCGTGCTGTCAATAGGATTGTTGTGGAAGCCGTAGATATCTCAACATGTCCGGCCCTCAGTGCAAGTTTCACACATGTGTATATTTTACAGCCTGGCGCGCTTAGTTTATATGACGTACTACTGAAGCTTTGGGAAATAGCCCAAGTGGCTTTGCAAATATGGAGGGAAGAAAAGTGCGAGGCATTTCAACGCAGTAGCTACAATATAAGGCACATTAACCATAACAGGGAGTGGCAATGCCTTCATTTTGGTTGGAGAAACCGTGAATCATCTGCAGGTGCGCGATAGGTATAATCTCCGAATTAACGATTGCGTCCATTGGTATCACGGGTACCACATGGTATCACGGGGTATCGAGGACCAATCTTGAAATGCAATGTTATTGCGAAATAAACAATATGCATTTGCAACCGCACCGAGCAAGATGGCTTAGTGGCAAAGCCTTTGCCTTGCATTCAAGAGGACTGGGTTCGAGACCCAGACCGGCCACTCTTAAATTGGCTTGCATGGTTTTCCAATTTAAAAAAACTAAATGCCGAAGTGGGATTAAAAATTAGCCATGCCATGAAAAAACCGTACACGGGCATTAGCCTTACGGAAAATCTTTAAAAAAAAAAAAAAAAAATAATATAATATAATAATAATAACGCCTTCAACACTATACGACGCGATTAGTGCTTGATGAGGTAGGACTCAAAGTGCCGCAACTTTGCCGCTAGCTTGGCAAAGCTACAAGGAACCGACTCTGCTGTCCTGGGATGAAAAAGCACCACTATTAATCATTCTAGTCAGAGTGCAACAAGGCGATCCGCTTGGACCTGCTTTATTCAGCCTCGGGGTATCCAGTTTAGTGGCACGCATGAAGAGCCCTCTTAACGTTTGGTACCTAGATGACGCAACGATTGGAGGCCCACTTGATCTGGTTGTGGGTGATATTATCAACGTACTGAATTTTGCAGAAGAGGGAGGCCTTAGCCTCAATGCCTCTAAGTGTGAAGTCATTACATTGGGAGGTAATGCCCAAGAACAGGATGAAATTTTTAGGGCGGTTTCGAATGTCTTGCCAGAATCTAGGCGCGTTGACTCAGACGAGCTGGAGCTTCTGGGAGCCCCAATAAGCTTACGATCAATTTCAAAGACCCTTAAAGAAAAGTGCACTGGACTGAAGCAAATTCGCTCTCGCTTAACGGCGATGCATTCGCAAGCAGCTCTGTGCATCTGGAGATACAGCTTGGGCTCGCCGAAGCTTAACTATACTCTGCGCACTTCACCAGCTATTAAATGCCACGAAGATCTTCAAGCTTACGACGATACCGCAAGAAGCATTTTAGGTGAAGTATTAACGTCGACCTGCATGATGACACTTGGAAAAGAGCAACCCTTCCAATTGCCGAAGGAGGACTTGGTATTAGATCAGCGGCGGAGCTGGCTTCCATGTGCTATGCCGCGTCTCTATTGGAATTTGGTAAACTCGCAAAAACGTTGGTCGAACCAGACATCCGCCAAGGAATCACAAGAGCCAAAGACGCTGCAGAGCTAATAGCTAGACAAACAATTGGACCAGGCCCCTGTCAAGAACGTCCCACACAGCATACATTGGACTCCTACAGATGCAGCGCTGCAGCTAGAGAGCTGTTAGACAACCTCCAATCTCCAGTGGAAAAAGCTGTCTTTCTGGCAGCACGGGACACATTTAGTGGAGGCTTTCTAAAGTGTCTCCCTTCCCCGCAGCTGAGTACCATGCTGGACAACACCTCATTCCGCATGGTAACAGCTCTTCGAATAGGTGCCCCGGTTTGCAACCCCTACAGTTGCCGCGCATGTGGTACCACAGTAACTGAGGATGGACTTCACCCTCTTAGCTGCATCAAAAGCCATGGTAGAGTTTCTAGACACGCTGAAATCAATGC
Source organism: Dermanyssus gallinae (assembly GCA_003439945.1). Classification (NCBI taxonomy): domain Eukaryota; kingdom Metazoa; phylum Arthropoda; class Arachnida; order Mesostigmata; family Dermanyssidae; genus Dermanyssus; species Dermanyssus gallinae. The sequence goes on from QVRM01006673.1 coordinate 102,597, forward strand.
AATTATAAGAAGAGCCTTACGCAAAGCTGGTATACCAAGCACGCTCGAGCCCAGATTAGGACTTCATGACGACAAAAGACCAGACGGTGTAACAATCCCGCTATGGGCTAACGGCAGATTCTTGGTATGGGATGCTACAGTGTCCTGTACAGTGGCTCCCTCGTATATACGCCACAGTTCACTAGAAGCGGGATGGGTTGCCGAGCGCGCAGATAATGGGAAAAACGCAAGTACCAAGAACTGGAGACAAGTTATATCGTAGTGCCAATATCGATGGAAACAATGGGCCCGGTAAGCAAGGGAACCAAGAGATTCATCAGTGAGCTGGGCCAACGGATTACAGATCTCAAAGGGAATCGGCGCGAAGGCGAGTTTCTACGGCAACTGCTGTCGCTTGCTGTGTGCCGAGGAAACGCCGGCTGTATTGTCGGTTCCATGGAATAATATTTAGGAGTTAGAAGAAGACAAGGAGTACACGTTCACACCTCACAATTGTAACATTTAAACAATATTAATAAATAAAAATAATAATAATAATAATAATAATAATAATAATAATAATAATAGTGACTACGGAACCAAAGTCGCAGAATTCATCCCAACTTTAACACGACAGGGGGCAATGACTTCATACGTGTAGATGAGCGGACAGATGAAATAAACACGTTGATGCCAACACGTATACATGCAGAACTTTATATATATTTCACCCAGTCTGATGTGGAAATAAATGAATTTAGGGACCTGGTACAATGTAGTTGAGAGGCAGATGCCTCACTACACGGCGAGCTTTTACTGTAGAGAAAGTAACCAGACGAAAAACATTAGTTCCCACACTGGCTAAGCTCGAAAAGGAAGTAAGGAGAATGTTTGTTCTACTCCAACGGTGTGTATCACGGCTCAAATTGAAAGAGCTTATTCCAGAAAAAGAAACAGAGAAGGAAAAGAAGCAGATATAGACCTCTCATACGCAGATTTTGAGAAGAAACTCGCAAAGTTCTGCAGATTTGCGTTAAGAAAGTCGGTGTACTTATTACCAATACTTCAAAACGCATCGTGTGTCTAATCTAGGCAGTCTATATATGCAAGCCTTCAGGTTTATTGTAAGATATGTAAAAAATGTGATCTCAACAACATGAGGTTGGGAGAAGTCGCTCGTAGATGTAATACACTGTGGATGTTACTGAAGGTCGCGTTGGTTGTTCAACACAATGCCTATCGAGATGGACCAATCAGGACATGATTTCGTGTAGGTCCATGAATACAACTATTTTTTACGGGTTTACCGTCTCCAGGCGCTCATTGTATTCTCGTACGTAAGCAAAAGTTCCCCACGGCAGTTCACGGCAAATAAAGAAGTAAAATACTCCTAAGTAAGTGTCCTACGTATTGGCAGGAAGTTTGCGCATGAGCCGACTAATTGAAAGCTTTTAATGAAGCGCATGTTTGTATAGGAAACGCCCTTTTTAATTTGGCAAAGCTTATTATTGTAATCAGTGTCACCCCCTTTCAAACGACGTCATGCATCAATTCGTCTTTCTCCTACTGACTCTGATCACACATGAATACGTCGAGGCGGCGATCTTTCCTAACGAACCTCTTCCTCACCTGTACGTCGTCTACACAACCTTATCATCGACAGTTCTATATTAGTAAGACCGGCATGTCAGTCGTAAAGCGTCCCCCCCCACGAGGCTAATTAGAACTATCTTTGCGTCTCGATCTCTAATAGCAAATCTAGGCAGTAAAGATGCTCCCTCCTCCCGGTCAGACTAAGCTGAATCGTAATTCAAGCGCAAATGTGTGTGTATGTGAGAGAGAGAGAGAGAGAGCGAACGAGCAAGCGTTGTAGCGTTAAAAGTACTGATGCTGCTTACCTGGCTGATCCCTGCCAATGCCTTGCTGGTCTCGAGCCGGGGACCCAGGTCTTGCTCCAGCTGGTGGGCGAACACCTTCTGCGCCTGCGTTTAGAACAGTGGATTAGAACAAGCATAATGGCGTTAGTTACAGACTTACCATCATGGCGTATGTATGAGAAAATAAAGGTTTCTTACACTATCACATAAAGTGTTTCAGTAAAGGTCGGGCACGCCAGTCTGAAATTGTCCAACCAACACAAAGAAAATCACCACGATGAGACTGCAAGATAGTGTTCTCAACAGTAGGTGGCGCACAGATCGATAGTTAAACGTGCAGAAAATTACACCTAGAAAACATATGTGCAGGCATCTAGACACGAGGATCCATCCTAACTGCGCGACACGTGGCCTGGAGCACAAAATAGGTAAAGCACATGATTGTGGAATGCAACACGGCCTTACTTGAGTTCGCCCGACGAATTGGCCTTAATCTGGATAAGACTTTTCTCGGAAGGCATGTTATAGTGCCTTGCTAACGACCTGAAAAAATAAATCTCGAATCGTCCGCTGAGAGCGCTTTCCCGGCTCGGGTCGGCTCACTTTCTGCCGACAGGATGAGGTGCCCAGAAGGATATAAATCAGGATAAACTTATACCATACTACAGAAACAATCCCCAGTAGGTGAGATGACGTCAGAAGGGTCTAATAAGGTCATCCAAGGTTTCGAACAAAACGTCCTGACCTTGACCAAAGGTTGGATTGCCAAGAGTTTTAACGAGGTCAGATTGGGTCCACTCTAGCCTTCTCAATATGGAATGTTTCGGCGCAATGCCGGGGTGCCTTTCCAAATTACAGTATTTTACTTTAGTACTCAGATCCCGGGCATAGCACAGTCTTTGCTGTCGGCCGTTAGTTTGTGTGCACCATAAAATCCGCTCTCTGATCCGCTACGCGGTGTAAAGTAGACGTATTCTAAACAACTGATTAATCTAAAGTGAAATTAAAATTATTCTAAGTCTGCTCCTGTAACAGGTCAGGGTAAGTAAACACAGTTCCTTATGCAGTGTTGCCAAAGTAAATAGAACTTTTTCTTAAATTCAAGTCCACAAACCAACAACAACAACAACATCGAGTTAGCCAGTGCCAATGTGTGCCAACTTGATTGCGTCATTTATCCAAAATAAAGATGCAGATCTGCCCGTTTCGGTCCGTAAGTGTCTGTAACGGATATTGCTTTTGAATGCAATAGTCGAGAGGAGCTTAATTAACAATGCTAGAAACGCCGACAAGCTTTGTTTTGCTTGCATGTCATTGATCGAGATTGATTTTCCCTCATGTTTACCTTTGAAGGCCTTTAGCAAGCAATGTGCTGCTGTGTGTTGTTTATATGGTTATCAGCCTTTAACAGATGTACACGATATGAGGTTGAAGAGAAGTGCACTCTTTGGTGTAGAATTACTAGCTGCTTTGTTTAATCTCAGTCATAATATATAGTCTCCTCATGTATAATAAGTGCGTTGCCTTGAAGTTATCAAAGGCACTTTTTCAAAGGTATTTTATAAATGTGGGGAGACTAATGCGCTATTCGTGGCTGTCATCTACCGGGAATCGCCGGTTCGATTCCTGTTGTTGATCGAATTTTCTTTAAGCGATGCTTGTCGAGAATAAATGATGAACCATATACATATATATATATATATATATATATATATATATATATATATATATATATATATATGAGAGTCAGAAAGATATGTCTCAGAATAAGTTCCAATCCCGTATAGTCTAGAATTAAAAACAAACTCAAATCTGTTTTTAATTCTAGGCTGATAGAATGAAGTTTCACACATAAGTATATTTTACAGCCTTGTGCGCTTTGTTTATATGACGCACTAATGAGGCTTTGGGAAATAGCCCAAGTGGCTTTGCAAATATGGGGGAGAAAAGTGCGAAGCATTTTAACGCGGTAGCTACAATATAAGGCACATTTACCACATTATCATTTCGGTTGGACAACCGTGAGTCATCTGCGGGTGCGCGATGGGTACAATCTCTCAATTAACAATTGCGTCAATTGCCTCATGGTATCGCGAGGTATCGGGGTAGTCTTCCACAAATTGAGGAAAGCTAACTTGACCGCCATCGATAAAGTAAAGGCAACGTTCCTGAAGTGCATTTATTAGTGTCTACATGAAATTGTATATATTGACGAGTGTATCGTAATTATGTACATCTTGAAACGCAAAGTTATTGCAAAATAAACAATATGCATTTATTAGTGACTATGGAACCAAAATCGCGGAATTTATCCAAACTTTTACACGACAGGCGGCAATGACTTAGTACGTGTAGATGGGCGGAGAGATAAATAAACACGTTGATGCCAACACGTATAAATGCAGAGCTTTCGATATATTTCAACCAGCCTGACGTGTAAGTAAATAAATTAAGGAATCTGGTACAATGAGTTAAGAGGTAGATGCCTCACTAGACAGCGGGCTTTAACTAAAGATAAAGTAACCAGACGAAGAGTATTCCTTCCTAAACTGGCTAAGCTAGAAATGGGAGTAAGGAGAATTTTTGTACTATTCCAATGGTACGTATCACGGCTCAAATTGAATGAGCCTGATCCAGAGAAAGATACAGAGAAAGTCAAGAAGAAGAGATAGACCTCCCATACAAAAAGTTGCAGAACTCTACAGACTTACGTTAACAGAGACTGTGTACTTATTACCAATACTTCAAAACGCATCGTGTATCTCATCAAGGTAGTCTATATATGCAAGCGCTCAGGTTTATTGTGAGATATGTAAAAAATGTGATCTCAACAACACGAGGCTGGAAAAACTCGCTCGTAGAAGTAACACGTTGTGGATGTAACTGTAGTTCGCAGTGTTTTTTTTAAACGTAACACCTACTGAGTTGAACCAGTCAAGACATGATTTTTTTTGGAGATCCATGAATATGACTTGTTACGGGTCTAGCGTCTCCAAACGCTCATTGTATCTTCGTACGTAAGCGGAAGTGCTCCATGGCAGTCCACAGTAATGGAGAAGTGTCCTACGTGTTGGCAGGAAGTTGGTGCATGGCTCGACTAATTGAAGGCTTTTAATGAAGCGCGTTTTTGTAAGAGAAACACCTTTTTTCCGTTTGGCACGGCTAACTGTTGTAATCAGTTTCACCCGCTTTCAAACGACTTCATGCATCAATTCGTCTCTCTCCTACCGATCCCTAATCACACCTGGCCTCCGACTCTGATCACGCCTCAACGTATCCCTGAATACGTCAGGACAACCGTCTTCCCAAACAAACCTCTTCCACACCTGTAGCGTCGTCTACACAACCTTATCATCGACAGTTATATATTAGAAAGGCCGGGCTTCACGGCCTGTCACTCATAAAGCGTCCCCCTATGGGGTTAATTGGAATTATCATTACGTCCCGACATCTAATAGCAAATCTAAGCAGTAAAGGTGATCCCGCCTCCCGGTCAGAGTAAGCTGAATTGTAATTCAAGCGCAAATCGGTGATATAATGTGATTACGCATCCTTGTTGAGTAAGTGTGTGTGAGAGAGAGAGCGAACGAGCAAGCGTTGTAGCGTTAAAAGTACTGATGCTGCTTACCTGGCTGATCCCTGCCAATGCCTTGCTGGTCTCGAGCCGGGGACCCAGGTCTTGCTCCAGCTGGTGGGCGAGCACCTTCTGCGCCTGCGTTTAGAGTGGGTCACAAGCATAATGGCGGCGTTAGTTACAGACCTCCCATCATGGCGTATGTATGAGAAAAGCAACGCTTTTTACACTAACACATAAAATGTTTTTTTTTTTAACTTTTAAACTTAATGGGGGGTTGGATGGTAATGCACTATCTCTTTTTATTGAGACATCTGTGCTCCCCGTTTTTTTTCGATCATGGTCGATTTTTAATCCACTCTGGCATTCACCTTGTTCAAGTTGAGAACCATGAAAACCAATTTAGGAGTGGCCGGTCTGGATCTCGAACCCAGACCTCGCGAATGCAAGGCAAAGGCTGTTGCCACTAAGCCATCTTGCTCAGTAAGTGAATCAATTGGTTTTAATAATAAAGGTCGGGCACGCCAGCCTGAAGTTGTCCAACTAACACAAAAAACTACTACGACGAGACTAAAATAATGTTCTCAACAGCATGTGGCGCATAGATCGATGGGCAAACATGCAGAAAATTACATCTAGAAAACATTGGTGTGGGCATCCACACTCGAGAATCCATCCTAACTGCGTGAAATGTGGCCTGGAGCCTAAAGGGATAAATCACATGATTGTGAAATGCACACGGCCTTACTTGAGTTCACCCGACGAATTAACCTTAGTTTAGACAAGACTTTTCTCGGAAGGCATTATCTAGTCCCTTCCTAACGACCTGGAAAAATAAATCTCGAATCGTGCGCTGAGGGCGCCTTCCCGGCTCGGGTCGGTTCACTTCCTGCCGGCAGGGTAAAGTGCCCTGGAGGATGACAATCTGGATAAGCTTATACCATACTACAAAAACAATCTCCAGTAGGATGTTAATTGGATCTAATAGGGTCATCCAAGGTTTCGAACAAAACGTCCTGACCTTGACCAAAGGTTGGATTGCTAAGAGTTTGAACGAGGTCAGATTGGCTCCACTCTAGCCTTCTCAATATGGAATGTTTCGGCGCAATGCCGGGCTGCCTTTCCGAACTACAGTAATTTTCTTTTGTACTCACATCCCAGGCCTAGCACAGTCTTTGCTGTCGATCGCTAGTTTGTATGCACCATAAAACCCGCCCTCTAATCCACTTCCAAGTGTAAAGTAGACGTATTTTAAACAACTGATTAATCTGAAGTGAAATGAATATCATTACAAGTCTGCGCCTGTAACAGCTCAGATTAAGTAAACACAGTTCTTTGTGCAGTGTTGCCGAAGTAAATAGAACTTTTTCTTAAATTCAAGTCCACAAACCAACAACAACATAGAATTTGCCATGCCAATGTGTGCCAACTTTTTGCGCCATTTATCCAAAAGAAAGATGCAGATCTGCCCGTTTCTGTTCGTAAGTGTCTGTAACGGAGACTGCTTTCGATTGCAATAGTCGAGAGGGGCTTAATCAACAATGCTAGAAACGCCGACTAGCTAATTCTCTCAAATGCCTTGGGCAAGCGCTATTGAAAGCGAAATGATGCCGCTTTGTTTTGTTCGTATGTCATTGATCGAGACTGAATTTTCCTAATTTTTACCTTTGGCGGCCTCCAGCAAACAGCGTGCTGCTGTGTGTTGTTTATATGGCTGTCAGCCCGTAACAGATGTACACGAGATGAGGTTGAAAAGACGGCACTCTTTGGTGTAGAAGTGCTAACTTTGTTTAATTTCAGTCTCAATATATAGTCTCCTCATGTATAATAAGTGCGTTGCCTTGAAATCATCGAGGGCAGTTTTTCAAGGGTATTTTATGAATGTGGGAAGACTAGTGCGCTATTCGTGGTTATCGGTGGGGGTCGTTGGTTCGAACCCTGTTGTTGATCGAATTTTCTTTAAGCGATGCTTATCGAGAATAGTTGATGAACCATATACCGCTGAGAGTAAGGAAAATATGCCTCACAACGAGTTCCAAGCCCGTAGGGCACGGAAGATAGTCTAGAATTAAAAACAAACTCCTTAATTCTGTTTTTGACTCTAAGCTGATGGAATGAATTAAGTTCCACGCATAAGTATATTTTACAGCCCAAGTGGCATTGCAAATTTGGAGGGAAGAAAAGTGCGAGGCATTTCAACGCAGTAGCTACAATATAAGGCACATTAACCATAACAGGGAGTGGCGATGCCTTCATTTTGGTTGAAGAAACCGTGAATCATCTGCGGGTGCGCGAGGGGTACAATCTCCTAATTAACAATTGCGTCCATTGCCTCATGGTATCGCGGGATATCGAGGTTGTCTGCCACAAATTGAGGAAAGCTAACTTAGCCGCCATCGATAAAGTAAAGGCAACGTTTCTGAAGTACATTTATTAGTGTCTACATAAAATTTTCTATAATGACAAGTGTATCGTAAATATGTGCCATCTTGAAATGCAAAGTTATTGCGAACTAAAGAATATGCATATATTAGTGACTATGGAACCAAAATCGTGGAATTCATCCCAACTTTTACACGACAGGCGGCAATGACTTCATACGTGTAGATGAGCGGAGAGATGAAATAAACACGTGAATTCCAACACGTATATATGCAGAGCTTTAGATATGTTTCACCCAGCCTGACGTGGAGGTAAATGAATTTAGGAATCTGGTACAATGTAGTTGAGAGGCAGATGCCTCACTAAACGGCGGGCTTTAACTAAAGAGAAAGTAACCAGACGAAGAATATTCGTTCCTAAACTGGCTAAGCTAGAAAACGCAGTAAGGAGAATGTTTGTACTACTCCAACGATATGTATCACGGCTTAAATTGAAAGAGCTTGATCCAGAGAAAGATACAGAGAAGGGTAAGAAGCAGAGACGGTGCTTATTACCAATACTTCGAAACGCATCGTGCGTCTCACCAAGGTGGTCTATATGTGCAAGCGCTCAGGTTTATTGTAAAGTATGTGAAACATTTGTTCTCAATAACACGAGGTTGGTGGAAGTCGCTTGTAGAAGTAATAGTACATTGGGAACGTTACTGAAGGTCACGTTGTTTGTACAACGCAACGCCTACTGAGTTGAACCAGTCAAGACATGCTTTTTTGTTCATCCATGAATACGACTGGGTTTTTGCGGGTTTGCCGTCTCCAAACGCTCATTGTATCTTCGTACGTGACCGAAAGTGCTCCATGGCAGTTCACGGTAAATGAAGAAGTGTCCTACGTGTTGGCAGGAAGTTGGTGCATGGTTCGACTGATTGAAGGCTTTTAATAAAGCAGCGCATTTTTAAGCAGCTAACTGTTGCAGCAATCAGTTTCACCCGCTTTCAAACGACTTCATGCATCATTTCGTCTCTCTCCTACCGACCCTGATCACACCTGGCCTCCGACTCTGATCAAAACCTAACTCTCTCAACGTATCCCTGAATACCGTCGGGGCAACCGTCTTCCCAAACAAACCTCTTCCACACCTGTGCGTTGTCTACACAACCTTATCATCGACAGTTCTATATTAGAAAGGCCGGGCTTCACGGCCTGTCAGTCATAAAGCGTCCCCTCATGGGGTTAATTGAAATTATCATTACGTCCCGACATCGAATAGCAAATCTAAGCAGTAAAAGTGATCCCGCCTCCCGGTCAGAGTAAGCTGAATCGTAATTCAAGCGCAAATGAATGATATAATGTGATTACGCATCCTTGTTGAGCAACTTCGTTGAGTGTGTTTGCGTATGTGAGAGAGAGAGAGCGAGCGTTGTATCGGTAAAAGCACTGATGCTGCTTACCTGCTTGATCCTTGCCAGCGCGTTGCTGGTCTCGAGTCGGGGATCCAGGTCTTGCTCCAGCTGGTGGGCGAGCACCTTCTGCGCCTGCGTTTAGAACAGTGGATCAGCACAAGCATAATGGCGGCGTTAGTTACAGACTTCGCATCATGGCGTATGTATGAGAAAAGCAACGCTTTTTACACTATCACATAAAATGTGATTCAATAAAGGTCAGGCACGCCAGCCTGAAATTGTCCAGCCAACACAAAAAACCACCACGACGAGACTAAGATAATGTTCTCAACAGTACGTGGCGCAAAGATCGATGGTCAGCCATGCAGAACATTTCATCTAGAAAACATAGGTGTGGGCATCTACACTCGAGAATTCATCCTAATTGCGTGATATGTGGCCTGGAGCCTAAAAAGGATAAAGCACATAATTGTGAAATGCAGCACGGCCTTACTTAAGTTCACCCGACGAACTGGCCTTAATCTAGACACGACTTTTGTCGGAAGGCATTATCTAGGCCCTTACTTACGACCTGGAAAAATAAATCACAAATCGTCCGCTGAGGGCGCCTTCCCGGCTCGGGTCGGCTCACTTCCTGCCGGCAGGGTAAAGTGCCCAGGAGGATGAAAATTAGAATAAACGTATACCATACTACAAAAACAACCTCCAGTAGGTGAGAGATGACGTCAATTGGATCTAATAGGGTCATCCAAGATTTCGAACAAGATTTCGTCCTGACCTTGACCAAAGGTTGGATTGCTAAGAGTTTGAACGAGGCCAGAGTGGCTCCACTCTCGCTTTCTCCATATGGAATGTTATTCCTGGATACGTCGAGGCAATCATTTTCCCTAACGAACCTCTTCCTCATTCGTACGTCGTCTACACAGCCTTATCATCGACACAGTTCTATATTAGAAAGGACGGGCTTTCATCAAAGTAAGCGGAATTGTAATTCAAGCGCAAGTGGGTTATTAAATGTTACTACGGATCCTTGTTTGGCAATTTTGTCGAGAGAGAGAGAGAGAGAGCGAATAAGCGTTGTAGGGGTAAAAATACTGATGCTGTTTACCTGCTTGATCCAAGCCAGGGCGTTGCTGGTCTCGAGCCGGGGACCCAGGTCTTGCTCCAGCTGGTGGGCGAGCCCCTTCTGCGCCTGCGTTTAGAGTGGATTAGAACAAGCATAATGGCGGCGTTAGTTGAAGACTTACCATCATGGCGTATGTATGAGAAAATAAACGTTTCTTAAACTATCACATAAAGTGTTTCAGTAAAGGTTGGGCACGCTAGTCTGAAATTGTCCAACCAACACAAAGAAAATCACCACGACGAGACTGCAAGATAGTGTTCTCAGTAACAGTAGATGTGGCGCACCGATCGATAGTCAAACCTGCAGGAATCTACGATAACACTAAGGGAAGTTCAATTCTGGTCTGGCTCGGGCCTAGCAAACCTCACCTAGAAAGCATAGGTGTAGGCATCTAGACTCGAGAATCCATCCTGATCGCGTGAAATATGGTCTGGAGCGCAAAAAGGGTAAAACTGTCTGTCACAAGTTGAGGCCGTGAAGCATTATATATATTCTTCTAAATTATAAGAAAACTATAATAAAAGTTGAGGAAGGCTAACTTGGCCGCTATCGATAAAGTAAACGCAACGTCCCCGAAGTGAATTTACTAGTATCTATATGGAATTGTATATAATGACGTCTGTATAGTATTATGTACCACCTTTAAATGCAAAGTTATTGCGAAATAAACAATATGCGAAGCGAAGAGATGAAATAAACACACGTTGACGCCAACACGTATACGTGCAGAGCTTTAGATACATTCCACTCAGTCTGACATAGAAATAAAGGAATTTAGGGATCTGGTACAGTATAGTTGAGAGGCAGTCTGTCTCACTAGACGGCGAGCTTTTACTCAAGAGAAAGTAACCAGATCAAAAAAAGATTCGTTCCCAAACTGGCTAAACTAGAGATGGGAGCGAGAAGAATGTTTGTACTACTCCAACGGTATGTATCACGGCTCATATTGAAAGAGCCTGATGCAGAGAAAGATACAGATAAGAGTAAGAAGCAGAGATAGACCTCCCATACACAGCCAGCTCTTGAGAAGAAGGTTGCAAAACTCTGCAGACTTGCGTCAAGAAAGACAGTGCTTATTACCAATACTTCAAAACGCATCGTGTGTCTCATCAAGGTAGTGGCTATCCCTGTGTAGCGGTAGAAATACTGATGCTGCTTACCTGCTTGATCCTTGCCAGCGCGTTGCGGTTCTCGAGACGGGGACCCAGGTCTTGCTCCAGCTGGTGGGCGACCACCTTCTGCATCTGTGTTTAGAGTGGATCAGAGCAAGCATAATGGCGTTAGTTACAAACTTCCCATCATAGCGTATGTACGAGAAAAGCAACGCTGTTTACACTATTACATAGAATGTTTCAATAAAGGCTCACCAGGCTAATATTGTCCAACCAACAGAAAGAAGAAAATCATCATGACGAGACTGCAAGATAATGTTCTCAACAGTATTTGGCGCACATATCTATAGTCAAACGTACAGGAATCGACACCAACAGTAAGGGAAGTTCAATCCTGACCTGGGGCTCGGGTCTAGCAAGCCTCACCTAGAAAATATAAGCGTAGGCATCTAACTGCGTCAAATATAGCCTGGAGCCCAAAAAGGGTTAAGCACATGATTCTGAAATGCAACACGGCCTCTTACTTGAGTTCAGCTGACGAATTGGCTTTAATCTAGACAAGATTCTTCCCGGAAGGCATTATCTAGTCCTTTCCTGACGATCTGGAAAAATAAATCTCGAATCGTCCGCTAAGGGCGCTTTCCCTGCTCGGGTCGGCTCACTTCCTGCCGGCAGGATGAGGTGCCCAGCAGGATCAAAATCAGGATAAACTCATACCATACCACAAAAACAATTTCCAATAGGTGCGATTACGTCAATAGGATCTAATAGAGTCATCCGAGGTTTCGAACAAAACGTCCTTAGCTTGACCAAAGGTTGGATTGCTAAGAGTTTGAACAAGATCAGATTGGCTCAACTCTAGCCTTCTCAATATGGAACGTTTCAGCGCAATGCCGGGCTGCCTTTCCGAACAACAGTATTTTCTTTAGTACTCACATTGCAGGCTGTCGGCCGTTAGTTTGTATGCACCATAAAACCCACTTTCTGATCCGCTACCCGGTGTAAACTAGACGTATTCTAAACAACTGATTATTCTGTGAAATGAAATGAAAATAATTATAAGTCTGCTCCTCTAACAGGTCAAAGTGAGTAAACACAGTTCTTTGTGCAGTGTTGCCGAAGTAAATAGAACATTTTCTTAAATTTAAGTCCACAAACCAACAACAACAACATAGAATTGGCCAGTGCCAATGTGTGCCAACCTTTTGCGCAATTTATCCAAAAGAAAGGTTATGCACCTTTCTGCCCGTCAGTGTCTGTAACGGATACTGGTTTCGATTGCAATAGTCGGGAGAGGCCTAATCAATAATGCAAGCTAATTCCCTTAAATGCCGTGGGCAAGCGGAATTGAAAGCGAAATAATGCCGCATTGTTTTGTTCGTAAGTCAATGATCGAGATTGGTTTTCCTTCACGTTTTCATCTTGAGGCCTTCACAAGCAATGTGCTGCTGTGTGTTGTTTATATGGTGGTCAGCCCTTAACAGATGTACACGAGATGAGGTTAAAGAGAAGTGCACTCTTTGGTGTAGAAGTACCAGCTGCTTTGTTTAATCTCAGACTTAATGTATAGTCTCCCCAAGTATAAGAAGTGCGTTGAGTTGACGTCATCAAGGGCAGTTTTCCAAGGGTATTTTATGAATGTGAAGAGAACGCATTATGTGCCTTTCTTTACAGACAACTAGTCTGACTGATAGTAGAGGATGCAAGCTATATAAATGACAAAAAATTACGTCTAAATCTGCCCTGTTAACTGCTCAGTTGCAAGCTGTACGGAACATAGTCATTGAGTTGTAGCTTACAAAAGCAGTAGGCACGTTGTTCCCTATAATCGATTTTAGCATTTGTTTGGCTAAAGCTGTTAGATTTTGTTATTTTAGAAATGTATAACCCAAATGATTAGATTGTAGTATCAGTATTACAAATAAATAGAGAGAGTTATTGATAGCCAGGAATGAGCTTGAATAAAACAAGTACAAAAGTGAACAAGGGGCAAAATAAATTGCTTCCTAGACTTGTGGATTCTGGCGGCGTGGTCTAGGGGACTAGTGCACTAGCCATGGTTGTCATCTACCGGGGTGTCGCCGGTTCGATCCCTGTTGTTGATCGAATTTTCTTTGAGCGATGCTTATCGAGAATGGATGATATACCCTATACCGCTGAGAGTCAGCAGCCGTGCTGTCATTAGGTTTGTTGTGGAAGCCCTAGATGTCTCAACATGTCCGGGCCTCGGTGCATTGGAGATATGCCCGCACGGTGAGTTCCAAGCCCGTAGGGGACGGATGATAGTCTAAAATTAGAAACAAACTTAATTTTATGCTGATGGAATAAATTAAGTTTCAGACATGTGTATATTTTACAGCCAGACGCGCTTAGCTAATATGACGTACTACTCAGGTTTTGGAAAATAGCCCAAGTGGCTTTGCAAATACGAAGGGGAGATAACTGCGAGGCATTTCACGCCGCAGCTACAACATGAAGCACATTAACCATAACAGAGAGTGGCAATGCCCTCATTTCGGTTGGAGAAACCGTGACTCATCTGCAATGGGTACAATCTCCCAATTAACGATTGCGTCCATTGCCTCATGGTTAGCACAGGTTAGAACCAACTGGACTAACCAGAAACGACGGCGAGCGTCCCGACGGGATGACTCTCATTCCCTTTGAACGAGGCCGGACCCTCTTACGGAACGCCGCCGTAACCGTCTCACTTTCTCCCTCAATGGTCCATTTCGCCCAGAAGCCCTCAATACTTTGGGACCACCGGGTCCCCTGACTGAGAGACTACTTACTAAATTAAGCGAACGTTTGAAGATAACTACTGGGGACAAGAGAGCCGCACAATTCTTACGCCAGAGACTGTCTATTGACGTCCAGCGGGGCAACGCGATCTCAATTTTGGGATCGCTTGGCGAATGGTGCAGACCAGGGCTGTTCTTAAGGTAGTCTATATGTGCAAGCGCTCAGGCTTATTGTAAGGTATGTAAACATGTGTTCTCAATAACACGAGGTTGGTGGAAGTCGCTTGTAGAAGTAATAACACATTGGGGATGTTACTGAAGGTCACGTTGTTTGCTCAACACAACGCCTACTGAGAGTTGGACCAGTCAAGACATTATTTTTTTGTAGATCCATGAATAAAACTGTTTTTTTTTACCGTCTCCAGACGCTCATTGTATCCGCGTACAAAAGCAAAAGTTTTTCATAACATTTCACGGCAAATGAAGAAGTGTCCAACGTGTTGGCAGGAAGTTAGTGGATGGTCCGACTAATTGAAGGCTTATAATGAAGTGCATTTTTGTAAAAGAAACACCGTTCTTTCATTTGGCACAGCTAACTGGTGTTAGTCATATATAGGTTTTACCCACTTTCAAGCGACTTCAAGGATCAATTCGTCTCTCTCTCTCTCTCCCTCTCCTACAGACTCTGATCATACCTGGATACGCCGAGGCGACCATCTTCCCTAACGAACCTCTTCCTCACCTGTACGTCCTCTACACAGCCTTATCATCGGCAGTTCTATATTAGTAAGGTCGGGCTTCACGGCATGTCAGTCATAAAGCATCTTCCCACAATGGAGTTCATTAGAATTATCAACGCGTCCCGACCTCCAATAGATAGATAGATAGATAGATAGATAGGTTTTATTGTTCTCATGAGTGGCTTACATTTGTACATAGGTTCATAGCCATCCTCAAAGCCATCAAAGGCTAGTATGGAGTGTTTATATTGCACATTTTCTTATACTTTTATCTATTGTCATTATGATATATTATTATTATTATTATTATTATCGTGATCGGCTTATATTAGAGCAAGGTACCTAAATAGCAAATCTAAGCAGTAAAAATGCTCCCTCGTTCCAATCAAAGTAAGCTGAATCGTAATTCAAGCGCAAATGAGAGATATCATTTGACTATGCGTCCCTGTTGAGCAACTTTGCTCAGAGAGAGCTTTGAGAGAGGGCAAGCGTAAAGTAGCGTAAATATACTGATGCTGCTTACCTGCTTGATCCAAGCCAGGACGTTGCTGGTCTCGAGGCGGGGACCCAGGTCCTGCTGCTTGTTTTTTAATTCTTGGGCGAGCACCTTGTGCGTCTGCGTTTAGAGTGGATCACAACAAGCATAATGGCGGCGTTAGTTGCAGACTTCCCATCATGTCGCGTATGTATGAATGTAAGTGCAACGATTTTACACTATCACATAAAATGTTTCAATAACGAGCGAGAGGTTTAGGATTACGTGTGGCACACATTTGAACTGAGCATGTCGGCACTTCGAGTCGTACACATAGATAACTACGTATTCCTTACCGCAATGCAGCATTTTTGTTTAAATCGTTTCATCAACGTTTGATTCGTCGACCAAACGTGGCTAAACGTTCAACCAAAAGCGAAGTGCTCCCCGGAGGTCCAGTTAAGAGTCGCCACGCCAAAAATGATTGAACACATTCACTCTAAAGTGAAAAACAAGCTCGTCTATTGAAGCTACGTGAGGTAACTCAAATTGTATGCGTAGGTAGAGTGTGCATATATACTGCACGAAAAGTTACAAATTAAAAAGCTATGTAATTGCCATCGATAAAAAGCACACATATACACACACACACACCGAAAGAACATTTTGAAACAGCGTTTGTCGAAGCTTAGGCGCAGTCCAGGACACTTTTGGCGCCTATTCGTGTCATATATACTCCAACAAACAGTTGCAATAGTTAGCCTATATTATTGTTAAAAAAGAGAGAAAAGAATTGCAGGTAGAATGTATAGCCATAAGTAGCGTCATGCATACAGTTGTACACTACCATCCGGAAAAAGGAATACCAAGGTCTACCCGAATCCAAACGGCAGTCAAACCCTGGACAGCGGCTAGTAACGCGCATCGAAAAAAAACCAAAGACTGTTTTGTCGAATGGACTCTTAAGAATTGTCAAGGAAAATGTCTCTTCATCAAATGCTTGCGGAAAGGTCAGTCAGTCACAGCAGCATATTACGCACGAAGTGCTGCACACGAAGAGCTATCGGAAATGGTGCGAAAGTCATATTTAACCACGAAAGTGATCCGGTTCACACGCTCACAGTTGGCGTGGCTAAATGGCACGGATTGTTGATCGCATTGCTAACCTATCCACAGCCCATTCTCCTGATTTTGCCGTGTGACCTTCTCCCGTTGTGCATGCATGTCTCAAAGGCTTTGAGATGTCCTAGTTTTCCCAAGGGATAGACTAAGTATTTATAGCTATTTACAATAAATCCGTCGAACATTTCCAAGTGCTTATTTTGTTTGTCGACAAAGCAGATATATATATATATATATATATATATATATATATATATATATATATATATATATGGTGTGTGGAGGCTCATGTGTACAATGTGAAAAGTCAAAATTTAGATATAAATATAGTGGTTTTTAATCCGTTGTCTCGCGTATCATAGTCCACTACGATGTATCATTATTATTCGCCTCGTAATACATCAGTAGGTACGACATATATTCATCGTATATATGTCACAAATACAGATGCTCGTAATATGGTAATTAAGACCAGAACCTTAAGGTCGCCCGAAGGTGACACAGTAAGGTTCTGGCAATAATACTCTGTGTGTATACCTTATTTGTGTATATTATGCATCATTAAACCTTGTGGTAACGTGCTATGCGTGTATGGATTGAGGCCTCCCAAATGCATTTACCGTATTTCCCATAACTCGGCAATGCTGTACTATACTTAATTCTATATTGACACAAAACCGATTTGTGGATTTCGTGATTTTCGATTAGACGAGGCCTTACTATAATATAATGGGCCATTACAAAAACAAAAACGGGTGATATTTAAAAACGCACTTGAAACTTAAGTTCTGCATAGCAAGAAAATTGGCATATCATGTATATATATATATATATATATATATATATATATATATATATGCTCATTATCTTGTGTTTTTGTTTTGCTATACGGCCAATCATCTTAAAACAGAGGCTTAAATTACTATATATGACGTAAACCTAATTAGTATTTAAACACATAACTCGAATGCTGTACTGTTCGGTATATTCAATTAAGATTATGTTTCAAAGGGACTATTTATGAAGGCAAACCTCTCCGACTAGAGCGAATCATGCAAAGCGTATGCGCAAATGACATCGTTAGGATAGCGCGTACGGAACGCATACGGATGCACAACCTGTCCCGCTTGTTTTCGCTCATGTTCTCACCATACCTAGTTTGGCATGGCGACAGGATTTTAACGGGTGCTCCACAAGTGCTCCTAATGTAATGGAGATAAAGTGGCGAATCCCACACCCAGCGCATACCTGTATTTCCTCTAAATCTAAGAGCCAAAAAGTTGCAACGTAAATCCTATGGCATTCTGCGAACGTTGACGATCAAGTCTGGTGAGATAAATTAGACAAATCGTGCTTGCCAACAGGCAGGTTACTATGATGAAGGTTGCTTCCAAAAAGAATTACATTTTTAAAATTGTTTTTGACATTTTTGAGAATCCGTTGTGGTGGGTATCTCTGGCGTACGTACGGATGCAGTAGCTAGATTTAGAGAAGATTTGCACACCCTTTTGGAACGTCATCAAAGGCCAAACGAAGTACATTAAAGAGGCGATACAGCTGATAATAAGTGAAGTGTAGCGCCACACCTCTTGACACAATTCTACACTTGCCTTTGCAATGGCGTCTCAAAAACTTTTTTTTTTTGAGGGGGGTGGAAAATGCATTTACGCACACTCGCCGATGTTTTGGCGGGTAGTGTGAGACTATACGCAGGAGAGAGAGTACGTGACTCAATCTAATTCCAGCGCACTACCCACTAAAAACCACCCCCAAGAACCCCCTCCTGGTTCGGAATTGTGAACCATTACTTCGAGACCAGGAGAGGGGAGTCTCACGCTTCAACCCTCTCCATAGTCTGTGGGTGCGACCCGAGCAGGTAGGTCCTGCTGGGTTAAGTCTTGGAGGTTCCGGGCGACAAATCGCGCCCGACGAATATTATCTAGCTGGATCTTTTCGCGCATGAGTCCATCGAGGTACTTTAGGTCAGCACCACAGTTAGTCGTCGAATCGACCAGGTGTGTGACGATCGCCTGCGCGGTAGATGCTCGTAGGGTGAACGGTGAGCTATCCCGGTACGCAGATAACGCCGTACACGTCTCAATGGTATGCGCGGCATCATCGGGTACCCCGGCGTCGCAGAGAACACATATGTCCGTCACTGCTTTCCTGATCTTCATCATGTACGCCTGGAACTGGCCCTGTCCGCTCAGGGCCTGGGCAGCGTAGTATGTCGTTGGTCCCTGTGCCATGTACCACTTGCGCAAGTCCGTAATGATGGAGCGCGTCCACGTACCTCTTGTGACTCCGTCCAGCGGGTGGGTCCACATCTTGACCCAAGCGGCGAGTGTGGCCTCTCGAGCCTCAGTCCACGATATCTCCCTGTTTAATCTCTGTCTGCTCCTCTCTTCCGCCAGCATGTCCTATGGAAGCAGGCATGCGAGTACAAGCAGGACGTCCGTGGAAACCGTCCGGTACGCCCGGCAAACCCGTATTGCCACGCTCCGTTGGGAGCGGCGCAGGGCCTGGCGGGCCGTGACCGATCTGAGTGCTAAGTCTGCCCACACTGGTGCGGCATAGAGTGCGACCGCTTCTGCAACAGCAGCTAGTAGGCGCCGTTTGGGATTTGACGCGCCTCCCTCCCGGGGTAGTATACGGGCCAGATTGGCCGATACTCTTGCCACCTTTTGCGTGACCTGCCTGATATGTGGTACTGCCTGATATGTGGTAGGCCAGTTAGACCTGTGTCCAGGGTCACCCCTAGGTACTTGGCGTGGCCGGATGGCGTTAGAGCGTGCCCGTTGAGCTCCAGGGATATAGGCCGTGTCCGCCTGCGGCCGGCTAAGAATAGGGCCTCGGTTTTTTGTGGTGCTAACTCCAGGTGATGTTCAGTCATCCACCTGTTTATTCAATCAAGAGCCGTGTTTGCCCTAGCCTCCAGGATAGTCCATGTGCGAGCGGTAATCACCAGTGCAAGATCATCTGCGTAGGCGATTGTCTCCGCTCCATCCGGCAAGTCATCAAGCCGCAAGACACCATCGTATGCCACGTTCCATAGGACTGGGCCGAGTACTGAGCCCTGCGGCACCCCCGCCGTAATTTAATGGGTTTCGCCTTGCGTCAAGAGTGTACGCTCCTCCAAGTACGACGACAGCATGCGCCGCAGGTATAGAGAAATCCCCTTCTGCTCGAGCGCACTCATTATTGTCGACCAATTGGCGGAGTTGAACGCATTGCGGACGTCCAGCAATATTAATAGCACGTTGTTCCGTGACCAGAGTGGCCGCCGCTGCTCGGCCCGAGCCGCCTTTATGACTCGCTCCACGGCATCAAGGGTAGAGCGGCCCCTGCGGAATCCGTATTGGTTGTTTGAGAGGGCATTTCTCTCTTCCAGTTCTTCGTTCAAGCGCTGAACGAGCACGTTTTCAACTAGTTTGCTTACAGCGTCGAGAAAGCATATGGGGCGGTGCGCTGACGAGCCGGGTGGGGCGTTCGGCTTCGGTATTAGTACTAGGTGGGCACGTTTCCACTGGGTGAGAAAGCGACGCTCTATCAACAAGCGTGACACTAGCTCTGCAAGAGGCTTGGGATAAGATTGTGCCAGCAGTCGCACCACGTCCGGCGGGACCCCGTCCGGGCCCGGGGCTTTACCTGGTGCTAACCGCTCCGCCGCTTCTATTATGTCCTTCGTTGTTATTTCTGGGATCTGTTCGGGGTCAACGGGAATGCTGGTATGAGCGCGGGCCGGTTGAAGCTTGAGAACTGCCCGACGAATTTCTTCTGCCGGGAGAGGTGGTGGTGATGCACGGAGCTTGCCCATAACGATCCTATAAGGAAGACCCCACACGTCCGCCTCCACCGAATCCACCAAGGCCTTCCAGGATCTTTGCCTGCTGAATGGACTTTCGTAAGTTGAGTCGACGCGTACGGTAAAGATCCTCTAGGCGCTCAATCCTGACAGCGGCATCTGCCAGAATGTCACCACTATGCCCCTGTCGTCTTCGATTTGCCAGCCAAGAGCGTGCACGTGTCAGTGTGCGGTTTGCGCGTATACAGTCTACGCGGGCTATCTGAATATCCGAGTTCCACTACGTTTTAGCAGGCCGGCCTCTCTTGCCGCCACGTCTGGCTGGGCCCCCAGCAGCGCGGCAGGCAGCCGCCAGGATTGTAGCCAAAGCATCTTCGTCTAATGGAGTGTCCGCCAAGCGAGTGAACCGGTTTTTAAAGAAAGTCTGGAGAGCACTTTTGTTGATGTTTCGCATCTGCCACGTGCGCTTCGGCGTTCCGGGACAACGCGTGATAGGTGAGACCAATTCAAACGTTAGGTAGCGGTGGTCGCTTAGGGCTTCCTCATTCTCCTGGACTTTCCAGTTTTGTATCTGCCGCAGAGCGGTCGGGTCCGCAAAGGTAAGGTCTAAGAACGATGTTTGACCTCGGCGCGCAAACGTAGGAACATTGCCGTGGTTGGCCAGGGACATGCGCTCGGACATCCAGTCAAGAAGAGTCACGCCTTTGTCGGTGGCGCGGCGACCCCCCCCCCCAGGCAGTGTGCACTGCGTTAAAGTCTCCCGTGATGAGCAGTAAGTGTTTTTGGGTATCGGTGAGATGTTATTGACACCGATAGCCTATCCAGGTAGTCCTTCAGGTTTTGCAGAGTTTTATTAGGTGAGAAGTAACACGAATATACAACGAGATTGTTATGTGGAAGATGTCGTCTTGGCCTTACACGCAGCCGCCGCATGATCTGGCGATCCGCATCGGCGACAGAGGCGGGCGGCCGTCTTGGGTGCCTCGCAGGTTGCCGCCTTGTGGCCGGGTCTCTGGCACTTGAAGCATGTGGGTAATCTCTCCCAGACCTCGGGCCAGCACCTACTGCCCGCAATCAGGATAGATTGTTGAGCTTGAAGCCACCTGGCTGTAGGGGCCGTCACCTTAAGCAGCGTGCACCAGCGAATCGTGGTGCGGCCCTGGCGTGGGTCACTCGCCACTATGGGAACTGCCTCGGTGGCTCCTAGTAGCTGACGGATATCTGCCTCTATCCATTTAGCGCTGACCAGAGGATTAATGCACCATAAGACCACTTCTCGCATGCCGGCACCCATTCGGCTGTCAGCCTGGTGGCCGGTTGCTTTGCTGATGCTATCAGCCAACTGAGCCCCAAGTTCATGGGTGATGCCCCGTAATCGGATAATGACGTCACCGTCTCCGTTCCTAACGGGGCCGCTCACGGCCGACGCCACCTGTGCATTGTCGGCCAGGTGAGCTCGGAGGCTCTTTACTGTGTCGGCCCAGGTCCGGCCTTCTCCGACCCTGACCCTGACAGACATTTGTCCCGCCAGGGCCGAGGCCGGTGGAGGGGCCCTACTTGCATTTGCTGGCAGCCGACCCCTTTGCGGCGTGTCTGTCCGGCAAAGCTCTATAAAGCCGTCCCGTGACGACTGGGACACAAGGGCCGCCAGAATCCGCTGCATTGGTCCTGATCGCCACTCATGGGCAACGTATAAAAGAGGGGGTTTCGTGGTCGCTGAGACTGAGAGCTGGGTCATGCGCTCGATAACAGAGCGAAACAGTGTAATCGCAGCCTCATCGCAGGGTTTGCTGGGATGTAGAATGCCTACGACAAGGTGACGATTCTCGCCACCATTGCCTGGGGTCCCAGCGAGGGACTCCCAGGTATCTGTGGTATGCAACACCGCCGCCGTACCTGGGGGCTGTGTAAGCAGCCGTGGTAAAGAGCGGAATTGACAGGCGAGGCCGGCAAGTACCTCTGAGTCAGCCTTTGCTCCCGGCTCGACCAGCAGGCCCCTCACTTCCCTGAGGGAAGGTGATTCCCTCCGAAGATGAGGGAACATGCCGAAGGGAGCCCGGGAACCAGAACAGGCCCGTTAGTTTGGCAAAGTCTTCAGCCGTCGTCGCTGCCGAGATACGCGACTCTAAATACACTCGGGCAGCCTCAGGGTCCGCCGGAGCACATCGCAGGCAGATTGCGAGGTCCGCAGAAAAACCTTGAAGGAATCCACTGCCTTTTCGACCCTGTGGAGATCCAGGTCCAGCTTCTCTGACATCTCTTTTAGCTCAATTCTGGTGTTTCTTAACTTCTTAACAGGACTCTACCACTGTCCTGACATGTCCTTTGAGGACCGTTAACGCCCAGCCGTATGCTGCCTCCGCGTCAAAGCCTTGTTTGAGATTAGCCTCTGCGCAATCCGTCATCCCGGTTGCGAAGGTCGTCTTGGGTGTCACGGTGTGTTGTTCGACGACGTCTGAAACGCGTTTCTTATCAGAATGGATTCCCATCGTGGTATCCGATGAACGTTTTCGAATGCCGAGAGGCTCGACGCACGAGTGATCCATCTCCATCGAAGATTCTACATCGTCGACGTCTATGGCGGGACGGTTTAGCTCCGCTACGGGAGCGTTGAGGTCGCCCCCTATGCCCTCGCTGGTAGGCACCGGAGGATCAGGGGGCGGCCTCGCGTGGCTCGACGACGGCCGTACGGGCATTGTACCTTTTTTCCCCTAGATATCTCGGCAAATGTAGAAGGTATTGTCGCAAGCGCCTTAGATTATGCTACGTTTGGGCAAGTCTCTTACGGTGGCGAAACGGCAAGGCGATATCTATAGCCGTTCGCTATCAGAGTTACTGAGAAAGAAACAGTAGCAGCGTTGCCGCGTCTGTCTGGCCTGCGTCTCGCCGGGTAGGCGGACGAGGCCGGCAGTGGAACTACAGGTCGACACTTAGCTCACAGCGGTTACGAGATGCGGACACGCATCCGCGTCGCTCCGCGGGCTCTGCCCACGAGACGCGGGTGTCAAATCGCACAGATCACACTACGAGTGTCAAAGCGCACAGATCACACTACGAGTGTCAAAGCGCACAGATCACGCCACGGGTGTCAAAGCGCACAGTTCACATCACGTGTGTCAAAGCGCACAGATCACGCCACGTGTGTCAAAGCGCACAGATCACGCCACGTGTGTCAAAGCGCACAGATCACACTACGAGTGTCAAAGCGCACAGATCACGCCACGGGTGTCAAAGCGCACAGTTCACATCACGTGTGTCAAAGCGCACAAATCACATCAAGAGTGTCAAAACGCACAGATCACAGGGAAGTGTAGTAGACCAAAAGTGTCGCGGAGCGGACGTCCGTTCGCGGCAACGATCAGCACGAGACTCCGTCTCAAAAGCTTTGACCGCAGAAAACCAAATGTTTGTAACACAAATTAAGCAAGCTGTTAGCCGTAAAGTCTACAGCCACAGCATTTTACGGTCAGTAAGCAGAATCAGTGGCAGAACTGTTTGGGTCTAGGAAAGAAGGAAGGGGTCCGGAAAGCTGAAACTTGCAATGGCGTTTTTTATGGAGTATTTATAATTATGCATGCATCGGTTTCGATATCCTTTTACGAGAGAATTCTAGCGTTACTACCACCTACTATTAGCGCTAATATTTAAAAAAAAAACACGAGCAATCGGCTTACAATTGGCTTACGCAGTTCACAGCGCTGATACACAGTTGCAATAGTTACCCTATAATGTTGTGCTAAAGAAAGAGAGAGGGAAATCTGCAGCTAGAAATGAGTAGGAGCGCCATGCTTATACATACGTGCAGCACCATCCGGAAAACGTCCGTCCCTGCCACGGGCGGAGTCCGCACCTGTAGCTGTAACAAGCGTAATCTGCTCTTCATAAACGAATTCATCACGTCGTCACGATTACATTCCCCAAGTATAATGTATACTATATATATATATATATATATATTATATATATATACAGGTAGTTCAATAAGTTCTTAGAATGAAAACCGAGAATTTTCCAAATCATGTTTTTAAATTTTTCTTATTCGATATACTCCCCGAGAAGCTCAGTACACTTTTCCCACCGAGATTTCAGAGCTTTCATACCTCTTGAGTAGAATTCCGCGTCGTTAGACTGAAAATAGGCATTGACAGCAGCCTTAACCTCTTCATTGCTGGAAAAACGCTTTCCACCGAGACTATTCTTTAAATGTCCGAAGAGGAAATAATCAGAGGGGGCCAGGTCTGGAGAATAGGAGGGTTGTTCAATAAGTTCGAACCTCAGTTGGGCCAGTTTTGCCGATGCTTGCCGGGACTTGTGTGCAGGAGCATTGCCCTGCAACCCCGGGACAACCTTCTTCTGCAAAGCGGGCCGTTTCACGATGAGTTCTTGCTAACGGCAGTCCAACAGTCTTGCATAATATTCTCCTGTGATCGTTTTACAGCTCTCAAGGTAGTCTTAAAAAACTGTAGCCATCACCTTTCCGGTCAATGCCGTTATCCGCACCCTCTTCGGAGGTCCTTCATCAGGTGCACACCATTGGCAAAATGCTTCTTGGGTCTCGGGAGTGTAGTGATGAACCCGGCTTTCATCGACGGTCATGAATCTGCACCAAAAATCCGACAGATTGTTCGACATCTTGGCCAAATTTCGCTGTAAAGCCAAAACAGGCGCGTCTTTTTGGCCTTGGTTGAGCAAATGCGGCAGCCATTTTGCTCTAAGCTCTTTCATCTTCAAGTTTTCGTGTAGGATAAAATGCACACTGCCTAAACTAATCCCTAATGCCTCCGCTATTTCCTTAATGTTCATTCGCTTATCTGTGCCAAGAATTTTTCGCACTTTCTCTACGTTTTCCTCATCAGTTGCCGTTTTTTGGCCTCCTGGACGTAGTTCATCCTCGGTGCTCCTGCGACCTCTTTTTAACACATTAATCCAGTTGGAAACAGTGGCAAAACATGGCGCAGTGTCACTGTACGTCTCGTCTAACTCAATTTTTACTTGGGTCGCATTCCAACCTTTGAAATAAAAATGCTCTATAACCACTCGAAACTATTTTTTCTCCATTTTTAAAAATCACGCCGATACGTTGCACGGGAAAAGCTATCAAACGAAATCGCAACGGCCAATCACCATAATTATTGAGTGCTAGGCATTCGAAAGTTTGCAGTTCCTATTAGCGTGCAGCGTGCCAAATTCGAATTGTATATATATAGAACGCACCCCGTGTTTAAACAACCGGGGGC
Source organism: Dermanyssus gallinae (assembly GCA_003439945.1). NCBI lineage: Eukaryota > Metazoa > Arthropoda > Arachnida > Mesostigmata > Dermanyssidae > Dermanyssus > Dermanyssus gallinae. Next base: position 128,166 of record QVRM01006673.1, read on the forward strand.
AAGGTACGATAATTTGGGTTAAAGATTATATTGTCATCTGTCGTGGCCATAGGCTGTAAGCTATGCCAATACGGGGGCTTGTGTGCATAGAGCCCCCGGGCTGACATACGCCCGAGGACACTCGTGGTACCGTGGGACGCCGCTGTTGGCTAATAGGCAAAATGGTGAGAAGTGGCACACGACGCAGACACCGTAGAGGGCCTGCACGTTTTTACGGTAACCGCTCTGAGTGGTACGCCTCGGGGGAAGTATATCCGGGTGTAACGCGGATCCGAATATATATCTCGTGGATATGGTACCCCATCGAAATCGATAGGGGGAGGGGGGGGATTGCGCCTGTCAATTCTGGCTGGTGGCACTCCCGTTCGGGTCCGCGCGTATTAAATCGCGGTTAAAGGGCGGGAGTGTAAGTATTTCTCTCTTTTGTTATATATATATATATATATTATATATATATATATATATATATATATATATATATATATATATATATATATATATATATATATATATATATATATATATACATACATATATGCATGTATGCATATATATATATATATATATACATTGTATATATACACATACATATATGCATGTATGCATATATACAGGGTGTTGTAGGAATATTTGAAGCGCGATATACAGAATTGTAGAGCTCGTTAAAGCAAATATTTTTTCCAATGGAACATGGTCTCTGAGAAGTCTTGTTTCGGAGTGAGAGCGAAATTTCTACAATTTGTGACACTAGTGTTTTTGCCCGACATAGGAGCACAAAATGTGCTGTTGCGAGACAACCAGTTTTTCTAGACAGAAACTAAGCACACCATCGTGTTCGTGATAAAATTCTGCTCCATCTGAGGAATATGCAAGGCCGGTCAGAAGACGCGACATGGTCGCTTAGAAGAGAATTCGCCAAAAATAAAGTTCTTTATTAGCGTTCACACCAAATACTTTAGAATCATAACCCTACGACCACCCACGTGTTCAAAGCTAACATATGCAGCAAATGCGCATTTCATGACGATCATTTTGGTACCAACTTATGGCAATGCGAGCTGTGGTTGCGGAGTAATTATGATTTTTCGGCGGGATGTCCAGATTAAGTGCATGAAAAATGACGCGCTGCGGCTGTCGCGCGACACGTCGGCGGTAGTGAACGTCGCCACACAGTCATTTTACATGCACTTAATCTGGACATCCCGCCGAAAAATCGTAATTACTTGGCAACCACAGCTCGCATTGACACATGTCTGGTACCAAAATGATCGCCATGAATTGCGCATTGGCTGAATATGTCCGTTTTGAGCGCTGTGAGTGGTTGTAGGGTTATGATTCTAAAGTATTTGGCGTGAATGCTAATAAAGAACTGTATTTTTGGCGAATTCTCTTCTAAGCGACCATGTCGCGTCTTCTGACCGGCCTTGCATATTCTTCAGACGGAGCAGAATTTTATCACGAACACAATGGTGTGCTTAGTTTCTGTCTAGGAAGACTGGTTGTCTCACAACAGCACATTTTGTGCTCCTATGTCGGGCAAAAACACCAGTGTCACAAATTGTAGTAATTTCACTCTCACTCCGAAACAAGACTTCTCAGAGACCATGTTCCATTGGAAAAAATATTTGCTTTAACGAGCTCTACAATTCTGTATATCGCGCTTCAAATATTCCTGCAACACCCTGTATATATATATATATATATATATATATATATACATATATATATACATATATGCATGTATGCATATATATATATATATACATATATGCATGTATGCATATATATACATATATATACATATATGCATGTATGCCACCTCGCCGTCGCTGGGGCATTTTTACAAGAAAGCGTAGATTCTTGCCGCTCGTGCGATGGTTAGGGAGCGACACCATTGCTGACATTATTGGCATGTAAGTCAACCTGCCGTTAAACTAATAGAATCTTATTTACGATCACGTGCCAAGAAAATATACGTGTGAAGAAACAAAATACTTGTTGACGCATCTCTTAATATTTCGATTTCACTAGAAATAATTAGTTAATACAAAATGCACATTAAAATGTATCATGTAGAATATTCATAAATACGCGTTTTAAAATTATATTAATACTAAACATAATGTATGATGTTTAACTGTGAGCAGTGTAATAAACACACTGCAAATTTCAGCCACAGCTTTTTGCTGTGGCTCCGTCACATTCAGTTAACCCGGATCAAGTCAAAGCCCGGATTTCTCCCCACCCTTCTAGGCTCGGTAACACTTGGCATTTCTTCAAAGCCGTGGAAGAGGTGTCCCTGTTATTACCCATAATTCAGCTAAGTTTCCGTCTATATTTCTGTACAGTCACGTGCACACGTGCACAGCGGTCCTATGGGGCACTGCCAATGAAGCGGAGATGCCACTACGAACAGGAGAGCACCACGATCGTCCTAACCAGCGTTCTGGGTTAGCCAGATCCCTCTCACTCTCACCGCGTTCGGTTCCTCGTCTTAACCACTCTACCGAAACTCTACCAGGGTGCACGGCTGTCGAGCCCGTGCTTCCCAATGTGATTCGCAGTGTAAGAGAGTGTACTCCGTGCCGTCCGCCTGCCCACACTCGCATAGTACACAGATGTAACTGCAACGTGTCGGCACACATACCACGTCCGGGAGTCTTATATCAGACTTCTACAGCTTCCCCTGGTCTCTCCGGTCACACTTATTTCATCTGCCAGCATGGTGGCGTTCCTAGCTCTTGCGAGATACATATTTTTTAATAATAATAATAATAATAATTTTATCAATATGTAAATGTATTACAATTACTTACATATCACTTAAATAACATCTACAATATGCATATAGTATTCTTATTGCTTGAGTGTCGGTGACCACTCAGCATCATCTTGGCGTTGCCTCTCTGTAATTCTAATGACACTCTCTGTCGGAGGAACGCGGTCGATCTTGGCTCCGCTGTGGCCTCAAATAACTTCTTTCCAAGCTCTTTTGCCAGTTTGAGTGCATCCTTGCCCCAAACGCCAGATGACTCGAGGCCGAACGCCATTACAACGTGGTCTTCAAGAAGATGCGCGTATAGGCGCCGTTTGTGCATCTCCCGTTGGTGTGGCCGACGCCCGTGTTGGCTAGTGCACGGTAGCCGAGGGCGTACGTGTCTGAAACAGTCACGTCCCACGCCAGCGGCCGATTATGGTCCCAGTCTCGGCTGGTAAGGCCATCCGGTCGACGCTTGTAAGGCCATCCCTGTAAGACGGCTGGTAAGGCCATCCCGTCGACGATAATAATAATAATAATAATCGTCTGCTACATGCCGACGAAGGTGGTCGCACGTGTCAAGAGCTCCGTAAAATTGTGACTTTTTGTTATAAAAAGAAGCATTTTATAAGCTCGATCCCAGTGCGGTAACCTCTTGGTGACTTTGTGCCTCGTCCAGAACTTGTTGCAGTGCGCTAGCGATTCCACTCGATTTATAGTGGTCGACCTGAAGAAACATTCCAACGATGACCAAGTGTTCCATTTTAAGAGCGTAGGTGAGCCATTAGCTCACCCAGTGACTGCGGAAAGTCATCTAGTGCCAACTGACACGCGGAAGTCGTCATCTCAGGGATCTTGTTACCTAAGCAGTTTACGTTCATCAACACACACAGATGTAGGTGAACACAGGCGCTCGGTTAAGTGTCACACATCTACGAGAAGAGCAGCAAAAGCCGTATTTGAAACAAAACAAAGCGAGCGGAGAAAGGACAGGCTCACAAAGCTGATGGAAAGTGCGGCGAATGACGTCGATCACGGAGGTAGTGAGGAGGATATGGAGGAGATGTGCACGGGCACGTCGCACAACTCTCCCCCGGAGAATGTGACTGCCGAGTCTGAGTCACCTCCAGACGATAGCAGAGCTTGGCAGACTGTCGCTACAAGGAAGGAAAAGGCGGTAAAAGCTGCTATGAAGAAAGTAGCCAGAGAAGCAACAACAGGAGCTCCTGTTAGTACAAAGAGTAATAGTCGCCTGACTGTCGGCGATAAGGGGAATGAATGGCGACCGGAAATCATTTTCGAGAGCCCAAATGATCCTGAGGGTCTAAAAAAGTTGAGTTTACTGAAGATTTATACTGAAATAAGAGCAACGATACCTGGCGCGCATGCTCGTTTCACAGCACAGGGTAAACTTGCGATTCGGATCGCGCAGCCAGAGGACGAAACGGTGGCTAGGGCACTTACAAGCGTATGCGGAATAACAGTGGCTCCGCTTACCGATACGAGTGCATTCTGGGGACGCATCAGCGGAGTAAACACACAATTCCAAGAAGATGAGCTACTAGAGTGCCTAAAAGAGCAAGGCGTAGGTGAAGTAAAACGAGAAAAATACACGGCCGCAGACGCCAGCGACCAAAATAATGTTGTCAAAGTATGGAAGAACTCAGGAAGGGTCCGACTCCGATTTAATGGACCTCCTCTGCCGGAGGTAGCAGGTGAACGCTTCCAAGTTACGCTATGTGCGGGCTCGCCTCTACAATGCCTTTCATGCCACAAGTTTGGTCATAAGGCTGCAGTGTGCACTAAAAAAGCTAGCCCGACATGTAGGCGATGCGCCAAACCAGGACACCAAATGTGGCAATGCCAAGAGAAAGCACACTGCGCTAATTGTGGGGGTGCCCACTCAGCCAACGACAACAGATGCTCAGTAAGGCAAGTCTACAGCGAAGCTCAACGGAAAAAGCTGTACGAGAAAGTTTCTACGCGTCTGCAGGTCTCAACATCGACTGAAGACTTTCCCGCAATGAATACGGAAAGTTCCCCGCCAGCAAACAGCAGCGATGAGCGTAAGTCGTACGCTGAAGTAACAAGAACTCCCAGCAAGCCTATTATGGGCAAAGATGGGAAGACGGTCGTGTGCCATCTTCCGACGCCTATAAAACCCAATGCGGCCGACAAAAAGCAAAACAGGTTCGTGGAGCTGAACCCAGGCGCCAATCTCCTAAAGGTGCTACACAACAACAAACGCCGCGATTAATCAACGGCTTCTTAAAGATACTTGGATTATTTAGGCCACTCATTTCTGAATGGCTAAAGAAGAATCCAGTTGTCGACAATTTACTTCATTTTCTAGAGTCTGAACCAGGAAAAGCGTTTCTGACCTCTGTGTTCGAGGGCTCAGACGTAAACGCCCTTCCCCCTCTTTCAGAAACTAAGCCAACGACTAGTCCATCATCGAAATGACCAGTCAACCTTTACGTCATTCCGAAAGCGTAGATAACCGGGATATTCAGCATATTCACACGTGGACACAGCCAACCCATACATGCGATCAATGTGGACGAGTGTTACGAACGTTGCAGGGCCTACGAGCACACACAACGCGGATTCATAGTCCAAATCGTTCCGCACTCACCTATAACAGAACAGAGCGACAGACAAACCAGGCTTCGGCAGATCTCCCACGTGACTTGTCATTCAGCCCTGCACTGAACAACGATGCCCTCCTGCAACTCCTGGTCCAAACGCGCAAACACCTTCGGCTGATACGAATAATACCCAGGGGCGTCAGGGAACCATGCGCAGCAGCGTTTGCAAGAGCACTGGGTGACTTCAACCGAAAGAAAGACGTAACATCATGGGTGAAGCTCTTGTCGATACCAACACTAATCTTTGCCCTTCCGAGACATAAAACTGACTCAACGCTATGCCAGCTAATCCGACGTAACATAAGAAGCCTAGAAAATACTAACCTTAAGATGTACCTCACAGAAGATACATATACAACAACGCACAGAACGAAAAGCAATAAAGACCACCGCGTAGGCCTCGCAGAGCGCAAGCTGGCTGAAGGCGACATACGAGCCGCAGTACGTGCGCTGATGTCTTCTGACGTTATCGCCCCCGTCGACCATAACACAGAGGAGGAACTTAAGCGTAAACATCCTTTGCTTGATAATAGTAGCAGCGATAATATAGAGGCAATGAATGAGCCTTCAATGGATGACTATAGACCCGTGTCAAACCTTCTAGTATTGGAGGCAGTGGGATCTTTCGCGCTAGCTTCAGGAGCAGGGCTGGATGGCTTACGGCCACGACACCTAAAAGATATGCTAGACCAAACGATTCCATCTTCAACAAGATTGTTGGAGTAGCTCAGAGTTCTTATGGAGAACGCAATTAATGGTAGACTACCACCGTTCTGCCTCTCGATCTTCTACGGAGCAAACCTTACTGCCCTTCGGAAGAAAACAGGCTCCATACGCCCAGTTGCATGCGGACTGACTTTAAGAAGACTGGCAGCAAAGATAGCTTTGGCCACAAATAAGAGAGCAATACTCGCAGCGATAAAACCGCACCAGGTCGGTGTAGCAGTCAAGGGCGGAGCGGAAGCGGCAGTTCACGCCGCCCGAGTCTACGTTGAAGTAGAAGGACCGACGCGCGTAATGGTTAAGCTAGACTTTTGCAATGCGTTCAATTCAATCCGAAGAGATTTGCTTCTGCGGAAAGTAGAACAGCATGTTCCGGATCTACTGCCACTGGTCTGGCAAAGCTACAAAGAACCCTCACTGCTATCCTGGGATACGATGACGCCTATCGGTTCAGAAAATGGAGTTCAACAGGGAGACCCGTTAGGACCCGCGCTCTTCAGCCTTGGTATATCAGGCCTGGTCGCCCAATTGCAAAGCCCGTTCAACGTTTGGTACCTAGACGACGGAACACTCGGAGGACCGGTAGATATCGTAGCATCGGACATACGCCAAATTAGAGAATTTGAACAACAAGGAGGCCTAGCTCTTAATGCAGAAAAATGCGAAGTAACTGCTTTCGGTGGATCCCACGAAGACAGAGCACGCGCGATGACCACAATATTAGAGATTCTACCTTCAGCGAGACAACTAGACAAAGCTGATATGGAAGTACTAGGGGCTCCATTAGGCAGGCGAAGAATCCCTCAAGTGCTAAACGACCAAACAGCCTTTATCGAGGGCGTATCACCTTTGCTCAAGCGAATGCATCCACAAGCGGCAATGTGCGTGTGGAGATACAGCCTGGGAGCACCCCGTTTAAACTACATACTTCGTAGTGCACCGACAGATCTCTGCCCAGATCAACTTGAGGCATATGATACTTCTACCAGAGAGATCATGAGCGAGGTGCTGAACGTCAAGCTTAACGATGAGATATGGAAGAGGGCAAGTTTACCTATCAAGGAGGGTGGACTTGGCTTAAGGAGTGCAGTAGACCTGGCTCCAGTATGTTACGCTGCTTCGCTGAACCAGTTCGGAGCTCTGTCAGAATCGTTGGTAAGCCACGATGTGCAACAGCTAATTCACAAACATCAGGTGGAGGCTGAATGTAAGATCAGGATGAAATTGGACCCCGGCCCGTTGGAAGAACATCTATATCAGCGCAAACTAGACGGATATAGTAGCAGAAAGCTAGCAAGAGACATTCAAGACTCTTTGTGTACGCGCCGTGAACAGGCGGTTTTCCGAGCCGCCAAAGATATTTCTAGTGGAGGCTGGCTTAAAGCCCTGCTATCTCCACATTTAGGCACCATGCTGGACCCAACCACTTTCCGCATGGCTGCTGCTATCAGGATAGGAGCTCCAATTTGCGAACCCTTTCCTTGCGCAGCATGCGGAAATGAGGTCGATGCCTACGGTCTACACCCACTGAGCTGTCCAAGAAGCTCTGGAAGGATTTCACGGCACATGGAGTTAAATGAAATCATCAAAAGAGCTCTTAGAAAGACAAAGTTGCCAGCAAAACTAGAACCACGGGGCCTCGAACAAGACAACGACAAGAGACCTGACGGCGTGACCATACCATTATGGTCTCACGGCAAGTGCTTGGCCTGGGATGGTACAGTGTCCTGCACAGTAGCTCCATCGTATCTCAGCCATAGCTCTGTTAGCACAGGATGGGTAGCAGAGCACGCCGAACAGGAAAAGAGACGCAAATACGCAGACCTTGAAAGCAGTCTTCACTTTGTACCGGTGGCTATGGAAACATTAGGACCCATCAGCAGTGGAACAGCAAAATTCATTCGGGATCTGGCCAGGAGAATGACAGCAACAACGGGGGACCAGCGCGAAGGCGAATATCTGAGACAGCTTCTGTCTCTCGCGGTGTGTAGAGGCAATGCCGCTTCTATAATCGGCGCCATGGGATGAGCAGCTAAATACGTGCTTGAATCGACGCGACACGTTCGAACCTCACAACTGTACTCTGATAACACAATTACGAATTGAATAAATAATAATAAAAAAATAGTAATAATAATAATAATAATAATAATAATAATAATAATAATAATAATAATAATTTAAGGGAAAATGCTTAATATGGGATGCTACAGTGTCCTACACAGTCCCTTCTATATACGCCACAGTTCACTAGAAGTCCGGTAAGCAAGGGAACCAAGAGATTCATCCGTAAGCTGGGCAAGCGGATTACAGATCTTACAGGCAATCGGCGCGAAGGCGAGTTTTTACGGCAACTGCTGTCGCTTGCAGTGTGCTGAGGAAACGCCGGTTGTATTGTCGGTTCCATGGAATAATATTTAGGAGCTAGGAGAAGACAAGTACACGTTCACACCTCACAATTGTAACGTTTAAACGATGATGAGAATAATAATAATAATAATAATAATAATAATAATAATAATAATAATAATAATAATAATGTCAAGCCCGGTGGCGTAGCGGCTTAAGTCTGCGTCTCGCAACCGGAGGAGACACATAGGTGCGCGGGTTCGAGCCCCACCGTTGCACATTTATATTTATGGGGGTCCGTCTATGAAGCAATGTGAAAAACAGTTCCGTGGACGTTAAATCTTGGCTGAGGGTCAGCCCGAAAACTTGATAATAATAATAATAATAATAATAATAATAATGGGATGCCACGGTATCATGTACAGTGGCTCCGTCATACCTGATGCACAGCGCCATCAGGTCAGGGTGGGTTGCTGAACATGCCGAGATCGCAAAGAAACGCAAATACTCTGATTTGGGGAGGAGATATCACTTCGTACCCGTCGCCATGGAAACGATGGGCCCGATCAGCAAGAGCACAAGTATCCTCCTCAAAGACCTAGGTGTCAAAATTAGTGCTAACACGGGTGACCAGCGCGAGGGCGAGTTTCTGCGTCAGCAACTCTCGCTCGCAGTGTGTAGGGGAAACGCCGCCGCTATCATCGGCTCTATGGATTGAGGAGGGGGGGGTGAGCCTACGCGGGTACACGTTTGGGTTCCACAATTGTAGGGAAATACTGAAAAATTGAATAAATAATAATAATAAAAAAAAATAATAATCAGACCTCACAATTGTAACAGTATTAACATGTAATAATAATAATAATAATAATAATAATAATAATAATAATAATAATAATAATAATAATAATAATAGGCGAGTTTCTACGGCAACTGCTGTCGCTTGCTGTGTGCCGAGGAAACGCCGGCTGTATTGTCGGTTCCATGGAATAATATTTAGGAGTTAGAAGAAGACAAGGAGTACACGTTCACACCTCACAATTGTAACATTAATAATATAATAATAATAATAATAATAATAATAATAATAATAATAATAATAATAATAATAATAATAATAATAATAATAATAATAATAATCATAATAATAATAATAATAATAATAATGGGATGCCACGGTATCATGTACAGTGGCTCCGTCATACCTGATGCACAGCGCCATCAGGTCAGGGTGGGTTGCTGAACATGCCGAGATCGCAAAGAAACGCAAATACTCTGATTTGGGGAGGAGATATCACTTCGTACCCGTCGCCATGGAAACGATGGGCCCGATCAGCAAGAGCACAAGTATCCTCCTCAAAGACCTAGGTGTCAAAATTAGTGCTAACACGGGTGACCAGCGCGAGGGCGAGTTTCTGCGTCAGCAACTCTCGCTCGCAGTGTGTAGGGGAAACGCCGCCGCTATCATCGGCTCTATGGATTGAGAAGGGGGGGGTGAGCCTACGCGGGTACACGTTTGGGTCCCACAATTGTAGGGAAATACTGAAAAATTGAATAAATAATAATAATAATATTAATAATAATAATAATAATAATTTTTTTGGAACAAGGGTTTATTTTATCAATATGTACATGTATCACAATTATCAATATATTACTTATATAATATCTACAATATTGCTTAGATTATTCTTATTGCTTGAGTGTCGGTGACCACTCAACATCATCTTGGCGTTGCCTCTCTGTAATTCTAATGACACTCTCTGTCGGAGGAAAGCGGTCGATCTTGGCTCCGCTGTGGCCTCGAAGAGCTTCTTCCCAAGCTCCTTTGTCAGTTTGAGTGCATCCTTGCGCCAAACGCCAGATGACTCGAGGCCGAACGCCATTACAACGTGGTCCTCAAGGAGATGCGCGTATAGGCGCCGTTTGTGCATCTCCCGTTGGTGGATAATGTTGCCGACGCCCGCGTTGGCTAGTGCACGATAGCCGAGAGCGTACGTGTCGGAGACGGTGACGTCCCATGCCAGCGGCCGATTGCGGTCCCAGTCTCGGCTGGTAAGGCCGTCCGGTCGACGCTTGTCGTCGCTTTGTAGTCCACCAGGCTCCAGTGTGACGCGGTAGCCGGCTTGTCTGAAAGCGCGTCCGAGGATGTCATTTATGGCATCGTGGCGGCCCTGCGTAAGCCCAGCCAGCTTAGTGCAACTAAGTCGGTGCAGGCCACGTTCATCCACCGTTCCACCACACGGGCATGCCTCTGTCTCAAACATGGCAATGCCAAGTCTGAGGCCACTGGCGGCACGGAAGTGGTCATCAGCCAGCTTACTGCCGACTAGCTCAGACGGAAACACGTCAAGCCACGCTCCGGCAGCGTCGGATGAAACCGCTTTCAGTCTAATGCCGTCTATATCTAACTCACAGGCAGACAGAAGAGTTAAGTGGGTAGCCCGAGTGGCGATTTGGTCCCACCCCTTCTGCCTAGTGACCTGTTCCTCAGATGGATGACCAGACTGACGCGCATCCCAGATCCGAGCGGCGTCTTGTTGGTGGCTGATGAGTCCGCCGGCAGTAGCGGCCACTGCAGAGGCGCAGCCGTGCGACGAAGCAAGGAAAGCGGGTAAGGCAAGGTCCGTGGCCGAACGAATGCCCATTCCACCCAGCCGGACCGGTAAGCTTGCCTGCGTCCATGCCTTATCATCAAGCGTTAGGTCAAGGATGTTTTCCAAGGCTCTCCTCACCTGGTCGTCGAGGTTCAGAGTTTCTGACGGTAGAAGGAAGACAGGTGAGGTCCGTAGTACATACAGGACCTTTTGCACTCCCATTGCGTGCCGGAGCAGGAAGTAGGCTTGATGTCTACCGAGATGGCCCAGTCTCTGGTAAAGCCGGGAAAGTTGTTCTCCCTTCTCGGCTAGTATCGGACCGATCATGTCGGGAAACACCGCCGTACCCAGCAGGTCCAAATCACATCGATCCTTTACAAGGATGCCCGGGAGGTTGCTGGTAAATTCAGCGATCACCTGCTGTCTCTCTTCGTCCTCAAAACCCTGTAGAAATAGCTCGCATTTAGACGGGTTAAGCTGCAGCCCGCTCCATTGCTCGAACGCTCGGAGATCCTTGATGTCTCTGAGTAACACCGAAGGATCGTTGTCTAGAAGGGTCCCATCGTCGAGGCAAAACAAAGGGACCTTGGATGCCACCTGCTTGACGTACTGATGCAGAAGCAGGCTAAATGCAAGAGGAGCCGCTACGTCTCCCTGCTGACAACCGGCTGATGACCTAATTTCAACTTCACCAAACATTAGGGGAGTCGGTTTGCTATATGCCTGGTGCATCATTGGATAGAGGGCCGGGGCGTGCTTGGAAATATCTGTCAAGAGGTGTCCTCGTTTGTTTAAGTTAAACGCATTTTTAAAATCTAATTTTAGGAGGCAGCATTTTTCGTTGTGTTCGAGAAAGGTGCGAGCTGTGTGAGCAATTATTTCTGCACCATTTTGAGTGGCGTACCCCATCTGCCGTGGCTGCAGGTAGCTTTTCACATTGACCTGGGGAAGCAGGGTCTTTGTGGCCAATCTTCGCAGAGTGCAGCCGACGGCTATGGGTCGGTATCCTCCGGTTTTCTTTTTCAGAGCGATAAGCCACCCTCCATATATCACGTTTCTCACAGCCTCCGGAACTTGCCCGTTACGTATGATGTCGCATACTTTGGCGAGTGTTTCCAGTACATCGTTGTGGTCTCCGTTAGCAGGGAGAAGGCATTTTATATGGTCAGGCGTGAGGCCGTCGAGGCCTCCCGCCGCACCGGATGGAAAGGAGCGAAGTGCCTTGGCAACATCCTCGCCTGAGCACGACCCGACCGCTGGCAAGCCGACAGGGGACGGTGGCACCACGTCCCCTGCAGGAGCAGGAGGATGTTTTGCCACCATCTCATTAATCGACTCCTCCGTTACGGGCGCAATCATGTCATCGGAAGACAAGATCCTAATAGCGCTCCGCACATTAAAATCCATGGAAAGCTTGTGAGCAGCGATCTGAGCGCGAGCTTTATCCGTCAATATACGTTTGCCTCGACCCTCAGCTTCCACGCAAGTGAGAGCGGCACCCCCGAAAAGGGCCACCTTTTCTTTGACTACGCTGGCCAAGCTATGGCCTCCCTGGGTTTCTTTTTCGACGTGGAGGACTTTTTGGGGCGAGAGTGAGCAGCGCGGTCCAGCTCGCTTCGTCATTCTTTTTCACGACGTCTTTAAGCAGACGGTGGAAGAGTCCGCGCAAGGGTATTCTCGCTCCCTTTGGGATCCTGCGCAGCACCTTGCGTGTCATCTTGGCGTTGGCGAGTAGCTTGTGAAGAGAAAGGGGAGAAGAGGGCGGCAGGTAATCATCAGGTGTCGGGCCTCCGTTTACTGGAGACTGGCTGGCGGGGTGAGGAGAGGGTTCTACTAGTGAAGCGTGCGGAGAAGGCAGCGGCTGTGAGACGCTGCTAAGAGTGGCAGCGGCCTGTTGAAGCACTGCTGGCCCACTAGACTCGGCTATCTTTTTCTTATGAGTCCTTCCTGCGTGAATCTGCACACCCCTCTTTGTAGGAAAGCACATCGAACACCACGGACATTGAAACTCATAAGCCATTGCTGTTGCTTCCCCTTTGAAACAGAGCAGTTGCTGGCTTTGCTGCGGCTGTCCACTTCTCATGCCTTGCGGTTCCAAGTGAAAATCCCGTTTTTATTGTCGGCGCGGTGAGTTTTTGAATGTTCCAAACTCAAAATGTTGGTTGGGCAGCCGTTAGAATTCGAATTTGAATGGCAGCGGCGTGCCGCTCGGAGCCTCCGGGCCGTTATGCTGGTGGTTTCGTTTTGCTTCATCGTGATAATAATAATAATAATAATCATAATAATAATATGACCCATGGCAACATCTTAGCTAGGATCAAGAGGTCAGTTGAAACAGTCCAGTACGTCTGGCTAACCCTGAGTGCTGTCCTGTTCGCAGTGGCATCTCCGCCCAAGCAGATGCCGTGTAGAGAGCCGACGCTTCGGCAACCGAAGCTAGCAACTTCGGTTCATTATCGATAAAACTTCGTTGGAGCGCTGCGCCGTCACTATCAAGGCCGGGTCATCCACGTAGGCCAACAGCCCTACGTTCTTATTAATGAATGTTATGGCTAAGTTGGGTATTTGGAGTTTGAAACAGATGTATCCGTGATCATTCACGGTTTCCTTCTTCTTCGCAATATGCCATTCCCTTATCATAGAAAAAAAATTCAATTTGTTGACCAGAGTTACCTATATAAAAGCTGTTTGTCTTCTTTGGAACAGTAAGAGTCGCTCCGTCATCAAGTTACAGAAGGCTTCTTTCGATATTTTTTCCTGTGTTCTCTCCGATGTGTGCTGGATCCCCCATGCGGTACTGAAGTCCTCGGCCAAAGTTTTCAGTTTAGTTTCTTCAAAAACCCTTTAAGTTTTTCATATCCTTACTGAGTGTCAAGAGGCAGCTGCAGAAATCCTCAACCCTATCCTATCCACATCACACCCAGGGGAACCCTTCGCCTGACCCACTGCCTCTAACTGCCAAGCCCTGTAGGGAACCCGTCCACCATATCTAGGTATCTCTCTCCGCATCTGATATCCGGATATCAATCTTAATCGAACACGTGAAGGGCGTCACTAATCAACTTTAAACTTTCATTGCGTCACACGTATGAGAGAGATCTAGTTCCGAGCAAAACTTTTGTATAAGATTGGCAAAAGCCTTATTTCTGTGCAAATTGTCCGAACTATGTACAGCATACTTGGCAAGGACAGGATTTCATAGACCCTGTGCGACAGTTGATCCACTAAATTCCGTTCCGACAACTTAAGTTTTCTGGGTGACCCGTTCTGGAAGGCATATAGGGCTAGAAGAAGTCCGCTTGCGCAAAACTGTGGAACGGAGTCCACGAGTGACTAAGTGCAAATTTGCAATGAACTTCGGAATGCGTCACGCAGCCATCGTCACTCGCCTTCGTGTGCATGGTTTCGTGTCTAAGTTGAAGCATCTCACGATTTGAGCGAAGGCAACAAAATGGAGCATCTAACTTTGTATTTCGTCTATGGGCTTGCCAGACACAACAAGTGGCCTCCGTTAGTTATCTGTGTATCTAGTAATTAGTTATATGTGACAGAAAGAGGGCTTCTTTCGATATTGTGAGCCGTAGATCACCCTGGTGCACCCCAGGCCAACCTCCCCAGAATACACCAATGAGACTATTCCAATCGCAAACAAATTTGCTTTGTGTTTGGTAGGATAGGTATGGCATGGTCTATTACGAGTTCCTTCCTGGTGCCCATGCGATAGTCACGGGCATCTATTGTGATCAGTTCGGCCAAGTTTTTCCGCCATTCAAAGGAAAAGACACAGTCTTGTGAATATTAAGTGCGTTCTTTTTTACTGGACATCGCATCGTCGTCGGACTACCCTATTCAGATGTCTGCCAAACGATTTACAGGAAAATAAATTATTTTCACCAGAAGCAGTAAAAACACACATGGAGACATTCTTAGAAATAAGAAAACCAGCATTACGTGCCCTGGAATTTGGAGTTCTGTCCAGAGACGGAGGAGGGTTGTGGCTAACAATGGGCCGTAGGTTTTAAATAAATGAAATCTGTCAACTCGTTCATTTTTTAGATTGATATTAATGTTAAGTTCCAGTTGCTTTCTGTCTAACGGTATATATACAGTATTAGAGAGTAACGCATACATACGTGCACCATCTGGCGGAAAATCGCGTGCGTCCTTCATGAGGCCAATGTCTCCCTCTTTTCCTGCAACAAACAAAATTTGCTCTTCCGTAAACTATGACTCGAGTAACTAATGCCAGTACCTGAAAGTTAACTAAGGAGGATACAATATGTTCAGCCTACCAACCAATATCTACATTGATATCGAGAAGTGACAAAATCAAATTATGGTGTGAATTTTGCGTATCTTTATGCCCAAATGCTAAACCAATCGAGTTGAGGAATGGCTTTTACCTCGAAATCTTTGAAATTGTGTGATTAGGATTCGAGTCTGAGACGTAAGTGCACCGTTTGGCAAAGAGAAGGCGACACCACGTCTCTGACGCACCACTCGTAACGTTAATAATAGCAACTTGCAAAATAAAGGGGTATTTCATTAACCATTGTGGATATGTGTTTGTTTTCCGCAAACAGTGTACTATTGCGCGCCACTAGGGATAATTTAGGACATATAATTTGAAAGTAGAATTGTACACACCTTGACACAACCTGGTAATGTCGCGGAACCATTTTTTTCACCTCTGGGGAAATATTGCGCCCATGTTATACGCTATATAATTCTTATCGGTAGTAGAGACTTTTCTCTGAGGCCGCCTACCTTTGGAAGTCAGACAATCTTGTTCAGCGGCTGGCCTTTCGCGCTCAAGAAAAAAAGCTCTGTTGGACAGAATGAGTTTGCAGGACAGCTGCTCGTCGGGTATTCTGACGGAATATCGTTTTACCAGGTCAATCTTACCGAGAGTCCTTAAAGTTTTTACTCAGTGGCGAAGCGATCGGCTCTGCTAAAGGTTTCCAACAGGGCGGCTCACTTGGGTTGGTCCTGTTCTGCTTGGAAGTGTGCCCGTTGTTTTACTTCCTCATACATTTTCCCAATGAACCAACCACGAAATCACTCACATTTTGTTCCCTAGCATGCACCTAAGCATTACTACCCGTAGCATTAGTAAGAGTACACTGGGAGACATTTGTCGAACCTTCAGACGACACTGTTGGCAGACGTTGCCTTCCCCCTCGGCGGAGCCATTCCTGACGACCCCTGCAGCAGTAGCTGAAAAACGCCGATAAATAAACAGCGCTTCAAAACGATATTATCGGACTCCTTCAATGTCCATGACACACCCCATGTACATGGGCCTGCGTTGACTTGCGTCTGAGAAGTGGTCCATGGTGGAGGGGCACACCTGCAACGGTGAAGACCCGATCGGTGCCCAAGGTCGGCACGGACTATCTTGCCGAACCGAAGCAGAAATCGCATCCCCACACACAACACGATGACAGCCTCGCTTCGGTCTGCGGACACTTCGCGCATTCTTGAGTTGCCAGGGCTCGAACACGAAGATGGCAAATGCCTGGATGGGATGTCCTTGGTGTTGTTCAATACAGGTCGCGCCCTAGTTGAGGGCGCAACGGCGATTTTCTAAAGTTCTCAGTACTCGTCCCGGAACCCCGGTCGAAATTATTCGAGTCTGGCTAACAACTACCCCTTCTTGCCGAGCGCATTCGAGACAACGGGCGGCTCTGGCCTTCTGGCGGAACTCGCCTACCGTTTTTTAATGCTACCCGGAGACTGTAGAGCCAAGACAAGAACTTTGCCTAGACGTACAGAGGGGAAACGCTGTCTTTGGTGTTGGGACGCTCACTGAGATCACCTCGCGATTAAGGCTGTCCCACCCACCTATGGCTACAACTGAGAGGACGAATTTCCGTAAGTTATCCTATAAATATTCATACAATTAGTACTAGTAGTAGAATTACAGAGTAGTACTTAGTAATAGTATTAGCATATATACCGCGTCGCGCAGGCGGCTCGCCTCGTCTTGGGCCAAATTCGTCCTCAGAATCTGAAATCGTCGCGCAATTAGAAGCGGATTATTACGAAGGCGGAAATGTACGACTTGGCGCTGGCATTTTGTGTACTTTTGTTGTTACAGGTGCTAACCATGACTGTTATTTTTCGGTATTATTGTCGTGATTGCGCTTGTTACAGCATCGTTATCGCTCCTGTTGCACCTACGACTCTGGCTAGCTTCTGTTAAGAGCGCACTTACCCGAAGAAGGGAGAACGGTGCTGGAGCCGCTCGTGCTTGACGTCGGTTGACCGCGCACATCTACTCCACCAGCTTTTACAGCGCAAATGAAAAAGGCAAAAACGCGAAGCTTAGGTAATGACCGAATGTAGTATATATATATATATATATATATATATATATATTTATATACAGGGTGTTCGGACAATCTCGTCTTAAACTCTAAGTATAATCAAGCTCGGTGGGAAAATCATGTTGCCAATGGAAAGGAGGAGTGGAAGTGTTTCGTATGGGAGTGAGGTGAAACATTTTCTAAGCTGTGATTTTACGTAGGCTGTCCGACATAAGTTTATAAAGTGCACGGCTGTGAGACAACGCATTACTCTACAGGAATACAATTCTGCACCGTCTGAAATATGACTAGTTTTTTTGCCAGAGCAGGAATTCTATATACAATAAAATAATTTTGTGAACTCGTTCTTACTATCACAATAGTTCCTGCTCTAACTAACGCTAGGTATACATCACACAAAGTATAATTTTTTTCCCGAATGTGCCGGTATGCGTTGGTTTTTCAATTAAGTAATGCGTTTTCTCGCAATCGTGCATTTTTTAAACTTATGTCGGACAGCCTACCTAATCTCACAGCTTAGAAAAATAAATAAAAAAATCACCTCACTCGGAACATTTCCGCTCTCCCTTTCCATAGACTAAAATGATTTTCTTACCGAGCTTGACCATACCCTAGAGTTTAAAACGAGATTATCCGGACATATATATATATATATATATATATATATAACTTTTGCATTGTTATTAAATATTGTTATTCCATTTTTTAGAAAGTCAAGTTTTTTTTAGCGTAGCCCACATGGATAGCGACCGTCGTAACGTTGCTTTCATCATTTGAATTTTAATTGCAAAATCGGTACACTCTCCCTTCAACTTTTACTACCGTCAAGTGTGTTCTGATTGACCGCAATTGACCGTAAATCTACCTGGTTATGTGTTCGCAAACGTCTTATTTATAGAACATCTTTGCTTTAAAATGGTCGACGATAGTGATTGTCTGACTCGTCTTAGATACACCTTGTGCAACATAACCTACCCTGCCACGTTCTCTATACACTCTTCTTAATAAAACGGAACAAAGTAAAGGCCATTGCAGCCATCCCGGCGGAAAGCCCATATAGAATGTTATTGAAAGAGGAACCTATCAAGACCGGTCTGCTCCCGAAAACATTTGTCACTTAGCGTTTTAGTTATTATTACTGTTATTGAATTGTCAGCATAAAAGCACCTGCATATGCTGCCGTCTTTGTGTATGCCTGGCCAGGCCCCTTCTTGTCAACCGAACACTTATTTGTCTAGGCAGCTAGATTTGGGTGCATTAGCGCGGCAATCAAAGCTATCGAGGTTAACTTCTGACGTTGAGCGAAGCGACGGAGGCCACCGTTTTTGTTGGAGGCCACCGTCAAGGCGGCTGTAGTTTTAAAGACGTACAGACAAAGACGGGCGTGGTCCTGGCCGGGAAATCTTAGGGCTTTTGCGCCGATTACAAGTTCTACACCGCGATCCCGAACTAACTGCAGATCATAAGATCCTATAGCCGACATTGAGCAACCCACAAAAAACTGCTTATGGAGAATAAGCGCCGGTATGATGAGGAGGAAGAGGTTCATATGTTTGAACGAACTCGTATGACTACAATGTTCGTCGGCTGAATAAAAGTATGCACAGCATGACAAATAATTAGTTGCGGCAGCACTTTACTGCTCTTCTGCTCGACGCAAAAGCCCTCGCACCAGACCCAATTATTAAGCAACCGCTTTCTTTGAACAACACTACATTATTTCGCCGTTCCGGTGGAATTTATTATGCAGATCTTGCACGGGCTACCCACCAAGAAAAGTGATAGTCTTGATGGGATCTATTACGAACATTGAATTGAGTCGCCCCATGTTTTAGCAGGGAAGCTGTGTAATCTGTTTAAGCATATGTTCAACGGGGACACAAGCCCCAGGATTGGCACGAGGCCAGGCTTACTCTGGCATACTATCCAAGGGCAAAAACGACGATAACGTCGACAATCCAAATCCCTACCGGCGTATCGCGTCGGTGCACGTAACGCGATCCGTGTACTTCAAGCGGAAATTGAGCTGGTATTGACCGTGCCCAAGGGGTCACTTGTACGCCGTCTCCATTGATTGCGTCAAGGCCTTCGACAAAGCCCCCGTTACTTACCAGTCGATTCATTTCGACACACAGAGGGGGTGGCCCTCTTCTGCGAGTGCTCTCCAGCATACTTTCTAATCACCGCCTTAAAGTGAATATAAGGGGCGAGGACACCTTGCAGCTGAGTTAAAACGCAGAGACCTCTCAAGGGAACCCTATCAGTTGCCTGGACTTTTTATCGTAGACCGAACCCTTCATATTCGGGAGAAATCCAGAAACGCCATCGTCGTCACCTATACTGATGACATAATAGTGGCCCACTGGGACCACGGTACCATTCGTCAAATTTTCGGCGGCGTAGAAACTTGCCACTTTATCGTAAGAGCGCCTGCAAATACAAATTTGCGAGCGACGAAACACATTACGTTTTGCCTTGGTAATCGCTTTGCTCCAGCAGACGTAATACCCTTCTATGGCCAACCGCTGGAGTTTGTCAACTCCTTCCTGTATTTGGGTCTGTCTAAGACTTCACTATATGGGAACAGACCTTTACCCAACACATCAGCGACAGGTGTCTGGTGGTTTTTTAATGGCAAATGTTGTCTACCTAGACATATACTTTACAACATATATAAGAGCGTGTCCGTTGCGTGCCGCGAACGGCCAGAAACCGCTCTGAGGCTCTACCTACTAGTGGGTTGCAGTTCGGCAGTTGACACAATCAGAGTCAAGCTTAGGTCACCTATTACAGGGCCACTTCAGTCATTTTTGTTAGAGTGGCACGAACAAGTGGCCGACCTGTGCTAGCTCTGCAGAAATAGCGCGTACTTCAGTGCGTACTTCGCCAGGGAGCTTTGGGATGGAATGGCATTCAATAGTCGGACGTGTACACGAGGTACATAGTGCATGGCTACCATCACTTGGACCAAGAATTTCACTAAGTTGGCGATCGATATCGTTACCGATCCTGCTTGCGGGCGTGCCCCCACGGATTTAAATTAAAACGCGTCGAGTAAACAGTTGCCGGCTGATGCCGGATGTCTGGTAACTGGTAAAACTTACAATGTATGAATAATAATAATACGTTCAGACCTTCCAACTGTGACATTGTTTACCATATAATTTAATAATAGCAAATGCAATAATAATACATGAATGAGTTGGTATTATAATAAACTAAGCATCAGATTAAAATTTTAAAAAGATCATTCGTATGTGCATGTAATTAGTCATCGTTGTTGTTCGTCTACTGCGTTGTTTTCTTCGTTTAAATTTTTTCGTCTTTGCATTTCTCTTTGTGTTATCACTGTTACTAGCGTTGGCTTGTCGTCATTGTGGTTGGCGTTGTTGTTGTTTATTTTATTGTTATTTGCTGACATTGTATGTTGCTTTTGTTACCGCTGGGTTACGGATAACCGTTGTTGTTGATGAAATTGCCGTCTTCTTATTTGTTGTGTGCCATTGTTCTTGTTTCGCCTATAGTTGGTAATCCTTGTGAACAATGCACTTACTTTTCCTGCCGGGAGCGCCGGACGTCTTCGCTGAACCTGCTTCAGCTAATGACAGCAAAGTTAAAAAACGAAAATTACACAAAGCTTAGTGCATGAATTACCAAAAGCTTTACATATATATATATATATATATATATATATATATATATATATATATATATTTATTTATATATACATATATATATTTATATATATATATATATATATATATATATATATATAAATCGAGGTATACACGCAGCGTTTTCAGGCGTATAACTTAATTATTCAAACTAATGGATTAAACAGCAGTTGTGCATACAAGATAAACTAAACTTTTCAGCTCAAATTTTATAATTACACGCGTCATTTTTTCGCCGTTTGATGCGGTGGAGTACGGTTGTGTTTCGTGTTGGCTCTCGTAAAATCGATTACTAGGAGAGGCTTGACTGAGATCTTTGTACTGATAATTGTATCATCCAGATTTTGTATAGTACGTGTTCGAACGGTGCATCGCATACGCCCGGAGGTACTCTGGTTACTTCTCAGAGAGTTCCGATCCCTTCCGGGCTCTCTGACAACAGTGTTCGATTTTGACAACTGTGTTCGATCTGCCAAAGTCATCGCTAGCCGTAAGCTTGTGCCTAACTTGCGGCCGGTGGTCCATACGGCTTAGAAGCAGCCTGTGCAGTCGTCGTAGCCTAGTGGTAGCGTCATCGACTGCCAGTTGTTGGGCCCCGGTTCAACTCCCGGGAGTGGCAAATATTTGTTTGTGTTTTTATGGGCGTTCATTTGTTCAAGGCATTTGGACATCTAGGACGATGCCGGCCGAGTCCAGTGGCAATAAGCCGCCTAGTAGTTTGGATATCTCCAAACTCAGGAGCGCAATAGTCAAAGATACACCAGTGGCTGTAGAAGCTGATGTCTCGAAGCCGGCTGAGAAGAGGGCCTGGAGCGCGTCGCCTGGTTATCACAAGTTGAACCAACTACAGGTGCCAGAACTTCGGAAATCTTAGACGAAGGTATAAAATCAGGGTGTAAGCGAAGGAAGGGTTCCTCAGTTGAGTGCGATGAACATGACGAATCGTTTACGCTGGTGGTGTCTAAGCGTGAGCTGAGTAAGAGAAGGTTAAGTCTCGTGAGCAACGTCAGTTGGACAAGCTGAGAACGGAGGCGTCTAGCGGTCAATTTTACAATTACAATTATGTTTATTTCACTCAAATTGAGTATAATATACATTTCAAAAATGTTTCTTTATGTTGCTCTATCTTCTTCACGCTTCCGACGAGAGAAGTAGTGCAGCGATTTTCGGTCCAGCGCTGTGCATTCCACTGCATGGTACTTGGCACACCTCTGCAGGCAGAACCGGCAGGTGCACAACTCGTACTCCTCGTGAAAGGTTGCGTTTGAACATACCAGGTAGTGATAACCATGCACTATGTACCTGGTGTATACGTGGCGATTGTCACATGCAGGACCAGACCAAAGGTGCAAGGCATTGAAAACGTCCAAACCACCGACCTCCCGTCTGGCCTGTTCGACTTTAGCTTCCCACTCCGAAATAAAACATTCGTAAGGTACTGTACGCGGCATCTTCAGCCTTAGTCGGATTGTTTCAGCAGCCGGTGGGCAGCCTGACATGAGATACACAAAGCGGCTCCTCGCTCGGATAGGCAAGCAGAGCACTCGCTTCATATATAATGAAAAACACCTTTCAAGCTGGTTAAAATTCGCCAGCGTGAGGTGGTTCCACACCCTGTCAAGACCGTACATCAGCCCCGGAACAATCTTAAGCATGAAGAGCCTCACTGCTGAGAGAACGGACAGTCTTCGGACATTGCCTACTTCCCCGTAAAGAGAGACAAGTGCCTTCCGTACTGTATCGTTTACATGCGCTGTGAACGTCGTTCCCGTATAATGAACCCGAAGGCCAAGATACTGGAAGGAGTTAACAAACTCCAATGGTTGGCCGCAGCAACGTATAACGTCTCTGGCAGCCAATCGACCTCCACGCCTGAATTTCATGGCTTTGGTTTTCCTGGTGTTTATCTCAAGTCCCTTCGAGACAAGGAACGCCTCTATCATAGAGGTAATGCGCTTGATGGCACCTAAATCGCGATGAGCGACCACGATATCATCTGCATACATTACCACTACGGCTTTTTGGTACTCCTGTCGGACGTAACCGACGAGGTCAGCAAGGAGAAGTGTAAACGAGACGCAGCTTAGCGGGTCTCCTTGCGGAGTTCCCACATTTTGCTTAATCTCTAATACACCCTGCTCACCGTCTACCAACAAGGTGTCCTCCTCAAAGAAACGTCTAGCGGTCAATTCAACGCCTTTAAAGTAGTCATACGCAGAAAGACCACTGACGATCCAGCTTCTAACGAGTTTGCTGACGGCACATTACACCAGTTATATAAGGCTATTCATTCTAATTGCCCTGACTGCAGAGACTCTGCGGAGTTGGAGATCACCTCGCTTCAACTTGCACGAAACAGTCGAGGTGTGTTAACTGTAGTGGCCCCCACGTGGCCGGATCGCCTTCCTGTCCGCGTGTGGCCTACCTCCGCGAGCGGAACAGAATCATCATGGAGGCGAGAGTTCTACAACAAGTTAAGGCATCGCATCCGTCTGCATCGATCACCGAGGGACCTGATGCCACAGCTGCTGTCGTGGAAGACGTGCACCCGGTGGTTCCAGCAAAGATAAGGCTTCGTTACGCTGCTGTCCTTAGAGGCATTTCTACCACACAGGAAAGCTCCTCAACGCAGCTGCTTCTCCCCAATCCGCGACCGCTACCGAGGCCCAAACGGAAGCGAATCGTCAGGCTCGGCCGCGGTATACCGCTAAACTCACCACGAAGAGACACACCCGTAACAAGACGTCTCGCAGAGATGTTGGGGGCGCCTTAACAGACGTCGCTCGGATGTTAGAGGGTGTCTGCTCTGATCTGGCATCAACTTTGAGAACAATCGCGGAAGCTCTGAAACCTTTATTGGCTCTCCTTGCACTCGCAGAGAAGCTTAAAGCCTTTACATCATAATGCCAGATAATAATAACCCAAGCGGAACTGAGGCCGCACAAACATCTCCATTCTTGAATACCTCCAACAGGGCTACATGCCCGGTTTGCAAAGGTGTCTTCACGAAAAGGGGTCTTGCCAGACACATATCAGCCAGGCATGCTGACGCCGCCAACAGGCCGTTCACAGCCCATCGGGCCTCGACGGAAGAAATTGATATAGACACTACTAGTCGACATTCAGGCAAACATGCGCCAAGCCAAACTGCTACGCATTTAACCAAAATCTGTAAGGCCTATTGTTGCAGAGGAACTTACTAACGTCTTCTCAAACGTCGCCAAGGACAACGACTTCACCGCCTGGTACTCTTTGTTCTCCTTTGCTCCGGTCGTGCTGCGACTTCCTCGAGCGGAAAAGAACGCCCGGTCCCTGTCTGTCGTGATTAGGAAGAACTTACGCAAGTTTTCAAGGGGAAAAAGGCTTAGAGACCTGACGCACGAGGGTTTGGGATCGAAGGCTTACCTCACCGATAACCCCTCCAGACGGGTGAGAGTCAAGCTGTCGGAAGGCGATATCTCAGGTGCAGCTAGATTGGTGAGCTCCAAGGATATTTTAGCGCCAGTGAACGAAAGTACGGAAGCACTCCGCTCCAAACACCCACAGGCTCCTCGGGATCTAACCATGCCCACACCCCCGGCGGTTACACTGCCATCTTCAACCTCGCCCGACGAGATACTGAACGCCATAAAGACCTTCAGTCGGAGTTCAGCTGCCGGCCTGGATTTTATGAGACCCCGTCTACTTCAGGACCTACTGTCTGGTGCACTGGGCAGCACGACTGAGCAATTAGCAGACGCCATTGCCAAAGTAGTTGATGTGCTCAGATGGAGCTCGCCCCCATCCTGTTTTATACCACTTATCTTCGGAGCACGGATGTTTGCACTAAAGCAAAAAGATGGATCATTACGCCCTATCGCCTGTTCCTCGGTCGTTCGCCGATTGGCAGCTAAAATCAGCTGTCAAGATAATAAGGCAGCTGTTATAGCAGCTCTTGGCGATTACCAGCTAGGATTCGCTACCCCTGGCGGTACAGAGGTAGCGGTACACTGTGGCCGTACATTTCTGCAATCGCGCAAAGTACCGACGGTGATGGTCAAACTGGATTTCCGAAACGCTTTTAATAGCGTTCGACGTGACCATCTACTTCAATCCGTCAAGTCGTGGGTTCCCTTACTGTTTCACCAGACGAATCTGGCTTACGGTCAGTCATCACATCTGGTCATGCCCCATAACACGATGCTATCGCAAACAGGTCTTCAGCAGGGCGATCCCCTAGGTCCTCCTTTAATCTGTCTGTGTATCAAGAATATAGTAGATACACTGCGATCCACCCTTAATGCCTGGTATTTGGATGACGGCGTTCTAGGCGGAGACCTCCCGACAGTACTAGACGATATTCGAAAAGTCATTGACTTTGGTGTGATTAGTGGCCTGAATCTGAACCCGAGCAAATGTGAAGTCTATGTTACGGATCATAACGGAATTACACCATTAGATTTAACGGACCTCTTTAGCCTACTCCCTGGCTGTCGCGTTGTTGACAAAGCCGACCTGGCGCTGTTAGGTGTGCCCTTGCTGCCGGCTGGGATACCAAAAGCACTAGCCGCCCGGAAAGACAAACTGAACTTCGCCACAGGCAGACTATCTCAATTGGGGGCCCACTGCGGTCCTTTTCTCCTTAGATCTTGCTTTTCAGCCACGAAGTTAACATATCTAGTTAGAGGTTGCAATTTATCCTCATCACCTGAACTTTTACAGCCTTTTAATGATCCTAGCTTAGACATTTTAGAGGAGATACTAAATCTTCAGCTTACCGCTGTGGCAAGGGATCAGGTAATGTTTCCGATCTCTCTAGGCGGCTTGGGTATGCCGGACGCGGTCATGATGGCTGGACCCGCGATCGTGTCATCATTGACTCAGGCTTCGGAGAGGGTTAGGGCTTTATCGGATAAGGATGGATGGGAAGCTTATAACGCTGAACTACAAGGGGCTGGAGCCTGGTTACATGCCCTACCCTGTCCACATATAGGGACGCTTTTGGATGATGAGACGACGCGCATCAGCACAGGATTGCGGCTTGGTGTCGACCTAGTTGTCCCTCACCGATGTCGTTGTGGTTACCTTGTAGACGCTTTGGCGCATCATGGCTTATCATGCGACATAATTGCAGGCCGAAGAGCACGCCACTCGGCATTAAATGACACTTTCAGTCGAGCACTAAGATCTGCTGGTTTTCCGTGCGTACTAGAACCTCCGGGTCTATCCAGAGATGACAGAAAAAGGCTTGACGGTCTTACTCTAACCCCCTTTGAGGGTGGTCGCATGCTTGTTTGGGACGCAACTGTAACCGACTCATTAGCCCCTTCGATGGTCAGGCCCGAAGACCAGACGACCAGGCCCGCTTACATTGAAGTTGACACGAGAGACTCAAGAGCATCGGAATTTTTGCGTCAGAGCCTGTCGCTTGGCATCCAACGAGGAAACGCAGCGTCTGTTCGGGGCACATTGTTGAACTGGGCTAATCCCGGGTTAGATAACCCGTAACCACACGTTAACGCGGAGACAATTGTTCACTCCAAAGTGTTAACATATAAAGTAATTTAATAAAGTTCTTACTATAATAATTAAAATTACACGCGTATATATATATATATATATATATATATATATATACATGTGCAATAAAAGCAACGTTCTTCCTACAAACGGCCAAAACCATTATCTGCCTAAATGTAAACATTTTGAAATTCGGGTAACGCGTGTGGAGGACAGTATGCATAGAACGCGATAACAAAACGAAACGGTATAGTTGTTATTGCTGTTATGAACTTTATACTTCGAGAGAATTATTGATGCTTCAATTAAAGAAAAACTAAAATTTAAATACTGCACATTTAACATCTGGACAAATCCGAATTCATGAGATTCATGCAGCCCTGATTTGTAAAGTTTGTTGTTAGAAACGGGTTGACCTAGCCCGTCTTTGCATCGCCTCGCATAGCCACGTCTTCTTCAAGTATCCTTGACCTCATATCATCATCTGGCGCATCGAAAATATCAGGATCAGGTACTGATTCTGATATTGTCGCAGCCCTACAAACTCAAGACGCACCAACTGACGCTGATCATAAATCTATAATTGCAAACTGCAACAAAAATACAAATACTAGATAAGTTCCGACTTTACTTTACCATTGCGCGCTCTTTTTTCGTTACGTAGACCGGCGCCTAAAAATACCACCCGACATACTCTTACCAGACGTGACTCAAAGGCCGAACTCCTCTGGTAGAAGTAATTATCGACATGATTAGTCGACGGATCAAATTGTTATGGTAAAGTGTAGCCCTACACCCGATAAAATTCCGCCATTTTTTTTCTCAAACCTTTAACATTATTGCAGAACCCTCAAGCCACATTTTTCTTTGTCCGCATAGAAATGGGAAATTCCTAGAGCAGTCACTTTTTGGCGTTATGTATCCGATTTTCAAAAATGGTGAAAAATACCGTATGACGAGAGAGAACTACACGTCTATCGCCCAGTGTACTATAGTTTGTATTCTATTCAAGGTACTCTTGGTTGTCCATCTTAAAAATCAATTACTTGCACTTGACAAAGTGGACACCAAACATCACGGATTCAGCAAGGGCAAATCCACGTCCACACAAAGATTTATTGTACTGATACCCCATGACTGGTCGATCCTCCTAAGCATTTGTAAGCTAGTACTTGCACATTGCATTTACCTTGATTTAACAAAAACTTACTTGCCGAACCGCACTTAGTAAGAATAAGAAGAACTAAGACGTTTGTCGCCGAGTTCCTCTGGTCCCCGCAAAGCTCTTACTCTCTCAGGTGCTTTCTCTGTTCAAGGTATTTTGTCTTAAGATCCTAGGTCAGTTATGCCCAACAATTTAACAAGAGTACAAACTTTTCACAATGGTTTGAAATCGTACACCCTAGCGTGATTGGGTCTTATTATATTGACAGACTACGAACAGAAGCTGCAGACGCCGTTTGCAGATGGCGTAAATCAAACTATGTGCTAATTTCCAATCAAAATGTGTCAGATTGTCTACTGATAATACCTGTACAGTTCGGTATTAATACAATTACGGTACACCAACTCCCGTGGTGGTGAGGAATCTTGACGTGACTTCCCATACATAGCAATACTGTACGTTCCATCAATCAAGTGCCAGACGAATCATTATTGAGCTTAGTAAGAAAATATTTAAATGCTTCATAGTTAAGAAGCCAAGTTCCTACGTGAGTTGGTACACGAGCCGCAATATGCCTAGGCTCTGGTACTGCATATGGACTTTTTATAAAATGGAGGATATTGGCGCCCTTGATAGCGTGCAAAGGCGCGAACAGGCTTGCACGCAACGTTGTAGTATATTGCACCTATGAATTGCTTTGCCCAGTATCAACGGCAACTATGGTATTGCTGATCATACTATTATGTCTAAAAAGCTGCGTAAACTAGGTATCTCATTAGCTATGCTTGAAAAGTACGCCATAACGATTTGCAAAGTGGACAACATATGCACTTAGCTGCGGTGGCTCAAACTGAACGATTCAACCTTTCATTCTCGTTCCGTGTTCCACGGATAGTTAGACGGGAATCACCCCCTTAAGAAACGGGTGACTGTACTGTATTGCATTCTACCGTAGGTAGGTAATAATGATAGTACTATAGGAAAGGCATACCCAAACTCTATAGTATTGTATATAGCCCATGTGGGAGAGCTCTTCAAACTATCGCAAGCGCCTCATTCATTGCGAGTCAGTCCTTTGCAGCAAATTTTCATTCATTACAGACATAATGAACTAAATGGTGTATAATGTATTCGGTGGTAGCTCGCATTCAGTCCAGACACCGGGACCTCCCACTGAGTTTGCCAAATACATACTGTTTGTTCCAGAGTTCATTTGTCGACTTATTTCTCGCTACGCTTCACACGTATGGGAGGTGTATGGTTCCATCCTACCGTGGTTTCAAGGATTCCGGTTTCGAACGCTTGCAGTTCAGGAACGAACCGACTGATAAGGGCAGGCTGTCAGGCTGAGTCGCCTCGCGCCCCCAAAAGACAGTCAAGTCGTACCAATACCTTCATTCAGGTCAGACGTTTGTAAAATGTCGACATGTAGGACACAACGTGTGTATTCGTTATACGCAGGTTCGTGAGGGCCGCTTGCTCGTTCCTCTTAGCGGGTCGGCGTAAAACCGTGTGTCAACGTTTGGAGGAAACGACAAAAGAAAACATTGCTACCTGGATGGGCGATGCAAACCTGGATGGGCCCGCCTGCTTCAAGAACCTGAAATACTACAGTGAGTGCTAGACGCCGCAGGCATATCCCTCGACGTGCAAGAAGACTACACGTTCGTAGTTGCCTTCTCGAGAGCAGTCCTCAGGTTCTAGTCTATCATTATTTGGACGACCACCTGTAGACGAGTGTCCATTACCTTGTACCTGGTCAGGCGTCTGTCTGCTAAGGCCAGTACTAAATTACTGCAGAAGCAAAGCGGGGGAGTGGAAGAGGAGGTTCAGTTCACGTGGTAGCCTCACCCGCACACTTGGCTTAAACGTAAACTGTATCCGCTGCATTATGCGTCTCCAAACGGCCGGTTCCTTTTTGTGTCGTGGCTTTCCCGCTGCGCTCATATAGAAGATATGACGAACTGTGCTCACTATGCAAATATGACAGATTGTTCTCTCTCTCTCGTGCGCGCACGCGTTCTCTCCCTCCTTTTTCACGACTAGATTGCGCGAGTCCATGGTAACGATGCAATACCGGCGGTATCGCTCAACCCAATCATATAAAAAGGTCAGCGCACTTGCGGGCTCTACCTTACTTACTCACCCGACGCCGCTGAACCGAGATCGCGAAGGTCGTCCTGAACCACCGTGGAGTCTGCGCCGGATAACCGTTGCGATTCTCTCGACCAGATATAGTCAAACGTGTCTGAAACGAGGACAGGCGACTTGTCTTATTGTGTTACAACTTGCGCTAATAAACTTGCACAGTTTCGTTTCGCCTGCAAAAGAGCCCGGCGGGATCAGACGCCACAGTAGATTTCTTCAAACCGGGCAGCAGGAGGGCAGGCTTTTGCTATTTTCTTGAATGGCCGCCGGCAAGATTCCTACGTCGATTTTTTACCCCTGATAAAGTATGACTTGTCCGTCCATCATCCGACCTATGGCTTTTTCTGAATACCGGTGTGCGTTGTAACGCAAGAACACCTGGAGTAGCATGTATTGAAATCCTTTGCAGGCAGGCGTAGATCAAGTCAAGTGTAGATCAAGATCAGCCGTGCTGGCGGCTACTAACCTTGGTATTGTCGTCTGTCTGTGCCCTTCTGAACTTCAGAACTGCTTGAGCTGAGACTGGCTCGCTCCTCGCTTCGATTGCTCGCTTTTCGACGACGAGGGGTCTTGTGGAAGCAGTGCGCGTCTTCGCGGTGAGACAATCGCTCGTCATCACTGTCAAAGTCACTTGTTTCGTCCAAACCTCTGAACCGCTGTGATTCGTCCGACCAAATCCTTCTGAATGAAACTGAAATACGAACTGGGTCTTGGTGGCCGTTATCGCAGCTTTTCATGCAAGCAGTTTTTCGTGCCTTACGTGTACAAATATGCGCCAAAACGTGGCGTTCATCTTCACATTGGAACAAGTTTTGTTTTTTTTGCCACATTTCTCGGCGACTTGTACGCATCAAGACTAGCTTTCACAACACAGCGACGATTTTACCCTGTGCAACAAAACTATAAACATCTATGAGTAGCAAGTGAACATGCAGGCGCGTCTGGCGTGAACTAGGAGCTGTTGCAATTCCAGAGTTATAGTTCGGGACAGACTGTATTCCGCCCATTGTCTTCACGACACGTTCAACTGTCACGTCCGTTTTTGCATGCCCAGATGAGATACTTGTGAGGTACAATGTAGCTTCTGTTCTCAAAGTCGAAACTGCAGCGCCACATATGGTCAAAACGCATCATCGTGTGCGATTGTGTTTTTCAGAAAAAGATGCATGCGTAAAACAAGACAGAATACGTTTGATTACGAAACGAAACAGGGCTAATGTGCGTAGTCAGCCACACGTCACAGTTTGTATATCGACACCCTATATAGGCAGGCAGGCAAATTCCAATCCAAGAAAAAGGCAATACCAGATGGGCGCTCGAAGTCAGACAATCGACGCGTGAAACAGAAGCGGAGCGGAGATCTAGGCGGGCCAGCCGTGATCCTTCAGATGTCAGGGAGTTGTGCAGAGGGACTACTATCCCTTCTAGACGAAACGGAACATTGTCCTACCGCTGAACCAATTGCCTGCTGACCCAATTCCTCACGGACCACGGGCGTTTAAAGAAAATGTACATAGCTTTGGACTCATGGGCTCTGTCACCAGTATACGTTGTAACTAAGAAAAGAAGACGACGACGACGTCGTTAAACACATCGTGCAAAATACGTATGGCCTTTACCACCGCCAACACGAGCTTACCAAGCAGAACTGTTCCTACTGCTGACGTTACCTGCTGCTGCTGCTAGTAGATAGATCGGATAGGTTCGCCCAGATTGACCCGAGAATAATACAGAAGTAGCTATGTAGGTAGATGAGGAAACGTGGACGCCGGAGGAGTTATCATGATACAGCCGACAGGTGAGATGCAATGTGTTTTTAACCATGCATGTGGGGTTGGTTGCATCGTTGATCGTCGCGATGATTGTTGTAAGATAATATCATCACGTCGTAGTGGGTACGTAGTAGTAGTAGTATTAGTAGTAGTAGAAATAAGTAGTATTACTTTTTAGGTAGTATTATAGTAGTAGTAGTAATAGTAGTAGTTAGTGTCGAGCCCGGTGGCGTGGTGGCTTAAGTCTGCGCCTCGCAACCGGAGGAGACACATAGCAGGTGCGCGGCGGGTTCGAGCCCCATTAAATCTTGGCTGAGGGTCAGCCCAAAAACTTTACTTTAGTAGAAGTAGAAGTATAAGTAGAATTTGTAGTTGAAGTAGAAGTAGTAGTAGTAGTAG
This sequence comes from Dermanyssus gallinae, assembly GCA_003439945.1. Classification (NCBI taxonomy): domain Eukaryota; kingdom Metazoa; phylum Arthropoda; class Arachnida; order Mesostigmata; family Dermanyssidae; genus Dermanyssus; species Dermanyssus gallinae. The sequence continues at coordinate 160,227 of QVRM01006673.1, forward strand.
TAGTAGTAGAAGTAGCAAGTAGTAGTTGTAGTAACAAAGCAGTCGTATGCATTCTGGGTTCGTTCGTGGTGCTACAGCTGTAGCTTCTCGCTGCTGGCTGCTGAAGAGCTTTTGCCACACTCTTCTGTTGCCACTCTTCTTCACACACTTCATCGTTGAGTTAATTGCTTACCCGACACTGAGTCTACTGGTTGAATTGGCGGCGGCGGCGGCGCCTGCGATGGCGCCTGCGGTGGCGGGGACGGCGATGAGCGCGGTGAAAGCGCAACAGCGGTTGTTGTCGTCGACTCGAGAAATGACAACGCGGACAACGTCGTTGTGGTCGAAGACGTCGTCGAATCCGAATCCGCTGCTGACACCGACGATAATCGGCCCCAACTGGTGGTGGCCGTGCTTGGTTCTAACTCGTTCACCGTTGCGGCTTGAGCTAGAGCCGCCGACGTCTGAATTGGCGTCGAAGACTTCAGCATCAGCATCATCATGGTGCTGTGATTGCATGATTGTTCCGTTAGCGGTTGAGGGCGGCAATCAGCAGATGCAGATGATGATGATGATGATGATGATGCTGCTGTGTCAGATGTCAGATGATGCTGAACCTCCGAGGCGGCTGAGCCGGTCCGGTAAAAATGGCCACTTTCATGCGAACGACGGTCATCTTCACGCTGGTCGTATTGATCGTCGTCGCTCGATGTTTCCACTAGACAACAACATGGACCCCAAAAACAACAACATGAACCCCAACAACAACATAAACCCCAACAATGACAACCAGCCCAAGCGCAACAACAACATCAGCAACAACTACAACGACGACGACGACGACAACGACGATAGAAGGTGCAATGTCGTACCACATTGGCCCGTTGGGGGAAATTGAATTGTTTCCTTACAAGCTGCCCCCATATTGCAAGTGCCACAAACCACAATGCGCGTCTTGGCGTAAAGCGCGTCTTTGACGCCACACTTGCTTTCTACGGGAAACAGCGTCTGCTCGAATGTAGCTCATTCATCTGCCATGGGTCGTGAGTTTTTTTTATATAGTAGAGAATAGTACTAGTAGTTGTAGTACTAGTAGTAGAAGAAGTAGTGCATGGAGAGGTCACCTACTGGCTGACGCAGGTATTGACGGGACACGGATGCTTCCAAAAATACCTGCACAAGATAGGCAAAGCTCCGGACGCCAAATGCATTACGTGCGACACAAGCGAGGATGATGACGTGACTCATACAATCCTCTGGTGCCCAGCATCGAAGACATACGACAGAACTCACCAGCAATGACTTCTTCAGACATGACGGTGACAAACCTAGTCTCCGCTATGCTGGAGGACGAATCCAAATGGGAGCAGGGCATGCTACTGGTGGAACGTGTAATGAGAAGAAAGAACGAACTGGAACGACAGCGAGCTGAGAGATTGAGGCGACTAAGAGATGGAACGACGGCCGAAAACCAACACTAGAAGGGAGCAGCTATGAACGGAGTGCATAGAAGAACCTCCATTTTCAATGAAGTAAAACGAAAGTAGTTCCGTTGGAAATGGTTGTAACATACATTCAATAAAAAATAAAAAATAAAAAAAATAAAAATAAAAAAGTAGAAGAAGTAGTAGTGTCGAGCATGGTGGCGTGGTGCATTAGTCTGCGCCTCACAACCGGAGGAGACACATAGCAGGTGCGGGGGTTCGAGTCCCACCGTTGCCCCACATTTGTATTTATGGGGATGGTCCGTCTATGAAGCAATGTGAAAAACAGTTCCGTGGACGTTAAATCTTGGCTGAGGGTCAGCCCGAAAACTTTACTTTAGTAGTAGAAGAAGTAGTAGTGGTCATCGTTTTTGAAACATTCGTTTAAAAACGATACAATCGTCACAGTAACAATTCGCGGAAAAAGTGTGGTGGAAACAGATTGCATGATTCGCACAAATTGCACAAATTGTCATATAAAGCGTTGGAAGAATCACTGATTAAAGTTGGTAAAATATTTATATTTAAAAAAAAGGCTATTCCGGGCAGATTCTGTAATTAAACGGATGCGAAACTAAACAAAAGTTCTTACTGGAAGGATGGATTAAGCAACAACAACAACAACTTCAACAGAAATAATTGCTTTGCACATCAAACATGTTATTGCTTTGCTTGTGTAAGGAGAACGCCTAAGAGGAGTACTTACTGATCAACTGTACCGTGAGATCGCTAAACTATATTCTAATATATAATGAATGTATTATATATTAAAGGTCAACGTTGCGGAAACATGTGGAAATTCAATCCGCATGCGTACATACATACAAACATGACTTGTGTCATACGACTCACTCCTTTTATATCTCATACAACCAAAAACCTTCTAAATTAACACAAACAATAAACAATTGAGAGAACGTACGCAACGACAACGACAACAACAACAACACCAACAATAACAATTGCTACCTATACATACGCGGGGTGTGAAATAAATGGTACTCGATCGCCAACCGAAAACGTGCTACAATGTTACACGATTATGATAAACAATGTTACACGATTATGATAAAGGATGATGAGTTGTTGGCGCTCTGTGTACGCTTTCAAATGCATGCGTGCATACGGGCCGCAATACATACAGCGGCGTGACTAGGCTCCGGCAGCGATTGTGACACGCTACCGGAGCCGGCACGCTAAAGACCGCCCATATCACCGATACCTTGTGAATAGCGACGGCAAAACGTTGAAAATAACTGTGAGTACTTATTTAAATGTGTGGCTGTATCGTTCGTTTACCGGCCGCAATCTGCAGCTACAAGAGCTGGAACATTAACAATACAACACCAACAACAATAACAGCAGCAGTAACAACAACACAACGCAACAGCAGTACAACAACAACAATAAAAGCAGTAACAACAACAATAACAAGCAGTAACAACAACAATAACAGCAGTTAACAACACAAAATACAACAACAATACAGCAGTAACAACAGAACACACAACGACATTAACAAAAACGGCAAAACAACATCCTGCGGGTGGGAAACCAGTCTTCTCTCTACGATCAGATTTTGGCCCTCCGACCGCGCCGGGAACGTCATCTAGCCAGCCCGCGGCGGCGGCTGCGGGCGGCGGGGGAAACGCCTGCGCAGCACCAGCCTGGCAGCGCTGGGGCCGCCGGTTGCCCCAGATGGCGGCGGCAGCCTGAGCGCCGCCATCAGCATCTGGTGGCGGCCCCCCCCCGGGATGGCCAGCGTCGTCGGCCGCCTGGCCCGCGACCGAGCTCGCCAGGCGGTGCAGCTGCTGGAGCAGATGCTCGTGTTCAGGTTGCACGAATAGTTGAAGTCAATGAAGGGGTACTTTCGTTTCAGGAACTCTAACGTATCCCGCTGAGTCTTGAAGAGCCCGGTGTTTATGTCGTTTTCCATCTGCATCAATCGTTTGCGCTCTTCGATGCCTTTCGCCAGCGCCGTCATCATTTGGCTGACGTGTTCGGGAACCGGGTCCCCCCCCCTCCTGCCCGTCGTCGATTTGCCGCCCTCAGCCATAACTGCACTGCAATCATCAGTCGTAGGTAGGAAAGACAACAAACTCAAGGACGCGCTCGAACGATATAAACACACATGAATCTCTGCTTATATATATATATATATATATATATATATATATATATATATATATATATATATATATATATATATACATATATATATATATATATATATATATATATATATATATATATATATACAGGTAGTTCAATAAGTTCTTAGAATGAAAACCAAGAATTTTCCAAATCATGTTTTTAAATTTATCTTATTCGATATACTCCCCGAGATGCTCAATACACTTTTCCCACCAAGATTTCAGAGCTTTTATACCTCTTAAGTAGAATTCCGCGTCTTTAGACTGAAAATAGGCATTGACAGCAGCCTTAACCTCTTCATTGCTGGAAAAACGCTTTCCACCGAGACTATTCTTAAATGTCCGAAAAGGAAATAATCAGAGGGGGCCAGGTCTGGAGAATAGGAAGGTTGTTCAATAAGTTCGAACCTCAGTTGGGCCAGTTTTGCCGATGCTTGCCGGGACTTATGTGCAGGAGCATTGTCCTGGTGAAACAGGACAACCTTCTTCTGCAAAGCGGGCCGTTTCACGATGAGTTCTTGCTAAAGGCAGTCTAACAGTCTTGCCTAATATTCTCCTATGATCGTTTTACCGCTCTCAAGGTAATCGACCAGCATTATTCTACGTTGGTCTTAAAAAACTGTAGCCATCACCTTTCCGGTCAATGCCGTTGTCCGCACCCTCTTCGGAGGTCCTTCATCAGGTGCACACCATTGGCAAGATGCTTCTTGGGTCTCGGGAGTGTAGTGATGGACCCAGCTTTCATCGACGGTCATGAATCTGCGCCAAAAATCCGACGGATTGTTCGACATCTTGGCCAAATTTCGCTGTGAAGCGGAAACACGCGCGTCTTTTTGGCCTTGGTTGAGCAAATGCGGCAGCCATTTTTCTCTGAGCTCTTTCATCTTCAAGTTTTCGTGCAGGATAAAATGCACACTACCCAAACTGATCCCCAAGGCCTCCGCTATCTCCCTAATGTTCACTCGCTTATCTGCGGCAACGATTTTCCGCACCTTTTCCACGTTTTCCTAATCAGTTGCCGTTTTTGGGCGTTTTGAACGTAGTTCATCCCGGTGCTCCTGTGACCTCTTTTTAACTCATTAATCCAGTTGGAAACAGTGGCAAAACATGGCGCACAGTCACCGTACACCTCGTCTAACTCAGTTTTCACTTGGGTCGCATTCCAACCTTTGAAATAAAATGCTTGATAACCACTCGAAACTCTTTTTTCTCCATTTTTTAAATCACGCCGATACGTTGCACGGGAAAAGCGATCAAACGAAATCGCAACGGCCAATCACCATAATATTTTGACTACTGGCAGTCGAAAAGTTGCAGTTCCTAATAGCGGTGGAAGCGCGCCAAAATTCGAATTCTAAAAAGCTCATTCTAAGAACTTATTGAACTACCTGTATATATATATATATATATATATATATTGCGGGGAAACCCCTGCGCTGGAGTGGGTCAAACTCCCCTTCGGGGGGGCGCGTAATATTCTGGTGTGTAACGCGGAATCGCGAGGTGAACGCGTCTAATCGGTACGGCGGAGTAGTGTGGAACCTCCATTCCGAACCTCGATAGGGGGGAGGGTGGGGGAGCTGCTGGCCTGTCTATTCGGGCTGGCGGGCACTCCCGTCAAAGGCTCGCGCGTATTAAATCGCGGGCGGCGGGAGTGTAAGTATTTCTCTCTTTTAGTATATATGTACATATATATATATATATATATATATATATATATATATATACGTCGCAACGTCAAACGTAGGCTCACCAGCCATTTCAATCACCACCAAGTAAAGCTTGTCAACGGTTTAATTGGTGGTGATATCTACCTACGACAGAATAGGCTGTATAGTGTCTGAACAGGTAACCTACACACAGGCGCCGTATTGCACGTGAACCCACGGCAAATACCCACATGTACGATTAAGTGTGACAGAAAAACGCACGCTGCAGAGAATGTCACCACCAGATGACCAACCATGGTATGGTGGTCCCTCCGCGCGATAGATCATGCGCACAGGCGAGAGAAGACTCTGCCTCGTAAGAAGAAGTTGAGGTGCGAGACGTTGCACTGCCGTATTGTGCTCGCTTATATGCTCACGCACAAGCACGCAATTTATTGCAGCATTTAACAAAACGATAGCATGTTCTCTTTTCCTTCCGAAAGTTGCTTCCGGAGCGAACCGTGTAAGGATGGAGACAAGACAGAATCAACAACTGCAGACCGCATGGTCAAATATTACTAGCGTTATACTTGTTTAAGATGTTCCCTCTCAATAGATAGAACTAGATTGAATAACTGCTAAGAAAGAATACTTTCCAAAAGTAACTCAGTTACATATTGCCCCGGCGTGGGCTAAGCAGGAGGCAATAAATTTAAATGGGTTTCTCTAAAGAAGCGCAAACCGAAACGAAATCGACTTAACGTCTACCAAAAAGTTCTTCCCGTCGCTCTTCGTTCGTAAATTATCGAGAAATTGTCCTTGGATTTTTCCATTATAGATGTTGGTCACCTTAGTCTTGAGAAAGGATACTTTCTAAATGTCACTAAGCCACATATTGCCAAAGCCAGCACGTGAGCTAAGCACGAGAGATTATCTAAATGGGTTTCTCCAAAGAAGCGCAAATAGAAACGAAATAGACTTAACATCTACGTCGTTTGGCCAAAAAGTTCCTTTCTGTGGCTCTTCGTTCATAACTTAGCAAAGAATTGTCTTTAGATTATTTTATTATAGATGTGGATCACCTCAGTATTGAGAACAGTTTTTTTTTTTATAATTGAGCAAAAACTACAAGTTGGCAAAATATTCCCTTGGCGACGTTGGGCCTAATAGGAAGAATCACAAGGTGATTCTTCTTATTTAAGTTAAACACAAAAACGCTGGGGTGATCATTGCTTCATTGCCTACAAGCAAGGGATTCGCCGTTCTGTCGTAGCTGAGTCAAGTGGGCGTCGAAAATTTAAAAACATTTTTTAAGGAGGTTGTTTTTAATTCTAGGCTATGTGAAACTGAATGACAAAATGAAGTACATCGAATTTTGTGAAGCAAAGTTCCAAACTCCTATTCGGAAAAAAAACATAAACCAACACAAACGTTTTTTAATAGGTGTCAATGACACTTATTGGTCGATGTTAGTTGCTATCGACGCAAACCGATGTCATTCATTATGTCCAGATACGTGTGACCTACCACATTTTAAAGTACAATTTAGCACCTATTATGGATGGATGTATTTATTATTCGCTTGACGTCTAATGTGCCGAAATACACATGTATACATTGTTTTTTTAATCAGGGCCGCTTCTAGCGGCAGCATAAGCGCCCAAATTGAGATACCTAGGGTTTCCCAACAGACCTTGTGGCAGCATGGTGGCTCACTGTCAGCGGACCCAAGGGCCTTGCTTGGTTTTGTAGTTCCACTATATCACACAAAACGGTTCTTTCGATAAAATGTGTGATATTCATATGACTACACACATTGTAAAGTTTCAACTATATACTTACTGATTCGGATACACACGCATGTTTGCTTGACATATATGTGTATATAATATATATATACAGGGTGTGACGGAAAGATCTTTGAAGCGATACGTGGAATTGTAGAGCTCGTTACAGCAAATATTTTTTCCAATAGAACATGGGATCTGAGAAGTATTGCTTCGGAGTGAAGCGAAATTACGACAATTTGTGACACTGGTGTTTTTGCCCGACATAGGAGCACACAATGTGCTGTTGCGAGACAACTCCTATACAGAAAACTAAGCACACCGTCGTGTTCGTGATAAAATTCTGCTCCATCTGAAGAATAAACAAGGCCGGTCAGAAGATGCGACATGGTTGCTTAGTAGAGGTATTTGGCGTGAACGCTAATAAAGAACTTCATTTTTTGGCGAATTCTCTTCTAAGCGACCATGTCGCATCTTCTGACCGGCCTTGTATATTCTTCAGATGGAGCAGAATTTTATCACGAACACGACGGTGTGCTTAGATTCTGTATAGGAAGAAGGACTGGTTGTCTCGCAACATCACATTGTGTGCTCCTATGTCGGGCAAAAACACCAGTGTCACAAATTGTAGTCATTTCACTTTCGCTCCAAAGCAAGACTTCTCAGATCCCACGTTCCATTGGAAAAAATATTTGCTTTAACAAGCTCTACAATTCCACGTATCACTTTAAAAATCTTTCTGTCACACATTATATATATATATATATATATATATATATATATATCTGTCACACAATATATATATATATATATATATATATATATATATATACATATATGCACACACATCCATGCTTATGCTGAAGTACCAATCAATCTGCAAGCCTTGTATGGAGACGACATCCAAATAGTCACACACACACACACATACACATACCCACACAGACATAACGACTAGACAAGACGCTGCGCGCGCAAGGAATAGCGACGTTCGCCGTTGTTAGTAGCGTGATCTCCCGATACTCCGTGAGAGGGTGGCGCACACTCTAGCGCGGAACACCATCGTCACGGCCATGATGGCAGTCGCGTCGTCTAATGCGCGATCGATAAGCGACATGGGGCATCATGACATTATGAACTCATTAGCATTGAGATCAACGAGTGGAGTCGCCGGTATGGTTATGGGCCATCCACTGGCATCATCACCGCATCATCTGCGCATGGTGGGCCGCCTCAGTTGAGCGGCGCATGAACGCCGACAGCAGATGAGAGACGCGCGGCGTGCGGACTAGGAGCCACAGTAAACACACCGCAGACCAACACACCGCACCGTACCACCACACCACACGGCCTCGTGTCGCGTCACAACGTGGCATACAGCGCAGCCAGCAAGCACAGGTAACCGATACGCATAGATAACAGTGCTGACAGTGCTAGCGAGCACGACTTTTGTACACTTACCGCCAATCGTGTTACACACTGAATATTCGTTGTCAATAGCCGACAGCTCGCATTCGACGCTGGCCAGTCAGACGAACGCTTCGGAGAGAGAGCTAGACTAGAGCAGCCGGGCTTCGCTGAGACTCGCCTACTCGCTGTTCGGCGCCTTACTGTGTCCGCTGGGTTGAGCTGACGCCGGTGGCAGCCATCCGACTTTCGACCGAACTCGATCGGAAGTAGATCGAGTGCTACTAGTCGGACAGGTAGGTAGGTATACGCTTTTCCGTTGCCAACCAGCCAGCCTCAGAGTTCGTCTGTTCGTCAGGGCAGAAACGGACGACGCTTTGATCGATAAGAAAAGGACGGGCTTACGTCGAAATCGTTCAATTCTTATGTATTCAGTGGTTCACTCGTGTAAAAAGCTCGGGGGTTATGACTTTGCTAAAGTGGAGATCGGGGGGGAGAGGTGGTACTGCCAATACAGCATAGATAATTACCTGTGCGGCGTATATATATATATATATATATATATATATATATATATATATATATATATATATATATATATATATATATATATAGGATGTCTCCGATTACCTATAAAGCACATATCAGTTGGGCATGCGTTGTTTATTGTGTTTGCGTATTCCTGTGTATGTACCTAAATATACTCTTCAGTTAGCGGTCATTACTATGCTTGTGTGTAATTTATACCTGAGTTTGAATAGCAAAATGAGCGCGTTTTAGTACATGTTGTGGTATGATGGTATCTCATACCGCAAGGCGCAGGTTTTGGGCGTGCAATATTCGGGTGACCAAAATTATCGTTTGTGCGAGATATTACTTAATAAATACAGTGAAAAATATGACTGCACTAAAGTGCAGCGACGTTTTATGCCTTGTCACATGCAGTCTTTGAGTCCGACGTTCACGGGACTGCTTTCGTATTGCTTTGTAAGACCAAACCCAATAAATACAAATGTGCAACGGTGGGGCTCGAACCCCTTTCTTGTGTCTCCTCCGGCCGCGAGGCGCACGCCAATGCACCACGCCACCGGGTTCGACTACCGGCAATAGCTGTCAAGCTTCTGCAAGCCGCATTGGGCCACTAGAACAAAACCAAACCAGGTAAACAGTAGCTATGTAGCCACATGTAGCTAACGCCGATTCTCTATGGGCACGCGTCTCTGCTGAGACGGATACGCGCCAAGGTGCAAGGTCAGCCTTGACGTGAGTAGCACAGCGCTATGCTTGTAGCAGTCGTAGTCGTTCGCAATAGTTATAGAAATGGTGGTGGTCAAATCTGCAAACCTTAAGAATAATCACTTCCAAATTGTATGTGTGACGGCGTAACCTCATTGCCACCAACGGAGGCTGGCTAAGTTTGCTCCTAATAATAGGTCTCCTAATCGTAACGTACCCACCCATAGTACCACTGGCAAACAAGTGTGACCAGGCGCCTGATTCCTTTGCGACTGCGGCGTCACTCTAGTCACGTTGGGACAATACAGGTTGTCAGTCTACGATGAGTCGAACGATTGCTAAATCGGCCCTGTTCTTTGCGCTTAGCATTGACATTGAGACAATGACAGGGCCAACTAGAGTCAGTAAATTCAAGAATCCGAAGCCCTCTTTGGAGACGGGTTTACTACCCGTGTTGCCGTGCGCCACGCGGCAGAGATAGGTGTTTTAGGTTAGCTCGCTGAGCGTTTGTTAAGTTGTCGGCTCGATAAGATAGCCCCTCAAAAAAGGTGAATAACTGACTGACCTAATAATATCGTCTGAGACAGGTATACAAAAAGGAGACCCTCTGGGTCCACCTTTATTTTGCCTGGCAGTTAACGACCTGATTAAATTGCTCGAAAGCCCGCTCGACATGTGGTACTTGGACGATGGCGTACTGGCAGGCAACGCCTCTACAATCGCTAATGACATACAGAAGATTATCGATTTCGAGAAGGCAAGCGGCTTAGCCCTGTACCCGACGAAATGCGAACTGTTCGTATGGAGTCGTGATGCAGATTCAACAGCCTCTGAGATCACGCACTGGTTACCGGGCTGCAAGATACTCAGCGCAAATGAAGTAGAGCTCCTAGGGGTACCCCTACTTCAGGAAGGTGTCTCCCCCGTGTTGCAGAAGTGGTTGAATAAACTGAGTACCGCTTCGGAGCGCCTTCCTCTGATAGGATATCATAACGGTCTTTACCTGCTGAGGTGCTCTTACTCAGCCACACGCCTAACTCATATTCTGAGGGGTATCGAAGCCAAGGGGGACTTGACTTACCACACCCGACAATATTAGAGCTCCCTGCGATAGTTGCTGCCACCCATCAGGTTTCCGGCAGGGTCTGCGAGCTTCTTGATGAAGCCGGCCAGCTAGAATTTTCATCCATGCGGGACCAAGTCACGATTAGTTTGGTCGAGGTTCATGGAATTTCACCAAAAGACGTCACATCTCAGAGTGAATGGTCGGCCATGCTAGCCAATCAACATGCTCGTTTACTTATTGATCAAGCTGACAATGACTCTACTAGGGCTCGGCTTAGGGCAACCTCCCCAAAACATGCAAGCGATTGGCTACACGCCCTACCCAGTGCATCGTTAGGATGATGTCACTACAAGAATATGTGTCAGTCTCCGACTTGGTACGTCGCTCGTTCACCCTCACATATGCCGATGCGGGGAGCCGGTGGGTATTAGAGCTCTATCTTGCGTCCTTAGTGAAGGTCGTCGACCACGCCACGCGGCTATTAATGACACAATAGCAAGGGCCTTGAGGACGGCAGGCTACCCAAGTACGTTGGAACCAACTGGACTAACCAGAAACGACGGCAAGCGTCCCGACAAGAGAGCCGCACAATTTTTGACTATTGACGCCCACGCGATCTCAAGTTTAGGATCGCTTGCCGAATAGTGCAGATCCGGGCTGTTATAGGCTGAAAGCTAACACGTTCACTTACACATGATTGTAATAGAAATTAATAAATAAAATCGCCTGATGTTTGGTTATAGTCGGAAGCAAGCCATCATTGGAAGGTGAATGAGTTTCGAAGACAAGAAGGTGAACCCGATTACGAAAAGCCCCCGGTGCGCTCCTAGAAGAGGTAGGCGAGCGGCGGCAAGATCCGGCTTTGACATCCAGTGCTCGATTGCTGCTGTGAGCTCCTCGAGGCACATCCAGTAGCTGAAAATCATTCCTGGCAGCCATCTTGCGACCGGGCAGAAGCTCTCGAAGTGAATGCAGATCAGAAAGGGCTTACTTTAAACCGGAGGTTGCGCCAATGTCAAGGATACGTTGGGCGTCCTCGGCTACTGTGCGAACACTTCGTGATGGTAGACGATTGCCAAGATACCAGAGGGTAAGCGGGCTCCTGAAGGAATCAACTAAATCCCTGATATCCAAACATGGCAGGCGCTAAGGAACCTTCTACGGCAGTCTAATGGTAGATGAAATAACTAACTCAGGCAAGCTTGCTTGTGAGATGCAACGACCTTCATCGGTGGGTCCCGTCTTAAACTGTTAAAGCGTGTGTACAATCACGCTTTACACGAGCCTCCGGAATTTCGCGCACGTCTCGCAAGGCACCGGTAGCGTGAATGACTATGCCGGCTTCATCGGGCGTCGCGATCCCAGTTAGTAGCTGTACTAGCGCACGGTATTGGCGGAGGCGAAGGACTACAGAAAAGAGGAAAGGCCATACTATGCAACAATATCGCTACCCGATGAAATTGCAAACTGAAAAACATTTGCCTCCTGACTCGCTTTGGCACATACCTGCCAAACTGGGACTTGCGTCATAGCAACTTCAATATCCTCTCAAATCCGCACCAGTTGCAAACGAGGACGCTCGAAAGTGACGGGTATGAAGAAGGAATGGGAGTAGACAGTGACTTTGGGATGCTCGGATGGTTAATGCCTTGTTAAGCAGCACTTTGTGTACAGCCCATCGTGTTTAAAACGAGAATTTAATCAAAGGCGGAGCGGCGTGTGATGCTGATGGTCTATCCATAGGCTGTGCAATTATGATCATTCATGTGCAATTTGGCGGCTTGAGGACCGTCTGGGAGAGGTGCTCTTTGAGTTTCTTTGCGTCTGCGCCTCATGGGCATTTAACTCGGCAATGCGTCTCAGTGGGCGTGTGATTGTGTCAAGCTCATGCGATTTGCCCGCCTTTTCTGTTGGGGATTTACATGGAAGCCGGGGGCACCAGGTGTGGCTTAGGGTCAGCGGATGATGACGGAGAACGATGGGTATATGGACGTGGACCCGCGAACGACTCTGGCATAAGGATGTTTGCTTAAAGCCTGCTAAAACGTGTTGTCTACAGGCAGGGCTGACGTAATCGACATATCGGTGATCTCGGTTGTCACGTATAGCATTATCGAAGGAATTGATAACCGTGATAAGCTCAACTCTCGCTCCGTTTCGCACGTGAAACAGTCTCTTCACGTGACTGACGTTAAGTGGTGACAGCTCGCGTAGTGTGTTCCCTTCGGTTATTGAGATTTAGACTCCGTGTACTCTGGCTTTAAAGAACGACGAAGGGTTGGCCTGTGTGTAGTTGCCCGTAGTATCCCTTAGAACTCATATCAAACGCACTCGCATGTATCTTCAATTTGCGAAAGCCACACGATAATTTCATTGTCACCGGATATTCTACATTCGGGAGCCACGCAGACAACGTGTTTGTACGTCAATAGCAGCCAACCTTCAGAAAACGCTGCCAATCCTTTGCCTTCGCATAGTGTCCCCCCGGATAATGGCCTTGAATATCCCTAGTTCACTAGACGATAAACCCTCCTTTAGTTTAGCTAGACTCTTCTGCTTGCGGGATGCAGTCCGGTTCTTTTACGGGTCACCTGTTGTTTGAAGCAGCTGTGAACCCTTCGAAATTTGCCTTAACAATTTGTCTATCCACAGCGTTAGCAGGTGCTAAAAGCCTCTCTGTGCCCTTGGAGTCTACGATGCGCTCTACTGCCATAGCATTTCTACTATCTGGGCCCGACGCAGGGGTGTTCGACGACGGTGGGCTTGGTTTAAACATCCAACAAGCATCTGCTGTTATGACATTTCAAGTCCAATACAATCGGCTGTGTAGTTTGAAGTGCGATTTGCACCTCTATCGAGACTCTTTAGTTTGCATTGGCACCGTTGTGGCTTCTCGCGCGACCGTCGCACTTGAACTTTGGTAAACGAACCAAATTCTGATTCTGTTTATTGTACACCCCAAATGAGTATAATGTACACTTCATAAGGTTTCCTTCATAACGCCTTATCTCCATCACTCTTCTCGTGAGAGATGTAAGGCAACAATTTTGCGTCAGCGCTGCGAAGTTCACCGGGCATTGTACTTGGCACACCTATGCAGTCAGAATCGGCATTGCATAACTCACACTTCATATTCTTCGCGAAAGGCGGCATTTGATAATCATATACTATGCACCTGGTGCAACGGTGGCAACTTTCATATACAGGACCAGACTAAAGACGCAAAGCATTGAATTGGTCTAAACCCCCAACCTCATGTCACAACAAACAATCACACAATTGGCTTACCCACCCTGCTATTGCGGGACATTCTGCGGCATGATACCTATCACACACTTTGCTTGACATATCATCTATATACATTAATCGTGGTGCTCCATCGTTTATATATATATAATCAAGCTCCACACATGAATACAATAAAAGATAGCTTTCAATGCAAATACATAAACTATATCAAAACCTACTAGCAGACTTGCTGGAATAACTAAATCTGTACCTAAATAGTGTTGGTCCACAACTAATCACTCATCCCCGTAGGGCTCTTAATTGTACGCTCCCAACAAAACAACGGAGCATTCCCGCTGGCCAAATTACAGTCACGATTATGTCTTGGACAATCAAGTATATATCCCCCATCGTCCTATTTTTTACTGAATGTTACTAACTTAAGTTTTGTAATTCTTCGCCAGCTTCTTCGCCATTAATTCAAACAACGTAGTACAAAGGAATACATGTTTAATAGGAGTGCATTATAATATACCTCGATGTTAAAAAGCAGCTACACACGCACCAAAACTGTAAAAAGTACAGAAAAACATTGTACTGTAATAGATAAACACGATTATCATCATGAAATAGTAAATGACAGTACAACTGTAGAACCTCTAGAGGATCTTCGCCCTATTTTTTCTCAACGAGAGTGACGCACTGTACCTCAGTTTTTACGACTTACTTAAACTTGACATTTTCCTAATAGCATTGACAGTATGTCGTCCAAATAATTCTGTGGTCTGTGCAGAGTGTTTTCCTCCTCGCTTCCTATTCGCACAAATCACAAATTACCTTAACACATGTGTTTCATGCACCAAACATCTGTCCAATGGGTCACTTATTCTTACCGGGCTGTATCGTAGAACTATCGCTTATAGACAATCGGAGTCATTCGAACAAAAACAGTATTTGTACAGAGCGCGGTCTGTGCGTACTTAGGCTTCGATTCCGGCTTTGGCTGGCGGAGAGCTCGTTCACGTCGTCGGCTACACTACGTGCGCGGAAACACCGTAACCGTCCTCTGCTGTATGTGCCGTGACACACCGGCCGAGGAACCATGCCGACACTCCGTGCACGTCAACTTTGCGTGCATGTATTGTTGGGGGTCTCCGCGTCAAACTTTAATTCAAAAATGCCTGGCGATTGCACACGTTGCATAGCCGGACGTTCCCAACCAGCGTTCTTAATTTATTTATCCGCCGGCTAGTTGCCAGTGAATGTTTGTTGGACAGATATATATATGTATATATATATGTATGTATATATATATATATATATACATATATGTATATATATATATATATATATATATATATATACAGCAGCGCGCCTGTTGCAACAGAGGTTCTGTAAAACTGGCAAGTAAACTTGGCTAAAAGCCTAGTAAGTCCTACAAAAACTGTGCGCTTGGGCCAATAACCCGCAGCATGGAGCATTTAGGTTTCGAGCTAGTTTTTTAAAGTTACTTCCGGGCTCCAGTTTTAATGCAAACTCTAATTATTTTGAAATTTTCCATCTTGAATGCATGCATAATATTCGAGGTGCTTTTCAGGTAGAAAAACGATATTAGGCGCGCAGTTTATTCGTACATTTGTCGCAAGGCTAGCATGCAAAACTTTTTCGTGGAAATATCTTTATTTGCATTTCCTGGCGACGTGCGTACGAAATAAGAACAATTACATGTCTAAAAGCTTTATGGTGTGTGCATTTTCTGCCGTAGTCACTGGCGAAATCTACTTACAATTAGTCTACTACCTAAAGCTTTGTGATTGTTTGTATTTCTAAGCGCATTATAATTATACAGCAATCGGCAATAAACGTAGTCTCAATTAATTGAGTTACTTGGTTTACTAACTTAGTTAGTAGTTCGGCTAGTACAAACTACAATATAAAAAAAGTCTTAAAGAAAAATTAGATCGGAAAATTTGCTACAACTTGCACGGGTGCAGTAGTCATGTTAAATGCAAGATAATTACTAGCAATGTCGACTGATCGCAGTGAGATCACAACATTGTGTATCTGCTGGCAACCTATATAGATACAGAGTGTAACCACCCCTTACAGAGACAACGAGATAACCTCAATCAAGCACAAATGATCAAGCAACATTTTTAAAAACGACAAAAGTATCCATGTTAAAACCTGGATCCATGTTAAAACCTTCATGTTTTTTTAAAAATGACAAAAGTATCCATTTTCACCGTTACCACGAACCTTGTGACATTGTAAAATAAATTTAATTACATGTTTTAAATAATCATTCTGCATTCTGTGCAACCAGCGATAGGTGTTGCCTAGACACATAAAACCCTGATAAAGTTTTTAAATTTTATCCCGTATCGGAGAAGGAGCTAAATTCGAATCCACTAGCTAATAGCGCCATCATCCTTGATAATATTTGCGTGGAACGTTCAAGTTGGTTCGCCTATCGTCAACGGTGTGATGAAAAATGATGAGCACAGGCATGTCTATGCTGTAACAGTCGTGCCCAAATAAAGCCGTGAATGCACTACAGAGTGTCTACCAGATGTTTTCTTTGTGCTCACCAAGTAGAGCTTTAAATTGTCTCTTAGACTGTAGTTCCTCCACCACGACACTGGGCTGAAGCCTGACGCTTTTTTAGCCGCATCTGGAATAACGCTGGTCAAATACCCAGAATAGTCACCCGACTTGGCACCGTGCGGCATTCTCTTCCTTCCGAGAAAAAAAACATTTAAGAACAAAACGTTTTCAGTTACGCGAATCTGTTCTTGAAGCCGTCGACGTGGATCTAGGAAACATTGAAAGACGTGATTTGGCGGTGACCACTCAACGCCACTCGGCCATTCTGACAGACAATCTCACAAATAAAAACAACAAATACCTTCTCTTGCAGTGGGGTCGACCAGCCTAAGAATATGGGAAGCAGAGCAAGCCTGCATCGGGTCAGAGAGGCGTACTTTGAGGAGCATTTTCAGTGTATCAAGATCTACTCGTAGATGTCTCGAAGCTCCGCAGTGAAATCGAAACAATTGCCGCCCCCCCCCCCCCCCCCTAAGCAAGTGAGTTGTCCGAGCCCCGGAAAATTACGATCTCAGTAGGAATATTCCGCGATGAGGACCCAACGACGATCCCAGCAACTACATATATATATATATATATATATATATATACAAATATATTATGACTAAAGTGTGATCTATTACATTGAGGCGAAGTTAAATACATATAATTGTCCGAGTCGCTTGCCGGGGGGGGGGGGGGGGGTACTACCATTGTGTTGCCTGTGACACCGCCCTAAAAAAACACTTCATGTCGGATAGCCGGCAAAGCGGTCACGGGTAGCAAGAGCAATTCGGCCCTCCTTGGGGCAACTATTGTCTAGACATGACCTATTTAACAGGACTACCTTGGATTTATACCTTAAACTTAAGTTCCGCGGCCGAAGATTAAGAGTAAACGGGAAAATCTGCGACCCGACACTCGACGGCACAACTATTGTTAGGTGCCTCCGAGGCTTCTCAAGTCAGAGCGAAGATCATCCGGATGGCCACGGACCAAGTAAGCCTTACTTTTGCCGGAATTGCTTTTCCGAGGGAAGTGAAGGTCTGCGCACCTTAGCACAGACAGCTTGAATTCGCTCTCCGCTCAGCACTCAAATCGAGCTTGGTGGAGGCACCTCAGCAGGCTGCTCCACAAACAACTTCTCATGTAACGCTGTCGTTCCCATACTCCAGCCAACGTAGGCTCCGAGGAGCATTGGCTGCGGAGCAGCTAGGATCACCCAGTCGCTGCTGAACTGAAAAAACTGATTACGACTATTTGCTCAGCAGAACACCTAGACTTGTGGTCCCGTTTTGGCTTACTTTGCATGAATTGCCGTTTTTACTCATGCTATAGCAGCCCCAACGAAACGCTCGAGGACCTTGAAGATATGATACAGGGCATGGAGCGTCAGATAAGAGCTGCTTATCGCCACTAGTCGTCATAAGAAAAATTAATGCTACTTTAACTACGTGGGGTCCACCACACAAATAGAGAGGCACCGTGGTGCTAGAAGGGCTAGCAGAGGGGAACATAGTTGTCCTTTACAGGGGTTTGGATCCTACCTTTCACCGCGGTGGGATGAAATCGCACATAAACCTGACGATCTGCAAACGAGATCATATTTTTAAAGCTTCAAACTGGGCTGGATTACTTGACGACTAAAATCTTAGCGACCACTGCTGAATAGAATATGACGTCGGGACAACCGGCACCGTACACCCCTTTCAATTTTAAAGAGCTACCGAGGTGGAAGCCACAGGATAACAAAACGCTCCGGGCCAAGCAAGGATTCTGAACTCATGAGGGAATCCCGAGTGCGCCCAGGGTTTGCAAAATATAATACAAGATGTTTGTAGTGGCCATATGAAGACCGTGGACTTCCTATGTGCTACCGGCCTGTCGCTTCAAAGTACTGGTGGAGCGAGAAAATTGCCTTAGCCCGTAGACGCTGCATCTAGGCCAGAAGATAACCCACCAGGGCAAAGCGCAGTAATACGGATGAGGCTTGCGTCATACAGTTATACTGTAAGTTCATGCGCCTCAGGTCGTCCCTGCGCAGAGTTATAACTAAGGGCAAGGATTCTCTCAGCTATCAGTCTGCGCTTATCGGAGATAGAGTAGGACTCATAGGGACGCTCCTTCAAGTTGATACACGACGTACCGGGAATCAGAATGAAGGAAAATATTCTCCCTGATGAACGTCTCGGAGTAATTAATGAACTAAAGGAAGATAACCCTCGAATCCAAGAAATTAACAGAATGGAAAATAATCCTCGACATTGGCAGGCCGAATAGGACTCCATTCCGGACAAAGCGCCCGGGCACCGGGTAAAGACTCTGATCCCAGATATCAGGGCCTAGGGAACAGGTCAGGTGGTAAGTGGACGTTTTATATAACTCAGGACCTCACCGGACGAGGCGATTTCCAGTCATACTTGTATGGAATTGGGAAAACACTTCTCCGCTCTGCAAGCACTGTCAAAGCGAAACCGAAGACACACTTGAACATACAACTTGTGGTGCCCGAAGTGGGCCTCTCAGAGCGCGGGCAAAGACGGGAACGCTCATACGGCTTATAATTAGATCACGTGACGATTGAACCAGTATTGCTCGTACTATGATTGAACATTCTGCGCGCCAAGGAGAAAAAAATATTTAAATGGGAAGATACCGCAGGGCATTTAGAGATAACTATGTTATGTACCTCAAAATAAAACCTCAGAGCCCACCGTCCAACTCTACTGTGAGTGAACGGTACTCTTCCGGACGCTATCTTTGAAATCTCCTCTTCTCTAGACGTTTTGAGCATAAAAAGTATCTGCCACCTAACGTCAAATATCGTGAATATGCAGACTACTTTATGATCTTAAAAAATATATAATAATACACTAAACTGCATATACATATGATGCTGTTTGTTCGAGTGACGCCTATGTTGTCCTGCAATCAGCTTTCGACGGCATTGCTCCACGGTGTTCTGGAAATGGAATGATTTTCTCACTCTCCAAATGTCTTGTACCTGACTTCGACTATATAACTAACGACGGCAACACTCATAGGCGTATACATTACGCCTAATCTTAATTTTAGCCTTCACATTAACAAGGTTGTGGAGGCACCATTGCGCCTTGTTAACACTATTCCTTCCGCTTCCATCTAACAACCCCTTATATGTACATACATATTGTAACGACAGTTGTTACGCTAAGTCAACTGGGAAATGCAGACTCAGTAGAACGGCAACGACAGCACGAAATACCTAGAAGAAGCGAAGAAGAAAAGAGAATGTCGATCTATTCTCCGTCGGTGTATTTATTGGTTCACGAGGCACCGCGGCGTGCAGGCACCCCAAAGGGTGTCAGACTCCGCTCTCAAATCTGCCGAAATTTGCAGCGGTTTGTGTTTGTTTCATATACAGTCTTACGAATCAATGTAAAAGCAAACCCGTGGACGTTAAGTGTTGGCTGAGGGTCGGTCCGAAAAAGTTCGGCGTCGATTCCTGCAGGTGGACGAGATTTGGATCCACCATTATACACCCGAGTCCAAACAATAAGTAACGCGGTGTACCGCGTAAAGTGACTGCGTGCCGAAGAAAGCAAACATTAATTTGTTCGCTTGATTCCCAAGAAATTATCTGCACGGACCGCTTACAGAAGGGTCAGGTAGTTACAGGAACATATTATTCGATACGTCTAAGCCGTTTGCACGAAGAGCTCTGAACGAAACGGCCGAGCTTGGCCCGCAAAAAAGTCAATCTTCACCATGACAACGCTTTGGCTCACACCGTGACAGTCGCAGTGGCAAATTGCAGGAATTAGGTTTGAGTTGATCCACCTTATTTTCCTGCTTGTTCTAAACGCTTCGAGGTCGCTTTAAAGCGATCAAAAAAGTTCGAACATCGCCTGAATAACTGTGCAAAGCTCTAAAAAGACTACGTCAGGAAATAAACATTTTTAAATTCCGGTAATGCTATAATTTTATTGTTTTTGGGTTACTTAATGAACAATATATATATATATATATATATATATATATATATATATATACATATATATATATATTTTTTTTAAATATATAAATTCATATATTGAGAGTTTATCGTCGCCATATCAAAACGACATTAAGGTAGACTAACGAGCTGTTCCGATACTGTACCCAATTGTTCGAATCAAAGGAGGAAGTGCTACTGTAACAGGAAAGCTAGCAGCAAAAGCCCGCTTCCCTCTGAAGCGAGCGGGCAGGGGGGATAACGAAAGAAACAACAAACAAGCTGCTATATTTAGAAATATAGATAGGAGACCGAGAATAGGCCCCTTGAGTTGTTTATGATAACTACGCCAACAGCGTAGTAAGATGCCACCGAAACTATACACACTGCAAATGGCAAACATGTCGTCCGGCTGCAAGATGATTTCCTTACAAATGCGATACAATAATGAACGCCGATCAAACAAAACAACGGTACATTTATTGCGGCAAACTCGTATGCGGTCCACCGTAGCTTGGAAGGCGCAAACGACCTGTGTTTTCTTTATTATTTATTAATACCAACAAGCTGCGTAAAGGCAGTTTACAAATCTGGGTGGTTGGACCACCGCCGTACCGGCTAAAGAAGAGAAACTTTGTTACAATCTTTTGTTTTTGCCAATCACACATATGCATGTGGAACGTGAGCGGGAAATAACGTTCGGATCAGCTCAATGCCATGATAAATGAACTTGGACACGAACCCCACGGGAATGCCACCGAGATTCCGTTGGGCTGACCTTTTGGGCGCACCGCCTAAGCGGAACTTTACTGCTTTAGCCGTCTGCACATGAGTACCCAATTCACTATCTTAATTACGCCCGCAGTACTCCAGCATGTGTAAACACCTTTCGAAGTCCGTGAACACTCAACTGTACAATATCAGATCAACCAGTCGAAGCGTTTCGCATCGATTTAAACTTAAATAGGGATCACTTTAACTAGGGGGTAACGTCCCTGGATAAGTTCTGGTAGATCGCTGAACATAAGGCCGGACTTAATAAACAGCAACTAGCCCCTTGTTTTCAGGAACTCTTGGTGGTTGCAGACACAACAAATAGAATGCCTGAATTTGCTTTTCAACAAAACAACCGATATAAGTCCTGTAATTCTCGGGATGCAAACTTCATTAATACTACTTGTCTTGTCGTTCGAACTTACTGCGAGGTTGTCATTCCTACTTACATTTCCTGTTATGGAAACCGGTATGTGCTTTTGTATTCTCGTCGTTACGAGGCCGATAACGTGACCGCAATATTCTACATCTATATATATATATATATATATATATATATATATATATATAGTTTGTGTACCCGAAGCGACACCGTACGTATGTATGTATAGCTGTCTTATGCCATGCTAGATTATATTGTTGTTTTTATACGAACAGGCATTTCCTTATCAAATAAGTGTGCCTAAAATAGAACAAATAATCATAACAGTATCATCAACACTCTGCTCGCTGAACGGAGGTATCTGCAAAGCAAACTGCTATTTTATTTAAGAGGAAAGTTGTACACATACCACGTGAGCACATACCATACGTCTCGTCATTCAATAAGTAATTAGATTTTACATGAGGTGGCGCCGCAATGATATTTGTAGAATAATACGGGGAAGTAATGCTCATTGCACTATCACATATCAAGTTTCAGAAAAAAATAACGTTTAAATTACGTGTGGCAGACATTCTAACTAAGCGTGGTGGCACTTGTTGTAGAGATAATAAAATGGCCGGACATTAAGTAAAGATGAAGCACACCCCAAACGTCCAATTGAGGTCACTACGCCAGAAACAATTGAACACATCGTAAAAAAGCTGCGATTGTTTGGATTTCAGTGTGTGGGGTGCACAAACGATCATGAAAACGTTGTGTGCAAGATGGGTGCCGCGAATGCTAACCACCGATGAAAAACGCACAGTGAAATAACATTTTGCAGTAGTGTTTGTCAATGTTTTAATTCACAAGGCTTTTGGCGTCGATTTCTGTCATTCGCGCGCGCCTCGCGACCAGAGGAGACACATAGGTGCACATGGGGTTTGATCTCCACCGTTGCACATTTATATTTATAGGGTTGTCAGTCTTACGAATCAATGCAAAAGCAAACCCGTGGACGTTAAGTGTTGGCTGAGGGTCAGTCCGAAAAAGTTCGGCGTCGATTCCTGCACGTGGACGAGATTTGAATCCACCATTATACACCCGAGTCCAAACAGTAGGTAACGCGGTGTACCGCGTTTAGTGACTGTGAGCCGAAGAAAGCAAACATTGATTTGTTTGCCTGATTCCCAAGAAGTTATCTGCACGGACTTATCTGCTTACAGAAAAGTCAGGTAGTCACAGGAGCATATTATTCGATACGTCTAAGCCGTTTGCACGAAGAGGTCTGAACAAAACGGTCGAGCTTGGTCTGCAAAAAAGTAAATCTTCACCATGACAACGCTTTGACTCATACCGTGACAGTCGCAGTGGCAAAGTTGCAGGAATTAGGTCTGAGTTGATCCACCTTATTTTCCTAATTTCATCCCTTGCGAAATCTAACCCTCAAATTTAGGGTCGTGAAAAGAAATGTCTGTCGAGCGAAAAAGTCATTATTCATGTGTATGCTTGTTTTAAATGCTTCGAGGTCGCTTTGAAGCGATCAAAAAGTTCGAACATCGCCTGACTAACTGTGCAAAGCTCTAAAGAGACTACGTCAAGAAATACAAATTTTTAATTCCGGTAATGCTATAATGTTATTGTTTTTTGCTTACTTAATGAACAATATATATATATATATATATATATATATATATTTTTTTTTTTTTTAGACGCTACTGACCCGACAAATTACCGAGGGATCGCATTGACAAGCACTCTGTACAAAATACTTACATCACTTGTAGTGTCAAGGTTATATAATAGCGCCAAAGAAAAGCTACCCGCTGAGCAACACGGATTCCTTCCCGGGAGATCAATCGAAGATGCTATTAACCTTCTGCTGAACTATGTGCAACAACGTCGCCAAAGTAAAGAAATGACGTATACCGCATTTATAG
Source organism: Dermanyssus gallinae (assembly GCA_003439945.1). Taxonomy (NCBI): domain Eukaryota; kingdom Metazoa; phylum Arthropoda; class Arachnida; order Mesostigmata; family Dermanyssidae; genus Dermanyssus; species Dermanyssus gallinae. The sequence goes on from QVRM01006673.1 coordinate 183,853, forward strand.
ATTTTAAGACCGCATTTGACTCTGTTCCAAGGGACCGTCTTTTAGAAATCATTCGTAACCATTTTTTAATATGCGGAGCAATGTACAACCTTATCCGGGACATGCTTCACTATAACTCCATCATAGTTAAGAACGGAGATCATTATGTCAACGACACCATAACGCAAACGGTAGGATTGGCCCAGGGAGATCCTGCTAGCCCATTCCTGTTTATAATGTACATAGCAACCCTATCGGATCTTCTACGCGTTGCAAAAGCTGCGCACGCCTTCTACGCAGATGACCTAGTCATCTTTGCAAAGTCGCGTGAACACCTGCAGTATTTCCTAAACATAACAGTTAATTGGTGCAAATAGAACAGGCTAACAATCAACATAGATAAAACAAAAGTCCTTCGCTTTAGCCGAGGAGGGGCATACGCCGCAGCCGACCGCCGCATCAAAATTAATGGCATTGCATTGGAGATTGTCAACCACTTTTCTTATCTCGGCGTTACACTGACACCAAGACTCTCTTTTAGCAGACATGTCGAAAAAATACTAGCCAAAGCGACAGCCACTGTCATGCTTCTCGGTGAACTTCGAGATATCGACTTGAAGATAGCGCTAAACATATTCAGGCTAAAAATTGCCCCTATTATACGATACGGCCTGCCTGCAATAGCACCTTTTCTGACTGTAAGCGATCTGAAAAGGCTAGACCGTTTAAAGGCACTTTATATCAAGCGCGTGCTAGGTCTACCCCAAAACGCCTCTGCTACATTCGCTCTTGAACTATGTCGCGAACGAACCCTTACAGAAGGACTTTGCCCTAGACGGACTACCTCTTAGTGAAGCCGTACTCACAGTATATAGGGAGTTTCGGGAAATACGCAACGTGAAGTTTGCGACCAATAACTACACGGACGGACCAGCGTTTTGCTCGGACAAATGGAAGAGAGGAGCCCAGAAGAACCGAGCACTAATTTGTCAAGTGACATGGCACGGATACCATCACTACATGTGTTTGAGTGGACAGTGTTTTGAGGTCGATGGTTGTGTGTGTAGATTTTGTGGAATTTGTGATATTGATAGATACCATATACTTGTGTGCACCGAAATAGACACAACGTCACTACAATCTCGTGCACACTATATAGGATCAGTGTAGACTTCGCATAACATTAGATATATACTGCTACCAATATTATGGTGAATAAATAAATATGTTAAATATATATATATTTTTTTAGTTGACATATAAATTCATATATTGAGAGTTTATCGCCGCCATATCAAACCGACATTAAGGTAGACTAACGAGCTGTTTCGATACTGTACCCAATTGTTCGAAATCAAACGAGGAAGTGCTACTGTAACAGGAAAGCCAGCAGGAAAGCCCGCTTCTCTCTGAAGCGAGCGGGCAGGGGGGATAACGAAAGAAACAACAAACAAGCTGCTATATATAGAAATATAGATAGGAGACCGAGAATCAGCCCCTTGAGTTGTTTATGATAACTACGCCAACAGCGTAGTAAACTGCCACCGAAACTATGCGCACTAAATGAAAACATGTCGTCCGGCTGCATGATGATTTCCTTACAAATGCGATACAGTAATGAACGCCGATCAAACAAAACAACGGTACATTTATTGCGGCAAAATCGTATGCGGTCCACCGTCGCTTGGAAGGCGCAAACGACCTGCGTTTTCTTTATTATTTATTAATACCAACAAGCTGCGTAAAGGCAGTTTACAAATCTGCTTAGAATTTCTAAAAACACTGCGCAAACAATCGCCCTATCTACGCAATTAAAACACTCTATGCATCTCGTCTTAGAAAAACTCTGCGAGCCACATCTATAGCTAACTACTGAACGCCCATTAAATGCTATGCTTCACAAAAGATCGTTGAGATTCGTATCACGAGTATGTATACTCTAAAAATCAATTTCTAACGCATCCGAGCAAGCTAAAATGCAAGTTCGAGTATACAGCTATATAATTAAATGTAGCGTAGTCTTACAAATATTTGTAGCATATTGTTGATGTAACATTTTTGGCTCGTTTTTAACTATGTATGCATATAATGTACGCATACGCATTTTCTATTCGACCTTCTAGAACAAATATTAAAATATATAAATACAAACATTCGTAAAATCTATGCAAAATTAATAAATGTATATGTATACATATATATTTGTATATATATATATATATATATATATAATTTTTTCATTGCAATACATCCGTTCGTCGAAAACGATGAGCCTAGAAACCACCCTTTGAGAGGAGGGTCCACCGCCTAAAAAGCAAACGTACGTTGCGAGAGATCATCAACAGTGGGCCTAGATCGATTACTGCTCCAGTGAGAGTTCTGACCCATCGGGTCGAGCCAATCTTTCATCCGAAATCGGCGCTTTCTCGAGCGCGCGACAAGGTGTAGGCGGTCGAAACTATTTTTTGTACGAATGATGATGCTCGAATATGATGATGACGTTGTTGATTGTCGAAGCGACGTCTGCCAGGTGACGGAGGTGGACATGGAGACAAGAAGTCGTTGTTGGCGTGCTGACGTCCTGTAACGCTGACATCGCTAGCTGCCGTCCTTCTCGAGCGTTTTCGCGACAAGCTGTACGCAGCCGTCGAGCAAATCGGCAGCTGATGTCAGCCCGTCGTTGTCCATGACGAAGTCCCACGTCTCGACGTCGTCAAGACCGCGCTCCGTCTCGGCGTTGTCGATTTCGGCCACGAACTGCCACCCGCGCTTCGCTCGAACCTCTTCACTGGCCCGCACCCGGCAGAATTTAGTCTGTTCGTCGTGAATGAAAGCCGCAATTAGCAACGCTTAGTTACCTCGTTTGAACGTTTGAAATCCAACGTGAATATTAGCAAAATTATATATATATATAAATAAGATAAAGACCGAGAGATAGAGGGAGAGAGAGAACGAAAGACGGCGAGCATAGATAGGAGATCTTTTGTTAATCTGCTGAGCGAATAAGCTCGACCAGCGTACCCAAGTAGCACTCGCGCGCGCTCTCCGAACATACCTGGTCGGGGTAGAACGTCCGAAAGAAGGCCAGATCCGTTTTTCGCCGGGCATCGCTGACAATCCAGACGGGAAACTTGGCGGCGTTGTACATGTCTATGGCCAGCCGACAAAAGAGGTCGGGCTGTTCGCGTCGTTTGCGTTCGCCCCAGACGACCATGTCGGTGCGGTACTTCTCCTTGTACTCGGAGGCGTCAAGCAGCCGCTTGTAGTCGAGGCCGTGCTCGTCGGCGTACGCCTGCTTGAGCGGTCCTGACAGCCGCAGGACGACGGCCGTCGCCGGCGGCAGCAGTCGAACCAGCTCGTCGGTCAGGAAGTCCTTGCCAGACTTTCGCTTGCCGCTGAACACGAACACAAGCCGCGGTTGGGGCAGCTTGGCAGCCGCCATTTGCTCGCCGCTAGCTGGCAGTCGCAGACGCAGCAGTACGAAAGTTTAGCGACGAGAAGCACGAAAACGCCGCGCCGATTTCGCGATTTCGATCACCACGACCCGACACGACCCGCTGCTATTACACATAGAACATATACACGCATGGAAACAGACACGAGCGCACACATGTTATATATGTGCGTGAGAAAGAAAAACAGAGGGGGGTGTAGAAACATTTCGGCAACTACAGAATCGGCAAGACGCCATCAACGACAAAACTACTCGTTGTTGTGGTAGCGCCGACCGTAATGAAGCATGTCTCTGCAACGTACTAGATATCCGTACGTCGTTCGCAGGCGTTTAGTGCTGTATTGTTGGAATGCTTTTTTGTCTATATTTGTCACCGATCACAGTAATCCGAAACTGGATTTATTGCTAGCTGATTTAGTTGCCTATCTGCTAGCGCGCTTCTTCCACATAGTGCTAAATTTGCTATTAAACAAAACAACAACAAAAAACAACAATTGCGATGGCTGGTAACGTCTCATCGTATCGCTGTTGTTGTGACATTCATTCTGTTACACCACCGAGTGTTGTGAACACGATCTAGATGCTGCAACGGCAATGCGATAAGCTAAACGACAAACATGTGCAAAAACAAAGCAGACCAAAACCAGCTGCAAGCTCTGCTGACGCACCGATGTGGAGTCGCGGCGTCGAACCAAACTTGACGTGATCGCTGCGAGCTAGATAACCAACTAACTAGTTAGACTAACAGCAAGACGAGTCACTTAGTCCAGCACTCATCTCAGAGGTGGGACCGCTGCTGCTTCTGCATAAAACGGCATAAAACTGCCGCCGGAACAGCTAGATGAGCCAAATCTGCAGTACCAAGAGTTCCGGCAGCAGGCAGCAGCAACAACAACAGCAACAGCAACAGAAGCGCAGAAGCGACACGCGAAACGGCGGAACTCACCGACGAAATGGCTGACAGTCGGATATGCCAATACGCCAATACGACGCGCCAGCTGGATACGGAGGAAAGGGCAACGATCAAGGTGGCGAGTATCTATAGTGTTTGATCTGGGTCTGGCGGTCGAATGAGCCAGCGGTGGTTGTTATTAGTATATATATATATATATATATATATATATATAATATATAATATATATATATTATATCTCTATATATATATATATATATATATATATACTATACTCTCTATATATCTATACTCATATCTCTATATCTATCACACAACAGTTTTCACACGCTCACGCTTTTCCTCTTTCTCTGGCTGTATTTCCTCCTTTTTTTGCCGCAGTACTCCTCCTTTGTTTCCACCTCTCCACTGAACTGAGTGGCTGGCTGCTGACTGCTAACGCGGGACAGACGTGCACCTGTGTCTCTGATATGTGTCGCCCCCGTCCGTTCGCCAGAGCTGTGGCGTTTGGCCCAGTTCGACAGTTTGTTTTCGTCACTCAATTTATCTTCCCGTGGCTAGAAGAAGAAGAAGACGCAGAAGAAAAAGCTAAGCTAAGCAAACGTACTGATCGAACACACGTAAGGGAACTGCTTCTGTGGTTGTTGTATCCGCCATGACGGACGGACGGACGGAAGGACGGGGAAAACGACGCCGCCGCTGCTTTTGGATCTGCTGCTGTTGTTGTTGCTGAAGGTGACAAGCCTGCCCTCGCCGAGCGGCAATTGATGCCACTTTTACCACTACTACGCGACAGCTGCATAGCAGGAACAACGTTCATAGAGCGGCGCTTGACTACATGACACACATGATGATAGCGGCTATTGCCTGACATTCACACCATCACGTCTACTACGACGGTCTACTACTACGACGGATAACTATATATATATATATGGTAATGATTTATTAATCATTTACAATACGTTTGCACATTCGGCAGTGCTTACCTTCTTCTTATATATATATACAGGGTCATTCATATTGTTGTGCACGCATTTCGAGGTTTGATAGAACTCGGCAAAAAAATAAGTTTTTCCTATGGAGGGAAGACGTGGAAACGTCTTGTTTAAAAAAGGTACCTTTTTAAACAAGACGTTTCCACGTCTTCCCCAAACTTGAAGTTTATAAAAGTACTTTTTCTGCCTTTTTTTTCCTACATAGTTGTGCGAAATCTCTGTTTACGGGAGAACCAGTCAACGCATGAAGGATTAGCCGATTACACCGGCGTGTTCGGAGGAAAATTCTGCACAACGGAAGACACTTCACTAGCTTGCGTAGCATATATATATATATATATATTTATATGTTGTTTTTGTTGTTATGTACATAATTAAGTTACATTTTTATTTCCATGATCATCCATCTTAACCCCAAAACTACAAATCTTAAGAAAAGTCACTTTAAAAAAGCTATATGTTGCGCCGGGATTGAACGGTCGTCAATCATCTAATAAATATTCATCTCTACAGACTACTTAGAAATCCATAATATGACTTAATCGAGCGTAAATCGCGCGCCATACGAGTGGGCAGCTTATTTCTATATATTGCTATTCTATATCTATAATAATTTTATGTCAAAAATCTGCTTATCTACTTCTGTTAGTTTGCTAAAATTTATAATTGCAAATAAGACAAAAAGGATAAAATCAGAATTACTCAATTACATATGATATAATAAGTTCATAAACCCGCGAAAGGCCAAAAATACGACAATACTTGAACACAAAATACCTGTAGTGCAATCAAATAATAATAATAATAATATAATTCATATATCTATTATTTATCACGAACAAAATACCGGCCCTTTTAAACTTTTCCGGCTGACCGTCAGCCAATATTTAACGTCCACGGGACTGCTTTTGCATTCCTTCGTGAGACAGACCCCATAAAGACACATGTGCAACGGCAAACACAACATTTACGCCCCCTTCCGTTTCATTGCGGAAAATTATTTTTGATTCCCTTAAAATTAGTGTAGCTTAGGAACACCCCGTAATGTATTATGTATGCATATATATAGATATATATGCAATAGGTGGACTAAAAACTTCGTACGATGGAATACGGCAATAGACGGACAAGGACCCACGATCTTGACTTGCTTAATATAGTATCCCTGAAGCTCACCACATGTAGTCCAACGATTTTAAAAACATTTACACCACGAACACGAGCTACGCAGCCGGCGTGACCATTGAGCTTTGAGGATGAATTGTCCCGGACAAGTACGCAATAAGGTATGAAATGCAGTAACATAAAAGAAACTTCGCAACAAGGTATGAAATCCAGTAACATAAAACACATTATGGAGCCAAAAGCCGAGACATGTGGAGCCCTAAATTAACTAACTCTTCTTAGTTAAATCTTGAAGGACTGAGACTTCAGCCAACTAACTATAAAGGATGTGCAACACAGGTGGGCCAACATCCGTGAAAAGCAGATTGTTCAGACAATTTAAAGCGGCATCAAAAATCATATTCAAAGAAGCTTGATCACTTCCTGCTGCCGAAAATAAGCAAGGGTTACGTAGATCAATTGCTAGGAAAACCGACCTCAATTGGCGAGAGAAATTCAATATATCGTTTCCAGTCAATGGCATTTACCCTTATATAATGAGATCACGACAGTTCATTAAAAAAATACGGAAGATAAATGTCGATTCAGATAATCGGCAATTGACTTAAGATCGCTAAGCAAGTGGCACGTGCACATGACAAAGGGTAACTTTGCCTCCGTTAGTTCTCTACCACAAACGTCCTTAATATATTTCCAGATACGATGAAGGGTCCGATTTCACAATATTCAAGCGATTGCTGTAGAATGCCACTGTAGCCGTCCAAAATAGCTCCAAATACCGCTTTCAAAACGACAAATAAGCAGTATTGGTGTCAGGCGTTTATTTTTTACGATACCTACGCTATTTTTGTTCTTAGTCGACAAAATCCGAAGGGTGATCACACAGCGAGTAACACTGGTGATCTGCAAGTTAAATTTAGTAAGCTAGCTATTGTAGAGCTTGAGTAAGATAGCCCGAAACGCCTTCAGAGCCAGAAGGTCCGCCGACTACAGCGGGGGGGGGCTCTAGCGGCCTCCTAGAGATGGCGTACGCGGAAGGTGTGGGCCGAAGCACACACCCGGGACGTCATCGGCACGCCAAAACACTGGTGGACTGCCTCGGCCAAACAACTGAGACAGACAGAACGAGCTGGAAGACGCCCCCTGGGGCTGCCCACACTAGATGGCTAGGGGGTTTTCCTCTTCAAGCGCAGAACAGAGATAACGCCGGAAGAGACGCAGAAAGCAATCGAAGCGCTCTTCCCCCGACACTCACCCTTCGGACCGCGCCCTCTTCCAACACACCCCGGGGGAGGATGAAGAGAACCTCTTGGAAGTCACCCTGCAAGAGGTGCAGGATGCTGCGGCGCGCCACAGTTACGGAGCTTACTACCCGAAGAATTGCCCCTCTGTCTACTCGGCTCCCTGGCCAAAGCATTCAAGTCCATCGCGGAGTCTCGCCTCCGGGACTTCGCGGACTAGAACGGCCGCTGCTGTCAGAGCCTAGGACGGGTTTCGTAAGAGCCACTCAACGGTCGGCGTCATAAGACAGATCCATTTGCAGGCCGATCGCACTTAACGTTCGAAACGCTTTTAACAGCCTACTGTAAAGAGTCATTCTGTAGACCCTCTACTGGAAGAAGGCTCCCTTTTACCTACTCCGAATCGCATCAAACTACCTACAGAACAGGATCAACTCTTCCACGGAGCCAGTTTTAACATGATTGCAGGGGTGCTACAGGGCTTCATGCTTCTATCATCGCAGTCGTCAACAAGCTGAGGTACCTCGGAGTCACCCTAGGCAGGGGTCTCCGTAATGCCGAATACGTGCGGCGGAGACGGAGAAGCAGTCAAGGCAGCCAAAAACTTCGCGCGGCTCATGCCCAACACTTACAAGGCTCGACAATCCGGACGTCGAATAATCATGTCCGCGGCCAAGACAGTGTTGCCCTGTACGGCGATTCCAGTCCTACCTGTTCAGAATCGCTAAGGTCTCCAACCCCCAATGCTTTTTTTTAAAAAGATTTTCCGTAAGTCCCGTGTACGATTTTTTTCATGTCATAGCTAATTTTTAATCCACTCCGGCATTTACCTTGTCTAATTGGAAACCATGCAAACCAATTTAAGAGTGGCCGGCCTGGGTCTCGAGCCCAGTCCTCCCGAATGCAAGCAAAGGCTTTGCCACTAAGCCATCTTGCCCGGTATCTTATCGGTATTTACTGCGGCAATAGAACAGAGGACACCCCAGAACACACTGTTTTGAGATCCGTCTTATAGGCGGAGCAGCCGGCACCTATACCGCCTTTTTAATGAAAACAGCAACGTTTAACCTACATGACATCTGCCAAAAAATGATGAAAACACTCTTGCACCGGAACATCATAACCGAAGTCTTTGAGTACTAAGTAATACTACAAGACAAAATGATGCTCAACGCCCTAAGTTGCCCCCCTCCCCGTGGCTCCCGGGGAACATACTCGCTAGAAGTAGTAGACTTCCCCCCCCCCCCCCCTTGAATGTTTAAAGCGCAAGCAGCAGGAAACATGACTGGTTTTTAGTGGGTTGAATCCCTACACTACCGGCCCCCCACGCTTCTAAACAAAGTCCTCTAAACAAAACTCCGACACGCCTTAAACGCAGAGTACGCATCCTATGTATCAAAAAACGCCAGTGCTACTGCTAGCTGCCGTCTACGTTCCACAAGGGTCTTTCTAACAGATAAATTCAATAACGAGCTTGCTATCTTTGAGAGAGATAACTTTCGGTTAATGGTCTAAAAATAACAAAGTAATACAAATGCCTGCACGAAAGCAAATACCGAGTAATTGGCGTCAGTTTTCATGAAAAACGCAGGTCGAGCATTAGACAAAACATTGTGTTAGTCTCCAAAGGCAGTTTGATATGTTTAAAGTTGGGTCCAGGGTATCGAGCCCCCCACGTCGCGATAACTGACATAGTACGATTAGAAAACGATTACAAAATGAGTGGAATAATCAGACCCTTACAACAGAGTTTCATTAACCGCTACGATATCATAGCCTAAACCTCCTAGAGTCATAAATTCGGCAGTGGGTTTTAGCTGTCATATACTTTGGAAGACAACCCGCATCAATATGAATAGCTGAGAACACATTATTACCCAAATTGAGATTGTTCTATTACTTACACTTCCCGACATCCTCTAATGGCTGAGGATTGATGTAACTGAATTCGTTCATGCGATATTACACGAAAATACTTGAACGTCACGATAGCTTAAGGGGTGCCGATAACGTCGGTGTTAGAGGTCTAGGAGTTCTTGAAAACTTTGTGCAGTATTTGTGCTGAAAATGTTCAAGGCATCCTAGAGGTCCAATCGGCGTTATTAAGGACTTGTCTCTAACCCGACGTTTCCTCATGGAATACGCCTTGAGCCTCTTAGTCGAGCGTGAAAATAAAAGATGGGAACCGAGGGCAGAAAGTCTGTAAACTGGTTTCAGAGTGATCTTCGGAGGCGAAAAACACCAAGTAGATATACTCGTACCTCTGAATTTTCCGACTACCTAATTGCATGGGTACAACCAGACGTAACACAATTTTCTATTGTCTGCTTTTTGAGGTAATATCTGGCCAGTCACCCGAATAGAATAAAAATTGGTATTTTCACTTTCATTCCTAAACAAAATATTTTTGTCCCCCCTTCTAAAGCAAAATTATTTTAAACATGTTCCACAACTCAAATAAAGTGCACCAGATGCTGTGACATTATATATATATATATATATATATATATATATATATATATATATAATTAACTGTGGTTTAACTACAGAAAAACCATCTTCCACGTTTTTACTACCTGGTTCTGTAGTCTATAATGACTTCTACCGCCAATCGGTTTAACTCGGGCATATCCCGATGGGCGTTAACTTGTTGAAAATTCAACACTTTTGGAACAAACTTCGTTGCCAGTTTTCGGAGGCATAAAATATCGGCCGAGACTGTTACAACTGATACATAAGACATCTCAAATTCTTCCGTTTTCTCCCTGATAATCCGAGACCATGCTATAAAGCAAAACAAATTGCTTTAACAAGCTCTACAATTCTCTATATCGCTTTTCATATATATATATATATATATATATATATATATATATATATATATATACTTCTTTTGACCATGTCAGTACACAAATTCGAATTGTTTTTCTTCTAATACGATTATTAAGATAAAATTACCCTTACTGTCAAGCGTCGCTCTAAATAGAGTGAGTTATAGTTCTAACATACAGATAATACCCTACAACTTTGATTAAGCGCTTAATACTTATGTCACGCACCATGGTATCCATGTTATGCCTATGTGTGTTTGATATGATATTGGTGTGAAGAATAACTTACCGACATATACTTTAATCAGTTACAATAAGTAAAAATGAATGTGCTATAATAACTATGCTAGCTAGTGTATGCAAGTTAGCCAAAAATATAAGTCTTTATAAGCACTTGGTTGTACCACTCGATTACTCACTAAATGGTCATTGGTAATCCGTCGCGGTATTGACGTTTTGCTTTGCGTTATGAGAAAACTACCCGATGACGAACGCTCGTATTTTCAATATTCAATACTAGGTCGGGGATATATGTGGCTCTATTTATTATTCTAGTCATGCATCATTAGATGAGCATGGTGCTAATTTTGTTCAACGATCAATAAGCCTCAATATTTGTTAGCGAACATTGAGTTAAATGTAAGTGATGTGAATGCAACACGATCAGTACACTGCCTCTCGTGTGTAGCCTCATCAATCCTGACTATAGCAAAAAACAACAGTGTGATTTATCTAAATGTGTGTATATGTGAGAGAAACAAGTGTTCCTAGCTTGAACATATAGGCCGTAAAGTAGAGTGTACCAGTCCAATCATATATAATCATGTTATAAATTATATATGCTAATCATATATAATCATGTTACATCTTATATTGCTATAATACCCTAAACGTTTATTTTTGCTTTAGTTACTTCAATAACTAAATTTGCCATGTTTACGAGGATTGCGTGCTTGTGTTATGGCGAGTCGTCTGAGACTGTAGTAGGGCTTAAATTTGGTCATCGGAAAGGGTTGTGGTCGCAGGCTATTAATATATATATATATATATATATATATATATATAGAAAGAAGTAAACACTAGACGAATAATTCTTGTGGAGGCGCTGCACAAATAAAAACAACAACAACAACAACTAGAGTACCAGTAACAACGCACTCGACTTATCGTCAAAGACTGCACTGTTATTGCTGCTACCATAGCTTGATTCAACGGACACGATTTACTTCACCTATGCAGCAAGTGCAGCTTGAGATCAAACGCCAGGGCGCATTAGAAGTACTAATTGTGTAGGCCTATCTGTATGAGTGTTGGTATGTGTAGAATTCTATTCCATTATCGACTATCAAAAGTAACTCCAGATCGTCCCGAATTCTGTCCTTTGTGCAGGCTAACTAAACCAGCAGTTCTAAATTCAGCCCGACTAATTTCAGCCTTTACGTTATTGTATACGTTATTGTTGCTGTTTGTGCTTTATCTTAATCGAATTAATCCGTTTACCGCCTGTTGTTTATGCTATAAAACGGCTAGACTAGCGGCTGTATTTTCGTTACTGGTAGTAATTTAAAAACAACAATCCTAATAAAGCCACTATGTTGAGTGTTCTGTTGCGGGCTTCTTATATATATATATATATATATATATATATACATACACCGTCCGACATCTGAACGTGGAGAAAAACGACTTAAGGCAGTCATATTATAAGCCAAACCACCACCAATTTGAGACTAAAATTATCCCTGTACAGCAGACGTGATTGTATATTTTCAAGTTCTTGAATGTGAAAAAATTGGTACCCTAGGTCCCCGACTTCGGCGAACTGTCCTATCGGAGAACTCGTTCATCTTGCAACGGCACATTTTATGAAGTGATGCCCGGTCAGCCGCATCGGTATAACAAAAATTAGTAATTTCACTCCCAAACAAGACAGCTCACAAATGAAATTCAAGACAAAAATGGTTTTTAACAAGTTCTACCACTTCCTAAAAGAAGTCGAAAACCGCCACGCGCTGTGTGACTACCTTGCTTCTCGTATTTAATAAAATCAGCTTGTTGCACAGATACGCCAGACTTAGATCATTCTCGACTTTAACACTGTATGCATGGCTGCAATTTTAAATAGTTTAAGTCGCAGCCACGCGTAAAATGTTAAAGTACGGAATGGCACAAAACTACCAACAGACAGTAATACCTTAAGAGGTTTTACTGCTAAAAGGAAAAAATACATTTCGGGTTGACCCCCAGCTAAGATTTAACATCCACGGCACTGCTTTTCGCATTGCTTCGTAGACAGACCCCCATAAATACAAACAGTGTGCAACAGTGGGGCTCGAATCCGCGCACCTATTTGTCTATTCCGGTCGCAAGACGCAGGCGAATGCACCACGCTGCCGAGCTCGACCTGCTAAAAGGAAAGAGACTGAGTATGTAACCCATCGCCCCGCGTGGTACACCTGCACGGGGGGCAGGAGGTAGGGAAAGGGCAGTCGGCTCTAGCGAATTTTTCTATGCGTTGCTTAAGCTAAAAAGATCCGGGCAAAGTCCGATAGAGTAACTAAACCTCTAAGTTTGACAAAAACAAGCCTTAGCATGGGCCAAGTTTAAGGTAAACAGACAAACTGAACACTAAATGGATGATGCTATGATATCGCATGCAGGATTGCGATCCTTTCGAAAGGATCGTTGATTAAAATAATGATCATTAAATAAATACGGGTGCTAAGCAATGCCATTTTGTCATAGCCAGCCAGCGTAATTAGTTCATAGTGCTGTTGTTGGGTAGCGGCTGAATCGCGGACTACGCCGATATTGAGACGGAACAATTGAGTGAGTATCCGGCGGAGTCAAGTACATAAGCTGAGATGAGAGATACAGCTATCTGCAGTAGCATCAGCAGCATCGCCGCACAATATTTTGCAAACAGTTACTGGTGTACAACCGCAAAACCGACAGCTTAAACAAGCTTTTGCCACTTGTAATTTGCAGCATAAACGCTGTGTCTACAACTGGCGCAGTAGAGTATATGCAGTGAGATAGAGATCTTGTACACGCTCATACATCTTAATTGTCTAATCTGCCTTACCATTGCGTATCTAATAATTATAATTAAAAAAAAAAACACTAAAATCGCCAGAGACTTTTCAATAACGTCCAGCGGGACAACGCAATCTCAAAGATCTAGCAACGCTTAGCAAATGGTACAAACCAGGGTTATTGTAGGCTGAACGTGAGCACGTTTACCTCAGACAAAATTGTAATACAAATTTATAAATAATTGTACACATTATATCTAAAAAAGCATACGAAATGTTATTAAAAAGCATACAAAAAATATAACCGGTAGAAGTTAGAAGGTCTATTATTACACAACGTCCTGTTACGTCGCTGTACCTTTGCGCTGGGCAGCATTATCGATACGGTTATGTCACGTGGAAACTCTCTTCATTTCCATTATGATCGTCACACATTTTCTTCTTTGCTTGTTCCTTATTGATCTCGTATTCTCATCCTGTGTGCTTACGTGCTTGATTGCTTGCTTGCTTGGTATCTGTCGTACGGCTGATCAAGCGGCCTGCGCGCGACCAGATCGTCGACGTCCATCGTGTTTGTGGGGCGTTGGGGTCGCTAGAGAAGGATACTTCTTTTTATTTGAACGAGGAACACACAGAAGCTCAAGAAGAAAAAGAAGAAGATGAAGCTGAAGAAGACATAACAAGATAAAGCTGAAGAAGACGAATACACAATTGCCAAAATCAATCCGCACCCACGAATGCCGAGAGTTCGAAATCAGCGACTACATCGGCTCTGCTTCTGCAACAAAACAAAGACCAACGGCTACGAGTGGTCATCAGTCAGTTGGGCGATTGGCCGATTTGTCGGTTGGTCGACATGCACCTATGCATCAGAAGCATGTACCAGTAGGTATGTATTCAGAACAACTCGTCAAGTTGTTCTCGAGAGCTGAGTCTAGAACTCGTTGCCGTAAGCGTCCGGTAGTGAACGCAGTTCTTGCACGTCTTTCCGGCGCGCCGCATTCGGGCGCGGAACGTCCGCTCGCCGTTCCACTCGAGCACACGGTCGTCGAGCGCACTCTGCAGACCCTCGAGGAACCAGTTCTGCAGCGAGCGGTCGATGACGAACACGACGGCGTCGACGACGGCGTCGAGAGCGCTGCACACGAGCGGCGAGATCCGGCTCCAGCCCGCGGGAACGACGCTGATCATCGTCCTTCACACTGGCCTCGATGGCCACCGACCGGCGTTCTTCTGTCTGGCCAGGCTCGGCGACGCCACCCGCCGACCATTCAACGACAAGGGGCCGCCACCGCCGCCGCTACCGACGACTCCACCAGATATACTACTGGCTCACCCCACCGTGATGATGTTGACGGCTATCGATTGTCACCACGGACTCAGCACCGAGTCAGCACTGTCTCGGTGTCGGTTGTAGCCAGGCAGCTAGGTGAGTATGCTTTGCACTACTACTTCTAATACTACTACGCTATCGATGGTTGTCTGATGGGGTTGCGCTATCTGATGGGGTTGCATAAGGGTGTGTATGTGTGTACACCCGCCACCGCCGGGGATGGCGGCAACAACGACAGCAGCTGCTGCACCACCGTCCCCTAAGGTACCCCCACAAACTCCACGGACTGAGCGAGCTAGCGAACGACCGACCACCCAGCACAAACACTGCACAGCAACAACTGCAACAGCAGCTGCAGCAGATGCATTTAACTCACTTTCCTTCCGATCGAACTCACATTCCTTCCGATCGAACTCACTATGCTACGACCCCGACCCACCGCCTTCGATAATAATCGATTAGTTGCGGCGGTGAGACTTTGCAGAAGCTTACGACGACGATAACTGCACAGAGTTGTTTCTCTTGGAGTCGCAGATGGGTTACGGACCCAGGAACGAGTCGCAGATGGGTTGGGAACCCAGGAACGGGTCGCAGCTGGGTTGAGGACCCAGGAACGAGTCGCAGATGGGTTGAGGGACCCAGGAACGAGTCGCAGATGGGTTGAGGGCTCTACTGACGGGTGACAGATGGGTTGTAAACTCTACTGACGAGTTTCAGATGGGTTGAAGGCTCTACTGACCAGTTGCGGCAGATGGGTTGCAGATTCAGAGACGGGTCACGGACGGGTCGTAGGACGTCAAAGATGGGTCATAGATGGGTTACAGACTTCGAGACGAGTGGCAAATGAGTTACCGACTCCGAGACGAATCGCAGCTGGGTTGTGAAGCCAGTAGCTAATGGCAGTTGAGTTACAGACTCAGTTTATTATATCCAATCGCAGATGGATTGGAAACCAGCGACGAACGACTGGCAAATTGCAAGGGCTGCAGGGACCCTGTGACGATTCGTAGAGGGCAGGCACGTGACCGCTGTGCGGCACGCAATCTATTGCAACAACTTCAATCCCCCCCCACTTGCATCCCCCACTTGGTGAGCTGACACCGACAGTTGGTCGTTGCAATTTTTCGGTGCAACAAGAACTACAATTGCCACAACACCAACAAGTACTACACCGACAACAGCATGTGCAACTAAAACGATTTACACAATGACGACGAAGGGGCGGGCGACTTATTCATCGCGCACAGTCGAAAGTCACTCCTAAGAAAGAACACCGGCGTTGAGCAGTCGATCTCGATCTTCTAAGATCGTTAATTGGGGTCACATAGTCTCGTGGCTACTGTCTTGTTGTTTTTGTCATCTTCTTCTTCGTCACACTCCTGTCACTGTTCTGTGCATTCTCGTCATTCGACGAAACTCCGAGGAGCAGCGCACCTTTTGCCGCGTGACGACACTGGTAGGTGCGCGCACGGAGTGCGCTCGGTTCGCGCTGAGCAGTGCGGCCTCACTGTGGAGCCATGCTCTGGGATCTGGGACGGTCAACAGCAGTCAACAAAGAGACGTGCTGGGTGAGGGCTCTTGGTCGTCTAACTCAACGACCAACAACAACAACAACAATAACACGAAAAGAGTAGAGAGATAGAGAGAGCAAGGGCGGCTCGCTGACTGACTGACTGGCTGGCTGGCTCGGCAAAAGCAAAGTGCGGTTCGTTGTTGATGTCGTTTGACGCAGACGACTGGCGCCAAATTCCGAACCGCCTGCTGCTACACCCCAGCCGTCTAGTACGTTAGTTTCGTTCCGCTTTCTCTCTCCTTTTATATATATATATTATATATATATATATATATATATATATATTATATATATATATATATATATAATATAAATAAATAAACTGTGTCAGATATACTCGGACTGTGTGAGCTTCTACGTATATATATATATATATATATATATATAGGACGCTGCCTATTTAGGAGATCAAGGCTTGACCTGTTTGATAACTGTCTTGCTAAAAAAACATCTAGTACCACACGGTGTTGTCGAAGACGAAACACGATAAGATATGATTTAATCAAGTCGGCAGTTTGAAGACCTATTTGCGCTAACTACAGGTAGTTCAATAAGTTCTTAGAATGAAAACGAGAATTTTCCAAATCATGTTTTTAAATTTTTCTTATTCGATATACTCCCCGAGAAGCTCAGTACACTTTTCCCACCGAGATTTCAGAGCTTTCATACCTCTTGAGTAGAATTCCGCGTCGTTAGACTGAAAATAGGCATTGACAGCAGCCTTAACCTCTTCATTGCCGGAAAAACGCTTTCCACCGAGGACTATTCTTCAAATGTCCGAAGAGGAAATAATCAGAGGGGGCCAGGTCTGGAGAATAGAAGGGTTGTTCAATAAGTTCGAACCTCAGTTGGACCAGTTTTGCCGATGCTTGCCGGGACTTGTGTGCAGGAGCATTGCCCTGGTGAAACGGACACAACCTTCTTCTGCAAAGCGGGCCGTTTCACGATGAGTTCTTGCTAACGGCAGCCCAACAGTCTTGCATAATATTCTCCTGTGATCGTTTTACAGCTCTCAAGGTAGTCGACCCAGCATTATTCTACGTTGGTATTAAAAACTGTAGCCATCACCTTTCGGTCAATGCCGTTGTCCGCACCCTCTTCGGAGGTCTCATCAGGTGCACACCATTGGCAAGATGCTTCTTGGGTCTCGGGAGTGTAGTGATGCAACACGGCTTTCATCGACGGTCATGAATCTGCACAAAAATCCGACAGATTGTTCGACATCTTGGCCAAATTTCGCTGTAAGCCAAAACAGGCGCGTCTTTTGGCCTTGGTTGAGCAAATGCGGCAGCCATTTTGCTCTAAGCTCTTTCATCTTCAAGTTTTCGTGTAGGATAAAATGCACACTGCCTAAACTAATCCCTAATGCCTCCGCTATTTCCTTAATGTTTATTTCGCTTATCTGTGCCAAGATTTTTCGCACTTTCTCTACTACGTTTTCCTCATCAGTTTGCCGTTTTTT
>QVRM01006674.1:0-257500 GCA_003439945.1 Dermanyssus gallinae
GTCGTCGTTTGTGTGTGAATTCGCTTCACTTATTGCAACGTGACGGATGACAAATCATCATGTCGTTGGGTTTGTCGGCCGTCCTCCGCGGTGTTCGGCTCGAGCAGGCGAGAGCCTGAGCCAGTCACAACAGTACAACAAGGGCCACCGAAAGGAAGTCCGTCCGCGAATGTAAAAGTGGCGCGCTTGTGCGAGAAACAAACAGTCTCTTGTCCTGTCTCAGACTTTAGATATGTTTTATTTATAGATATTTATAACGGCCTGAGCCAGCCTCTACTGATTTTGTGCGCTCTCCTTGTTCGATTCGTTTTTCTTCGCCCTGTTCTCCATCATCTGTGCCATTGTGTGAGGCCGTATTTTTTCGACGTTTAGTGTTGTTCTTGTCGAAGATTGAAGGTATCGTCTTCGTCGTCGTTGTCGTTGTCGTCGTTATTGTAGTTGTTATGATATGAGTAGGAATAGTAGCACTCTAGTAAACACACACAGAAAGGCGTCACAAGCTTGACAACACCTCCACCACCAGCTGGTTGTGACTGTTGTCGTCGTCGTCGTCGTGGTCGCACTGTGGTTTCGCTCTAGGCAAAGCCAAAATCAGCCGGAAAATTATTGAGCCACGAGGATGATCACGATGACGATAATGAACCTGATGCTGACGCTGATGCTGATGACAAGGCCAATGAACGAAAACTCACGGTCAATAATGCGACGAACACCTGTAGATTGTTGCCACTGTGTTTAGTGAAGCGGAGTGATGCGGAGAGCACTAGACCTCGATTGCAGCTGTTTCCTTAGCTGATACTTCTGCTGCTGCTGCTGTTGCCATTGCTGCGACTGCTTCGGCTGCTATATCTCTTCTGCTGCTGCTGCTGCGTTTTCTGCACTGTGTCGATGCTGTCGTTCTTCGCCATCGTTCGGCGACCACTGACTCTTAGACATGGTGTGTATGTTTAGTAGGCGCACACTGTGGTCCTCACAACAGCTGGGATCGCCTTTGCCTGGTGCAGTTTCTGCAGGTGCCGCAGCAGCTGCTGTTGTTGTTTTCGTGGTTGACGTTGTCTGTCCGTCTCTCTCTCTATCGTTGTTGTCGTTGTTGCTGCCGCCGAGGTTTTTTCTCTGGTGTTTCACACTCTTCTGTTGTTGGCGTTGCCAGCTCGGTTTCTCATACGTGTTTACTGCCGTCGACGACTTTCGTACTGTACGCTGCTCCTGCCCCTATTATTACTGTTACTGTGTTGAGGCTATCTGTGACGCTAACGGTGGCGGCGGCAGCGGCGACGACGTCGAACGACGTCGCTCTGTACGTTGAGTCTGTACGAAAATCCGGAACCCTTTCCTTTTGTTTCACGCTCTCTGGCTGGATGTTCTTTCCACAACCTCTTCCTCACCTCTTCACGCATCCACTCCCTCACTCTGTCGCCCGCCCGCTCGCTCGCTCAGCTTCTTTCAGTTCACGTCTCTTTCCCTTCCTGTGCATGGGTTGAGCCACACCGGGGTGGCAACGGGCGGGGGGAGTGCTTTTTCTTTTGGTTTCACTTGGCAATGTGCGCATATGAGTGTGGGGGGGTAGTGGGGCTATATGTGTGTGTGTGTGTGCGCGTGTGCCACAAAATATGTTGTTGTACAGTGCACTTCCTTCTTTCAGGACGTAGACATAGATCTTCCTCACCTCGATGACCTCGTCCGTCGTGGTGCGCGTAGCTGATGCCTAGATGATGGTGGAACTGCGACAGACCAGCAGAGAGCGACAGACCATCTCAGAGCGTTAGTGGTCGATGTCGCGTGCAGTTGTAGCTTAACTAAACCGGTGCGAGATCGAGTCCTGTACGTACTGGCTCAGTGTTCGTAGTCGTAGTTAGCGTACTGGTTAGTGATGACGACGACGACGACAGCAGTCATTGTCATCGATTCACCCTTGGCGTCGACCACCCTCCCTGTCTGTGCAGTGTATGTCGAAGAAGTAGTAGTAGTATTGATAGAACCCGCGGGTGGCCGCGGACGGGGGTAACTGCAGGGCCGAGATCCGAGGAAAGGCCGAGGAAAGCGAAGCGGTATTAGAAAAGCGCGCGCACGCACGCGGCTGCCCATGATCGGGCAATCGTAGGTAGGCGGTAAGCGCCAACAGCGCTACCAGCTGCAGCAGCAGCAAGGCCGACGAAGGCGGCAACGAGGAGAGCCAGCCAGAAGGCTATGGGCCGGCGCCGCAGTTTGCCGGGCTTGCCGAGCTGAGACTGCACTGCGACTCCGGCACTAAGCGGCACTCCTAGCAGGGGCTTGTGGAGCAGCCAGAGGAGAAGCAGACAAGTGCGCTGGCGGAGAATAGTCGAAGCACCAGAGGCCACCCTCGGCAGAAGGAACAGCATCATCAAAATATCAGCAGCATCACAATCATCATCATGATCGAGAGCGAGAGGAGGGGGAGAGAGCAGAACAAGGAAAAGAGGGATGAGGAGCAGAACGAGGCTATCAAAACGCGGGAAGGGGGGGATTGGTGGGCGAGAAAGCCACGTTCCCTAGCACGGCGTCAGCGCCCCAGCCGCCGAACCACCACCACCGCCAGCCACCCAGCCAGCCAGCCACCCAGAAGCCAGCTGCAGATGCGGCAGCTGCAATAGGAGTTGTAATAGCCGTAGTAGAAGTATTGGCCGTCGTCATCGTTGTAGTAGCAGTCGAAATGAGAGAGCTGCAGACGCATGCTGTTCTAGCTACTACTCGAACTAGGCTACCAGCTAGGCCAGAGAGCTGCGGCCTACTGCTGGCGGTGCGGGCAGCGCCCCCCGCCACCCCCCCCCCCCAGATCGCTTTGCCCTTTCCCCCTCTCTCTCTATCTTTCTTTCACTTCTCCCTCAACATCACTAGTGTCATCGTTGTCGTCGGTGGCGCCTCCGCCAAACGAACGCCACACATCTCCATGTGTGGGATACGTTAGGCGTGTACAACTTCGTACGTACACGCCTACGCACACAACCCCCGCACACAACCCCATACACAGCACCTATAAGCTAACACACCTACGAGCCGCCTAAACAAACGGACGAGCAGACGAACAGACAGTCAGACATACACACAACGGCCCTCCTCAATGATTCCCTCAACGGTGCCCTTCTCAATGATTCCCTCAACGGCTCCCTTTTCCGCCACGCCCCCTCAGCGTGGCCAGCCCCTTTCTGACGAACCCTTTTCCTACTTCCCGATCGGCGACTAGTGGTAGTGGTAGTAGTAGTAGTAGTAGTGATGGCAAGGCTGCACACCGCTGCCATCGTTGCCGACCGACTTCCCGCTATTCGCACCGTCTTCATTATATTGCGCCCTTTGCTGAAGACCCGACGACGATGACGACAGTGGCAACGGCGGCGATGAAAGACGAGGCTGAGCACGAGGACGACGACGACGACCATGGCCACCGGCAAACCCACCACCACCCTCACCACTACCCCCACGACTACCCCCGCTACGAAGTCCAATACCACCACCTCCGGCAGCAGCAGCAGCAGCACCAGCTCTGTATTTCTACTACGGTCTCGGCACGACGGTGGCGACCTTGCAGTTGGCAGCAGGCTGGCCGCACAGAAGGAACGCCAGCAACAGCAACGTAGCAGCTGACGAACAGATCCGAGCAGCAACGCACAACGCACATAGAAGAACTCGCACACGTCGAGAGAAGGAGAGCGAGAGCTGGTGGGGAGAGCAGAGCGACGAAAACGAAACGCTAAAGGACAACCCTCAATAAGGAAAAAAGGAGGAAAGAAAGAGGAGGCCGAACGTCAGGGAGGAGCGTCAGGGAACGTCAAGGAGCCGTAAAACCAACCCTCCGCTTCGTTCAGAGATCGCCTTTCCACTTGGTCGCAGGTGCGTGCGCACGTCGAGTTCCTCGGGCGCTAGGTAGTTGCGAACCTACCTTCCTTCCTTCCTTCCGAACCGAGAGGAGACTTCTGCATAACCAGAACCAGCATTGCCTGCCGCTACCACCACCACCACTGCTCATGGTTGGTCCCATCAACAACAACAACAACAACAACAACTGCATGGCCATTGTCATCTTGGCCGGCAACATGTCGTTGTCGTTAGCGTCGTGTTGATGATTACGCTAATCGTTGTCGCGTTGACGCTGTAGTGGTTCTTCTCCTCCACCTCCTCCTTCTAGTGGAAGTGGTGGTGATTGTGGTGGTGGTGGCGGCGGTAGCAGCAGCAATGCTAGCATGCGTGTAAGCACATGTATTCATGTCGCTTCGCATGTCGGTCACAACATAAGTTGCCAGCCGACGGCGAGTCGCAGTAGCTTATGAATTCAAGAAAAGAGATAGAGAGAGCGTGAGAGAGAAGTCACATAGAACTCGACTACAAACACAGAACCCCAATTTACACCCCCCCCCCCCACCCTTCGCCACCTCCACAGCCCCACCTCCACAGCCACACACGCCATAGATTGCGGCCGCAATTAGCGTCATCACCACCGATTCTTTGTATTGGCCGAATGTATGATGCACCCCGCATGGCACCGTGATACGCGTGTCATCATCTGGAAGTGTTTGTCCGTACGAATTATATATAGTTGTACGTGCGATCGATGCATGCAGACATGCTGCCGGCGTGTCGGATGGATGTAGATGACAGGGGATGATCCGCTGACAGTAACAAGCGACAGGGCGAACGAAGCCTCGTGAACAACAACGATTACAGCCACCGATCAGCGGCAACAGTAACAAAGACTAACAACAATAATAACAATGACATCAATGGCAACAACAACAACAATAGATAGAAATTACAATGAAACAACAACAACCATCATCGCCAATTGTTGCCGCCATGTCGCAGTATAAGCGGCCTCTGTAATAATATGCGGCTTTCTCCTATGATTATGTACACCGATGTGACGCTACATTGTTGTTCTTGTTGTTTTTGCTGCTGCTGCGGTTGTTTTTATTGTTGTTACTGCTGCTGTTGCTGTCGTTATTGTTGCTGTTGCTGTTGTTGTCGTTGGTGTTGTTGCTGCTGCTGTTGTTCTTTCATATGATCGTTAACACGACCTTCTTCACGACGGTCGGTTGCAGCATTAACGGACAAACAACACGTCCTGCATAACGAAAGCCTCGTTCGGACGTGCAGCGGAGGTGGTTGTCATTATCGCGCTGCAGATATTTCGCTCACGTCCGGGATTTAATATTACGCAGGAAGCGGGAGGGATCGTCTCGATCTCGAGGCAGCGGCAGGATAGCGGCAGGATAGGACGAGGCAACCCTGTTGCATTGTGTTCAAGTACAGCCGGGCGAAGCACGTGGTCACACGAAGCCACGACAGTAGGCTACACTCACACACAAGGAAGGCAACGGCAGCAGCAGCAGCAGCGGCGGCGGCCTTTGTTTGTGACCTATCGACAGGCCATGGGAGAGGGCAGGTATCTGTTAATCTCCCTGTTTGATTCTCCCTCTTCTCTCTCACTCTGTATATATCTCTCTCCCTCTGTCTTCATCTCGTGGGTGAGCAGCTCTATCACTCAGACCCATAGACAAACCCCCACACACTCACACACGACCACGCTCACACATACGGAGCGCCATCAGCGTTCTGGCTGGATATCTCGGCTGTCTGTTCGCCAATAGCGAGTCGTTCTTCTACGGGCACTCTCTTTCTGTTGGCACGTCTGTGAGCCCTAGTCCGGCTGACACGACCCACCCGGTTCATCCAGTCCTTGTGTGAGCCTATCGAGCGTTGAAGAGCCATCTTCCGCATTCGTCGTAGTCGTAGCGGTCCTCGTCAGCACGCTCAACGCTTGCCTTCTCCGGAAGTGTAATGTCCGTTTATCTGCAATACAGTCTTACTAGCGCTTGACGCGTGCTTCATGGTGACGGTTATGGGGTACGGCGCTAAAGTGTGGATAGGTACGTACATCGGTCGTATGCAAATAGTTCATGTCGCTATATAATATATATATATATATGTATATATGCATATATATATATATATATATATATATATATATATATATATATATATATATATATTATATATATATATATATATATATATATATATATATATATATATATATGTGTATTACTTATGCACATACAGTGGGCCAGTTGGGAACACCGCCGGATATCTGCAAGCATCCGGCGTCTTTGCAAAGCCCAATTTAGACCCGGCCTTGTCTTTCCGTGCCAGGACTGATTACATCGGGCGCCTTTCTAATTAACGTCTTCCTGTTGACGTACCTAGAGTGGCAAAGGGAAGCTTACACTGTAACGGTGCTGAACACGTAACGCCAGCTTAGGTTGATGGCCTAGCAGGGAACCTGTGTCTAGGTTGGTGAGAGTACACGTTCATGCGGGTCATTTGCAATAGCTTTTCAAAATAATGACACAGAAAAAATAATTATCCTGTTTTTAGTCTGGTGCAAAATGTAATTAATCATTACTGTTGCTACAGCTATTTGCTGCTATGATAGCTTTTGCGATTACGGTTATTAATATTTATATTGTCGTTAATATTTAAGGCTTTTTGTCATTCATCTTCTTGATTGCTTTCCTTCTTCAGGCGCTTACGGGTACGCTATTTGAACGCAAGCAACAAACATCAGCACCAAAACGCATAGTTTTTTCTTTAAAGGTGTATATATATATATATATATATATATATATATATGCGTGTATCTACGTAGATAGCGCGTTTGCACCTCGTCTATCAGTTCTTTTGGTTTCCTTATTTAATTTACTTTCCCGTTTTGAAATTACTGTATCAGCACTGCCTTGTCCCTAGGCATGTAAAATAAACCGAATGTCCGTTCTTTATTGAGCACTGAAATATGCATTGGATCATTGGTTGATTAGCAGATAAGCGCCTATCTCGGCTTTATATGGGCTCATGCTATTTGTCATGACATGCGCAAACTAATTGTAACAGAACAAGCTGAAGTGCACATGAGCTTAAGTGAGCATAAAGTTTGTTGGTATCAATACACGTGAGGTCAAATGTTTAAAAAACTCTTTGTGAAAACAACGTTATAGGTTCAATTTAAATGTTGCAAGAAGTGCTTTTCACGTAGTGGGCCTTTTTTCACTTATACGCGCATATATGTACGTATATGGCTTCATATATATATATTTATATATATTCAAAAATGTCTTCACGAGGAGGGGTCTTGCCAGACATATATCGTCCAGACACGCTGACGGCGCCAACGGCCCATCCACATCTCATCGGGCTTCGACGGAAGAAATTGATATTGATACTCTATTTGTCGACATTCAGGTAAACATGTGCTTGACCAAACTGCTTCTTATTTTATCCCAAATCTGTGAGACGTACTGTTGCGGAGAAACCTTTCAACGTTTTCTCAAGCGTCGTCAAAAACAACGACTTCTACGCCTGGTACTTTTTGTTCTCCTTCGCTCCGGTTGTGCTGCGATTTCCGCAAGCAAAAAAGGACGCTCGGTCCTTATCTGTCCTGATTAGGAAGAACCTACGCACACGGGAAAAAAGCTCAGGGACCTGGCGCAAAAGGGATCAGTATCTAATGAAGTGATGGCCTACCTTAACGATGACCTTCCCAGACGGGTGAGAGTCAAGTTGTCGGAAGGCGATAGCTCTGGTGCAGCTAGATTGGTGAGCTCCTTGGATATACAAGCGCCAGTGAACGAAAATACAGAAGCACTTCGCTCTAAACACCCACATGCCTCTTGGGATCTAACCATGCCCACATGCATGCCCCGACGATATACTGATTGCCGTGAAAACCTTTAGACGAAGTTCAGCTCTCAGCCTGGATTTAATGAGGCCCCGTCTAATGCAGAAGCTGTTGTTTGGTGCACTGGGAAGCAC
This sequence comes from Dermanyssus gallinae, assembly GCA_003439945.1. NCBI lineage: Eukaryota > Metazoa > Arthropoda > Arachnida > Mesostigmata > Dermanyssidae > Dermanyssus > Dermanyssus gallinae. Next base: position 7,819 of record QVRM01006674.1, read on the forward strand.
GGCTGGCCGACTAGCTGACGTCATTGCCAGTGTAGTTGATGTGCTTAGTTGGGGCTCACCACCCCCATCTTGATTTATGTCACTTATGTACGGAACACGGATGTTTGCACAAAAAATATGGTTTATTGCACCCGATCGCCTGTTTCTCAGTCGTTCGCCGATTGGCGGCTAAAATCGAATGTCCCGATAACACGGATCAGCAGCTTGGCCGGCACCAGCTAGGATTCGCTACCCCTGGCAGTACAGCGGTAGCAGTCCACTGTGCCTGTGCATTTCTGCAATCGCACAAAGTGCCGACAATGACGTGCCAAACTGGACTTCCGAAGAGCTTTTTATAGCGTCCGAAGAGACCATTTGCTTCGATTGGTCAAGTTTTGGGTACCCTTACTGTTTCACCATAATGGCCTACGATCAGTCATCACATCTAGTCATCCCCCAAAACGCTATGCTGTCGCAAACAGGCCTTTAGCAGGGTGATCCCCTAGGCCCTCCACTTTTCTGTCTGTGTATCGAGAAATTAGTGGATTCACTGTGCCCCTTAATGTCTGGCACCTGGTTGACGGCGTTCTGGGCGGAGACCTCCCGACAGTACTGAAGGATATTCGAAAGGTCATTGACGTTGGTGTGATTAGTGGATTGACCCTGAACCCGGGCAAATATGGAATATATGTTACAGCTCACAATGGAATTGAGCCATTACATTTAACGGACCTCCTTGGCCTACTTTCTAGCTGTCGCGTTATTGCCAAGGTTAGCCTGGAGCTGCTAGGTGTGCCCTTGTTGCCGGATGGGATTGCGGAAGCACTTGCCGGCCGGAAAGACAAACTTGATTCTGCCACAGGCAGACTAACTCAATTGGGAGCCCACTGCAGCTTGTCCTGCTAGGGAATGCGACGTACCCTCATCTCCCGAAATTTTACAGCCGGATAGTTATCCTAGTTGAGACTCTTAGGGCAGACACTAAATCTTCAGCTTGCCACTGTGGCAAGGGATCAAGCAATACTTCCGAACTTTCTAGGCGGCCTAGATATGGCGGACGCGGTCATGATCCGCAGTCGTGTCATTATTGACTCAGGCTGCAGACATGGTTAGGGCATTATTGGGTAACGATGGGTGGGAAGTCTATAAAGCAGAACTACAAAGGCTGACCGACAGATTGTCGTTCTTATTCGATTCCCCTACCGATAATAAGACTAAGCAGAGCAATTGGACAGCATCCTTGCAAGAAATGCAAGGAGGTTTGTGCTGTCGCTCATGGCGGACTGGAACCGCGATATCCAGACCAAAGGTTTATGCGCCGTTAGGTCCGCTTCTTCTCTCAATTGATGATCTGTTCCCACCAAACACACATTTAGGTTTAGCATATTTGTAGCAAATCAATCTATAGTTAATTTACTATTGCACCTTTAAATGTTGACAAACGCGGGTCATTCACCACCCAGAAACCCAGACCTGACAGTGTTTCGGTGAGTGCTTCCGTCCTCGCCTCCGTGGGTCTGTCGAGTCTTGCGTTCATATCTCCCACAATCACTGTAAGCCCCGTCTACTTTTTGTGTGCACTTCCTATTTTTTTCTATAAATGTAAACGTGTCCTCAGCTGCTGCTGGCTTCACATACATGGCAATCAAATCCAGTCTTCGGCCTTCCATAACCACGCAGTTGTCTTCTGACAGGAGTCCTTTCATGGCTCTTAGCCGAACATTGTAGAAAACGGACACAGTTTTTTAAAACGAATACTAGGCTTACATACGCCAACATACATCTGCCTTACGTATTTGAATTAAGTCTAGGTGACACAACTGATGTATGCAAACGAGTATACACCGTTGGACTCACAGTCCCATGACGAAATACCGAAATAGCATATTTATAAGCACAGGCGTAGATTTGGCTAGTTTTCGAATATGTACAGAGAACGTAGTATTTGTCGACATTGACACACGGCGCGAGGTACCGCGCGACATTTGCGGTTGGCAGTGTGGAGCCGTTGAGCTGATAATTCAGATCGGATGAGGTAGCATTTCAGAATGAGCGCCATCCCATTGTCGCTGCACCAGAGGCTGATGCTCTCGACAGCAGGCTCCCTCAACGCAGACTGAGTTCAAAAAAGAGTTTATTTTTAGGTTGCCGAGAGTATATTGTGTTCTTCACAGCAGTGAAGAGGCCCAGCTCGCCTGAGGGACGCCAGATGGTGGCAGTTGTGGCTCACTACGAGCTTCACCGCATTAACTAACTTGGAACGACCGATTGCGCAGAAAAGCAACTCGCCAAGCTATTTTCAGCTCAGTGTGTGGAAAAATGAGAAATGAGATGCAAGTAGTTCATCGTCTCTTTATCTGTTGATGCCAAATGCGAGACCGATCCCCGAGTTGGTAGAGACTAACTGCTGGTAAAGCGCGAGTTGGCGAGAGGCACCGGCTGTCGCCTTGAATTCATCGTCCTTGCCAGGGCGCCTTGAATCCATCGTCCTTGCCAGGACGCCTTGAAGCCATCGTCCTTGCCAGGACGCCTTGAATCCATCGTCCTTGCCAGGACGCCTTGAATCGATCGTCTTTGTCAGGATGGCAAGCCTGCCCGTTGCGATGCTCGCAATAGTTTCGCTGCTATGTAGTGGGTAAAGCAGCACCGGCATATAAACGGACGAGTCGAGCAATCTATGAGCGCAAATTCTCCAGCTTCCTGTCGACCAACTTAGAAGCTGGAAGCTTCAATGAGAAATCGACAATACCAAGTGACCTTATTTTACGTCTCATCACCATCCTCTTAAAGTCTAAAAAGAGCTTGTTCCAGCCGACCAGGCTGAGATGGTTGGCCACTGTTACCTCGACGTTCAGCTTTGCTGAAGATTAACCCCACTTTGTCCGCAATTGAATTACTACAAAGACGGCAACCTTGAGACCGAATGCGATGAGCTTGGGATCTGAACTGACTATGTAGTCACAGGTGGCAACCTTGGTAACTGAGGTCGTTAACGATGGTCATCTGAGATGACCGTCGTTGAGTAAAACTTAAGGAGAAGACCGTCAAACTGAGAGTAAAAGTTAATCGAGTGGTAGCGTTCGTTGATTCGTTGCGCGAGACGGACATTATCACCGGAGTTTGATGCGCAAAGACAGCAGGGGCGAAACTTGCTAAGCAGACTTAGTTGCTCAACTGCGAAATATCGTACGATACACCCGGTAACACATTTAGGCGAGTTGAGACTCCTCGCTCATTGAGCCATGAGCCGGCCAAAAGCAGGGTATTGTTAAGAGGTAGAACTCGGCGTCCCACGTGAACTTCAATAGGATTGTTGAATGGGGTTGGCGGAATGGACTGTCGCTGTTAGCAATAATGACGGCACCATGGTCCATTTTGTTAGTTACGCTCTCGCGCGGGAGACCACCGACGGAAAACTTGATGACAGTGCCTGACGTCCAGAAATGGGGATAAGTATTAATGAATTCTCTCGTCTTCATCGTCCGTAAAGAGGCAAAACGACAAATATGTATTGCGCATAGAACGTATCTTCCAGTCTGTTAGCGCATGGGGTAGCGTAGCCTAGAGGGTAAGGACTAGCGCGCTAGTCATGGTTGTTATTTTACTGGGGTGTGCTCGGTTAGGTCCCTGTATTGACAGAATTTTTTTGAGTGATGCCTATTGAGAATATATGATATAACCATATAGCGGCTATGCTGCTATAAGGACTGTTTTGAAAACCCAAGATATCTTAAGATGTCCGGCCCTCGGTGCACGCAAGATATGCCTCAGAGCAATACCAGGCCCACTGGCACAAAAGTGGATACTCTAGAGGTCAAAACAACCCCCCTATAAAATGTCTTTAATTCTAGACTGATAGCGAACCTTTAAGTTTGGGCGCGTTGTTCTGATGGTTGTCTGAACCCGTGAAGCCCGGGGCAATCCGAGACATAAATGCGCGCTTCCTGTTATTCCAAACAACGGTGGGAACAGCAATTCTGGTTGCAGAGATTGCACCGATAATAATGGCACGATAATTGCTCTCAGAGCGTTTAGTGCGTGGTCGAATGCGATCGGATGATCGGCTGCAGCATTTTCTGCTAAATTTCTTCTGTTCAATACTATATGGTTTCCCATTTTTTTGGACGTTTTTTGTTGCTTGAACTTAACAAGTGGTAATCTGATGATGCATGTTGATGAATAAATGTGCAGATTGAACTCCTTAAATATAAATTCCTTCGTGAGTTCCTCCAGGCATCGCACATCGGGAGCGCGTCAAGGATCATTCTCGCTTTGCCGCGCTGAACTTCTTGAGCGATGCGCTGTCTCAGAAACGCTGTGGATCGTTTTTTTTATTTATTCCTAAAATACCCACAACAATATAACCTATATGACATACAGAAGAATGTTAGTCTTCGCCCGACTTCTCGATGATCTGGCCGATCATCGGCGTTATAGTCATGGCCTCCCGTCCCCGAACACCTGACACCTTAGTGATAAACCGGCAGATGATGTCCTCCTTCCCCAAGACTTCGTAGTGACGAATAATAATATTGACATAATTCTCCGCGTTTAAGTATACCGTCGTCTACCGTGTAGGAGATCGCCACATGTTTGCCACATAAGTGTTCCGAACGGACGCGTCCCAGATCAGCAGTTTCCACATGGCCCAGGGGTCAGGGCTCGACGCGCACGGTAAAGCCCTCCTGTCTGAAGTCTCTAATGAGAACTTCATTTACGTACGTACGGATGCCATAACGACTTGCGGCAAAGGTTGCTTACAGTCTTACACTTCGGGAAGTCAACTTAAGATAATGCTTGTCGATTATCTCCTTGAATGCTCCACCTGATAATAATATTGCTAATAGACTAATAGTTGTTGCAGGTCGTCATGAGGCGTCGTTACTAAAGCCCCACGAATACCAACTAAAATCCTGGCGTTCTTTTTGCCCCTTGTCGGGGTGGCCGCAGTACTGCCTTCTCGAGATTACTTCATGTGGTCGCTATACCTTTCCATTAAGTCTGCTTGACGTTGCGTGGCGGTTATTTTTGTTTCCGAGACAAATTCTGCGAATTTTCTTCGAACCATAGACCAGAATTTATGGTCCTTAGGGAGCGCTTTTACAAAGGCTTGACACGTCAGGGGACCTTCCGGTTTTAGGTTTCAAGACAGTAACTCTCGCTTAGTACTGAAAAGGGCAGAGCGTTCGTGACAGCGTCTTATATCGTCAGCCTCTTCTGAGTTGCACATACGGCATAAAGGTAAGTTAGCTTTATCAGTACGGTGTAGATATTTCTAAAAGCAGACGCCGTGGTCTATTAACAGTTGTAACAGTGGGTAGGTGAGCAAGCTATGTTAAAATATTTTGAGCTAAGGGGGAATTAATATTGTCCAGGATCCAGAACGGCCCGGCTGAGTTGCTTCCAATTGTTTGCTCTAGGCCGCAGTACCGTATTCTCAATATTACCTTCCCTGTCCACGTTACCTTGCTATTGAGGCTGCTTGACTTTATGCGGCGGTTGTTGTCGTCTCGGAGACTAATTCTGCAAATCTTCTCACTATAAACCAGATATCATGGTCTTTGAGGAGCACCTCTACAAGTGCCATGCCTCGTACTTGTAGAGGTGCTCGAGATAGGGGAATTTCCCTATCTCAAAACCTAAGTTAGGGGAATTCCCCTATCTTAGGTGTCGAGACAGTGAAGCAGACACCATTAGTGGTGTCTGTTTTGCTGATTAGTCTTTCCTTCGTCTGGGCGTTAGTTGAGGTGTTACTTGATGCTAATTATTTAACTCTTAGGCCCGAGGGACTCGGTCTAGAAAGAACTTGTATGGCTGTTGCGGAGGCCACTTGACTTGCCGTGCGATGTTGAACGCTTTCGGTCGTTAGGTCTTGTTGAGAAGGCGGAGCGTTTTAACCCTCGTATTCGTGCGCTCCTATAAGGTTGTGGCATATATCATAAGGCTATCTATTTCTGATGTTACGAGACTAACCGATGGTCGGTTGCGTTTCTGGTGCGCGGGAAGATTCTTCGCAACCCTGCTAAGGCTTTGGCGGTTTTTTTTTTGTTGCGTAGCGCACATGAGGTGTTCCATTGTGTTCCCCAGAGATGTTCTCCGTCTAGAATCACGCCCAGGAACTTGACCATGGGCGTAGAGATCCAAGCGCTTTGGGAATTTGTTCTGTTCGTTAGGAGTCCGCCCGTCCGGAAGGTAATTGAGGGGCATCTTGGAGCCAGTTTTTTTACTCTTATATTCCAGGGAAGCTGTCTGAAGAGAAATTTTGCGGCTGCTGTGGACGCCGTACAACATTCCCGTGGGTTGTTGGGCGCTATACGTTCTTAAGCTTTGTTGAGGAATCAACGTGTTGTAGCCCTTGTAATCGTAGGGGGCTCTCATAGGGATGCTGCCTGTAGCATGATGCTATCGGCTAGTGACGCTAAGTGACGAAATTCTCCTTTGATCTGTGAGATAATTTTTCACAACTCTGCTGTGGCTTTGGCAAATATTTTTTGCTGCATAACGCACATGAGGTGCTCCTGTGAGAGCCTTGTTCAGGATTACGCCCAATAATTTAACCGTGGGTGTGGGTGTCACTAGATACTCTTTTGTGGTAAGCTGTTGTTGTTGTTGTTGTTGTTGTTGCTGCTGCTACTGCTACTTTTACTAATTCTGTTGTTTTCAAGTAAACGGCGCACATAGCGAGCGTATATATATATATATATATATGTATATATATATATATATATATATATATAGAGAGGAGAGTGACTAAATATAGCCAGGCTAAATATGTAAAAGAATTAAATATATATTAAGTCAGCTTATCTGAGGTGAGTTAGTTTGGTTCTCACTGGCCTGTGAGTCATCAATACAGCCAATTTATCAATTCCAACTAGCGATCTATCGATGCGTAATACTACTATATTTAGCTCTGCACCAATTGAGCCGTTATGAAGCATAACGCTATTTGCGCTTATGGCCTATACTCAAGTACTTATACGCTCAGTTGTATAAATCGTTGTGTACAGCAAATCGCATTATCGTAGCCTACGTGGCGTGCTGACGATATCGCGGTGTGTACGAGTATGCACAGCTTCATGTTTTGAGCAATTTCGCACTCACTTCACAGGGTTCACTGACGCTCCTCCAGACGAGACAAATTATCTCACACCTTAGTATCTGTACAATACACTACAACGACATCGCTCGAAGCCGATTGACATGAGACTCTTGTTACATAGAAGGCTGCTTCTTCATTCTGCTATCTCTATGCTCATCTCGCAGCGGCGGCGTATCGTTTCACGCCGCCACTGTCGTTGGCCGCATTGACGCCCACGCTAACGATTGTAAATAGGTAGGTGCCATAAACATACTCCCAAGTCTTGCCACACGCGTCCGCATACGGAACGGATGCGATTCGCCACGTTGACCTGAAGCTGAATCGCGCCCTCTGCTGCTTCGAGTCGATTTTCCGACACCGGCTGCGTGAGAGAAATGCACTTTGTATGTCGCGCTGTTGAACAAATCATCATCAGACAGGCCGACGTAGACACAGACGCAGTCCTAATGAGCGTAATGAATTCATTCGTCTACCTACCTGCGCGTACTGGCTGCATTTAAAAAGTAACCCAAGTGACTGAGCGTCATTTTCGACGAACGTTGTTCGTTCTCCTGGCTTCTCCTGCTCCTGCTGATGTTGTTGTTGTTGATGCTGTGGTGATTTTCTGTGCTGGCGATTGTTGCGGTTGTTGTTGTCGTGGTTGTTGCTGCTAGTTCGTGTTATCATTGTTGTTTTTGTTGTTGTTGCCAGTGGTGGTATTAGCATTGATCTTGTCGGTGCGGGTATTATTAGCCGCCTGGTCTAATAGTTCAGTACCGGCATAAAGACCAAAAGCGTTACGTGGTTAAGCGTGCACGAAGGAATATACAGGAAGTCAGCGAGTACTCTCCGTCATCAATCAGCCTTATGAACGAGCGCGCACCGGTGCTAAACTAAGCAAAACAAATGTCGACGTTTCTTGGCTGGATAATTCGTCTTCGATGGAGGTGTCCACTGGCGTCATGGGCCTACTCGCATCGCGGCATGAGACAAGTAAGTGACAAGCCCTTACAGCCTGTGTTTTGTGAAAGTGTAGAAAGTAGAATAAATGATCGGCTATTCGGAGTTGACCGACTACGAGTGGAGCTCGGTTACATGTGAGGTTATGGCAACCGTTTAGCACACCTGAGAAGATGGTCCCATAAAAAAATATATATTTTATGGGACCATCTTCTCAGGACGACATATTTATTTAGATTCACTCAATTAAATTCCTTATTGAACTTCAAAAGTCCATAGTTACACAATTTCTACAATATATATATATATATATATATATATATATATATATATATATATATATATATATACATAATCGGCTGGCAATATTTTAGTGCAGACTAATAGGAAACAGACATGCATTGAATATTTTGATAAAGTAAGCATAGCAACAACACTGTAGACCATAAAACGCTATTTCACCAAATCCTGGAAAAAATACAACGTTGTGCTTCAATGCGTCCAATGTTTAAACCAATTTTCCAAAAATAAAACATTATACAGTTGTATAGGGAAGCATAGCTGTTTCGTACTGCTGTACCCAAGAAGATAATTTTTGACAGTCACAATATTTGTTTTTGTTGTTCCATAAGGCTACTGGGTTTTTAATGTCATGGCCGATTTTTAGTCTACTTCGGCATTCACCTTGTCTAAATTGGAAACCATGAAAATCAATTTAAGAGTGGCCGGTCCTGGTCTCGAATCCAAGCTTCCCAAATGTAAGGCGCAGGCTTTGCCACTTAGCCATCTTGCTCGGTTTATTACGGTCGAGAGACAAAAAAAAAAGGCTTGCGAGAGAAAGGCAGGAGGCAAGTAAACGTATGAGGGGGTTACATCAAGGGGACACGTGGCCTAGCTCTATAAAGCGGGCAGTAGAACAGCGTTCCGAACTTGAATAGGCGCAATCGACTGTGGGCGCGTGGTGCGCTGCGCTGCGACGGGCAAATCGGCCCTCTAATGAAGGCATAATTAAAGCCACATGACACAGGCATGTCGACCGCAGCTATAATGGAGACGTGGCGAGTTCTGCTAATGTGGAACAGACAAGTCCGGCCCGCCTTTCAGCCCAAGGCAACCCACCACTCATCGAAGTAGAGTCATCTGCGCCAACCCCAGCGATATAATACGATGAGAAAGGCCGAGAAAATGACTGTCCTTTATCAAATGTTAGCTATTCGTACTAGTGGTGAGTCGACGAGTTAGGTCAAGGTTGTCATATATATATATATATATATATATAGGGAGAGAGAGGTTATTACTTACAACTTTAAATACTCCTTGATGCATTTAGAACTAACAAATAGTACTACCGATGAAATGTAGTATGTGTCTGTTACCTAGTCGTACAAACTGTTTGTCTTTTATTTTGTTCATAAACTGTAACAAAAAGCGCGAAGGCACAAGAAAGCAGCGATCGAAATTGGCGCATCGGCGTTTCATATTCCAGAGCTACAACTATCGGCAAGTTCCAACACATTGAATCTTTAAAATCGAATCGACGCTATCGAGGCTTTTCGGTTTGTTTTGCTTAAAGGAGCAATTCATCAGCAACAGCCCCAATTTCGAGCAAATTGATGGCAACGCTTATTGTTTAAGTTTGGTGATAGAAGTGAAGTAAATGAGATTTGGCTATCAAAAGGGCCGAACACGGAGAAGAAAAACGAATCTGCATAAAGTTATGTGTTAAAAACTAAATGATAAGTGCTAAAGTGGTGGAAAAGTTACAAACTGCTTTTGTTGACATCCCGAAATCTTGTATATACATGGTACCATCGATTTTGTGACGCGATGACCCCCCATTCGGAAAGACTGCCGATGCCTATACCAGAAAAAAAGTTGAAAACATTCGTGATAACGTGCTCAACAATGATCGAATTATTGTCGCGGGGAGACAGTTGATGAATTGGGGACATCGCATGAATTAGCTGTAACTGCCTTGACCGATATTTTAGGCGTTTAGAAGGCTGGCAGCAAAGTTCGTTTCTAAATGTTGTACTTCCAGGAAATGAACGCCAGTCGGGAAATGTCTGAATTGAACCTTCAGACGGTAGGAGTAGACCCTGTTTTGCTTCAGGGGGTGATTACAGGAGACGAGTCAGAGTAGGTGGTTACGCATAAAAAAGCCCGCTCCTCTTAGTGGTGCTGCCAAGGAGAGAGTCGATTGAAAATATTGGACAGAGCAGATTTAATATCAAGGGTATTTTGACTGTTTTTCAGCTATACTTATAATTTATATTTATATAAATTGATATCAGAACGATTTGATCCACCCTCGTATAATAGATTAGTAGAGCTTAGATTTAGTTCCGGTTGTCAGCCTTTTTTCTCTAGTTTCATAAACGCTCTCGCTTCCTCTGGCTTTTTTTTGCTCTTACGTTCTGTATGAAGGTGCCCCGTCAAACCTTAATACACCTATAATAATGCCATGGACACATCGAAGCAGCAAGTCAGTCCAGCTAGGACTCGAGTTGAGGTATTCAAGTTCTGCTATTGTATGTATGCATGTATGCCCGTTTACTAGATCTGCAATCGTTGACTACTTGTCATTTACTTAACTAGTAAACGTAACCATAACAGTTATTAGCGCCTACTCAAGCACATATACTGCAGTCTCTAACGTCGCAGGACGGTTAGCTTTTCTAGAAAGCTGAAGTCTCGGCTTGAGCCACTAGCTAGTCGACGCTTGGCTTGAACAAACAATGCGTTACTTGGTAAACTTTGCTCAGGGGTCGAATGGGGCTCTGAGGTGAGAATTTTTCACTTCGTGCGTCCATGAGAGCACCTGCATACATTTTCCGGCCGAATTATCGGTTGGCAAACAGCATACTAACATAACGCCAACAACGCGACGCACTGTAACAAAATTAAAGACTGCATGGACGACGACGGCGACAACAACCATAATAACAGCAACAACAATAATGACAATAGTATGTAGATTGCACTGCACGTAGGTGCATATTGAATATCACCAACTGTATTTAATTAATAGAATCGATCGTAAGTTGATTTTTTTTGCTTTAACTGTCGCTAAAATACGCTATCTTCAACCTGTAACAGGATGTTTACACTGAGTTGATCGCTACCTTAACCGCACCGATCGACATTACTGAGGTTCCGCCTTGTGCTATATGCATTTGTTCCGGTTGCGAATTTGTGCGCCTTACGGCCGTACCATTACGCGCATGTGAAACTCATATGTAAACAGGCGTCCGTGTGTTTTCACGACGTGTCTGGGACAGAGCGGGACGCAAAAAGCAGACAGAAAAACCAGACCTTAAACGAGCTAGATGGCTTAACCGTGGTCGTTTTGTTAAATATCCGCTGAGATTATTTGCCCTGTTAGATCGGATGACGTCGCGCCGACGCTATAGCGACTTCCGGGAGCTCCAAAGTTAGGATAGCCTCACACCTTACCATACCTTAGCTTCCCGTCTGTAATTTTACCGATGCCTGCTTGTAGCGCAATTTAGAGGACGTGCGTTTTTGGCAATGAAGGCAGTTATCTCAAACCCGTTCACCAGAGCAAAAAGCCACAGATCAAGAGAAGAACCAGCAAATTTTGTTTAGCGGCTTTTTAAGGGAAAACTTTTACGATACGCTTAGTTTGTATATCAGGGTAACACATGCAACAGCACAAAATATGCGTACCCTATATTATAGCAATGCAAACTGTGTATAGTATATAAATCATCTTTGTGTCCAACAGACGCTAGTAAGAATGAAGATAATAAAAAAACTGCTAATATTTACCTTAACGAACTCTACAATTCCCTGTGTCGCGTTTTAAATATTTCTGGGAGGCCCTATATATACAGGGTGTTGCAGAAATTTTTCATAATCGAATATTCAAATTGTAGAGCTCGTTAAAGCAAATATTTTTTCCAATGGAACATGGTCTCTGAGAAGTCTTGTTTCGGAGTGAGAGCGAAATTACTACAATTTGTGACACTAGTGTTTTTGCCCGACATAGGAGCATAAAATGTGCTGTTGCGAGACAACCAGTCTTCCTATACAGAAACTGAACACACTCTCGTGTGGGGGGTTCGTGAGAAAATTCTGCTTCTTCCGAAGAATATACAAGACCGGTCAGAAGATGCGACACGGTCGTTTAGAAGAGAATTCGTCCAAAATGAAGTTTTTTATTAGCTTTCACGCCAAATACTTCAGAATCATAACCCTACGACCACCCACGTGTTCAAAGCTAACATATTTAGCAAATGCGCATTTCATGATCATTTTGGTACCAAACTTACGGCAATGCGAGCTGTGGTTGCAGAGTAATTACGATTTTTCGGCGAACATGTCGAGATTAAGTGCATGAAAATGACGCGCTGCGGCTGTCGCGCGACACGTCGGCGGTAGTGAACGTCGCCACACAGTCATTTTTCATGCACTTAATCTGGACATCCCACCGAAAAATCGTAATTACTCTGCAACCACAGCTCGCATTGCCATAAGTTTGGTACCAAAATGATCGCCATGAATTGCGCATTGGCTGAATATTAGCTTTGAACACGTGGGTGGTCGTAGGGTTATGATTCTGAAGTATTTGGCGTGAAAGCTAATAAAAAACTTCATTTTTGACGAATTCTCTTCTAAACGACCGTGTCGCATCTTCTGACCGGTCTTGTATATTCTTCGGAAGAAGCAGAACGAACCCGACAGTGTGTTTAGTTTCTGTATAGGAGGACTGGTTGTCTCGCAACAGCACATTTTATGCTCCTATGTCGGGCAAAACACTAGTGTCACAAATTGTAGTAATTTCGCTCTCACTCCGAAACAAGACTTCTCAGAGACCATGTTCCATTGGAAAAAAATATTTGCTTTAACGAGCTCTACAATTTGTATATTCTATTATGAAAAAATTCTGCAACACCCTGTATATATATATATATATATATATATATATATATATATAGAAAATATTGTGATGATTTATTAATCATTTACAATACGTTTACACACTTGGCAGTGCTCGCCTTAAATATGTATGTATATATATATATATATATATATATATATATATATCTCTAAACATGCATGTATATATTTGCGATGTCACCGTGTATTCATGCGTACAGATAAGGCATAGGACACTACAGCTAATACGTTTCCACGGATGTGCGTGCCAGAGTATAGCACGCACGTCGGTGGAAACGTATTAGCTGTAATGCCCTATATGTGCGTAGGAGCACGCAATGACATCGCAAACCTTCGCAGCGGAACTATTTCACTAATGTTTATCGCTCAGAGGCAGAAGGGAGCCAGGGGAAGAAAAAGCGAGGTACTCTCGCCTGAAAGCTGGAAGCAAAATGGAGGCTGAAAGGGGGAATGAGTGTTCATTTCCATCGTGTCACCGAGAGCAGGGTTGAGAAGAGCCTCCCGCTACTCTGTTTAGTCGGAACTCGCTGATCGACTTGGCTAGTCGCCTAGACAGAACAGTCCATCCGACGGTCCCTCTGCTCTTGGCTGCAGTATACATGTAATCATATACACATCTGCACATATATACCATGTTTTTTCTACCTGTGTGTATAATTTTTTTATGTATGTCTGTATATATATATATATATATATATATATATATATATATGTAAAAGGAAAACATGTCTCTCTATATATATACATGTTTTCCTGCCAAGTGTATTGAATTGACTCACTTCACCCACAGTTCGGTGTAAAAAACAACTTTTTGTGCAAATCAAATTGTTTCTTATTCTATAAAATGTTATATACGTATACATGTATTTATGTATATATATATACATGTATTTATATATATATATATATTTCTGATGTTACACGGTTTTTATTACGTGTTATACAACACAGAACCGTCCCACGGTTCACAGGAATGTTGTAGGTGCACGAGCTGGGTAGGCCAATGCAGCAGATACCACGCAGCAGCATTCCAGCAGTTAAGTCAGTAGCCGAGCTAGCAGGACGAGGTAATCTAGTGGTGTGACAGAAGCACTAGTTATGTCTAATGTATCTTTTTATAATTTTCCCAACCAGCGTGCCAATAAATCGCATTCAAGTATATATACGAGGACAGATCAAAAAGTTCTGATACGTATATATAAAACATTTAACCTTTACACACATTTAATCTTCCAAAGTGTTCTCATTCCTTTCCGAAGAGCTCCCGTCCGCTAGAATAAACTTGTGCCACCTTTTTTCCCACTTTTTGGAAAACAATTAAACGCGTCTTTTAAAATCGAGTTGAGTTGCTCCTGTGCATTTTTCTATATCTCTTCTCTAGTCTCCAAGCGTTGTCCCTTCAATGTTTGTTCAAATCCGCGGGGACAAAAAAGTCGCACGTCTTGTAACTGGAAAGGTTGCGGAAATAGGAATCGAATTTTTTTGCCAAATAATCCGAAATCAGAAACGTTAATTAGCTGTAAATTCGACTTTTTAGAATGCACTTCGGTTGCCGGTCTTCTAAAGCATTAAATATAAGTCAAGACAATTACAGTTGATCCATAAGATATCTCCAGTTCCTCCGCCATCTTCCTAATAGTTTTCCAGCCATTGTTGAGTAAGATATTACGAACATTTCCAACGTTTTTTCTGTTATTAACATCGAAGACCTTCATGAACGGGGTCTGCTTTGATCTCTTCACGTTCGCCGCGAAATCGACGGTGCCACGTTGCGCAAAATACAAATTGCTTGACCATCATACGCAGTTCGTAGCATTTCAACCACTGTCGAGCATATTATTTGGTTTTAAGCACCAAACTTGATGCTCCTCCATTTTTTTTTAAATCTCTGGTACAATGATAACCTCCACCATCGATAGGCGCGAAAGCTGGCCCTGTGTAGCTGACGAACGGTGCTTATAAGCAAAACACACCGGAAGTTCTTGACAGTTTCGGTTTGACGGCAAAATTTCAAGTACTAGAGCTTGCCGATCCGCCCTCGCAAACATATAGATAGATATACCATTAACACTCGATGGCGCCGCAACTAACCTCACGTCTACCAGGATTGTTGCTACCCTGACCAAGATAGGCCCACATACTGATTTGAGGTGCTTCCCTCACAACTCTCAACAAGATTTTATGCCAGGCTTTTTTCTCTTGGGAAGAAAGATGGGTCTGTAAAACGTACCGCCTGCTCTTCTACAGGCTCGCATTCAAGATTGGTTGTAAACACAACATACGGCCATCGACACCAAACTATATAAATAAAATATATATAGCAAATCCCAACTGGCAAACACCAGTTGGGGTCATAAATATATATATATATATATAAATATATATCTGCGCGGCTGACATCATAAATGATGTGGCTAATAAGTGGGGTTAGGTTTTCACACCCCCATCATTTTAGTGAGCTTTTTGGAAAAAAAACTTGCAGGATTTTCCCCCCTTTTCTCCACCACGTCGGACAGTCGTTGAAACGCCTCGAATACAATGGCTGCTAGCGAGCTTTTCGTCGTCGAAGTCAACATACCACATAGCATTGTGGTCTTCCGCTGGCGCGGTCCCACTCTTGGTCTGCCTGTCTGCTCCGAAACGACTGCGCTACATCGTTGCACATGCTGTCTTACCTGCACGTTTTGCGTCCGTTGCCACATTTCCTGTTGTTCTGGATATCCTAAAAAGGCCCTAAAAAGGTTTCTGCCAAGCCTATCTGCCGCAAGCCAGCCCACATCGCCTTGCTCTAGACAGAACAAGCAAGAATCAAGCGCGCGTTTGGCTCACGGCAATCGCAGAAGCAGTGTCGTATCGCGCAGTTTAGATGCAAAGCTCACAACACGGTAGCCGTTATTGCCATCCAATGCCTACCAATGCATATTGACCGATCCCGACGGTCGACAATATGCGTTGCGTTCATCCATCTTGCGTGTACGCTGGCTGGCTCGCTAACCGGCTGGCCGGCTAGCTTCGGGGGTGGTTGTGGTGATGGTGCTTGGGAAGAACGAGGGGTGCGGGGCACGGGGGAGGTGGAGGAGGACGCGAAGCAGGAGGGGGAGAAGATCACGATTAGGCAACAAACGCAACACAAACGTGTACACGTAGGACAAACGGCGCCGCGACGTACGGTATACGGTTACGTAGGAGCTCCATGTAGAGAGTACGGCGAGCCTGTCTCGTTGAGTGTTGCCGCCGCCGCCTCTACCATCACCACCAGCGAATGGAGGGGTTAGTTCATCGATCAATCGGACCGTCGTCATGCTATGCCACCAGTGTAATAATAATAATAATAATAATAATAATAATAATAATAAAGCCACTTGTCGACGGTTCTCGGTCGTGTATGGATACGACAAGGGCGCACGTATAACAACAGCACGTATTAGATGGTCGCAGCAAAGGTGAAGTCAACGAGCCCCCGTACTCTTTCATAACAGCTGGCTAACGTTAGTTAGCGTAACACTATCGTGCACTCTGATCCCCTTCCTCTATCATTCCCAACTCAACTCCCTTCCCCCCCCCCCCCCCCGCCTCCGCTCTCCCCCAAGTGGATTACAGCTCCCGGCTTGTAACGAGTACAGTTACGAGCACGTATTTCAATTTAGGGAACAACTAGAAGGCCTACAACTAGTAACTGTGTGGTTGGCTACCGTGGTTGAGGTAAGTAGGACACCGTATTTGCTATTCGGTAATATGTTACGCGGTTCCATCTACATGGCGTTCGAGCTGTCCGAATAGGACGGGCGAACAGTTCGGAGACAGTGGCTCTAGCGGTAATAACAGCGATGTTTAACTCGACTCGAGTATCGGTGGGTGTGGTACATCGTCCGCAAAAGAGTAATTCCTTGTCGGTGGGATAGAAGCAGCAGGTACATATAATACATACATGGCCCAGGCCGGTGTAAAAACACGCAGACTTGATCCCGGTGCGGAGCAGACCGTGTGTCCCGGTGTCCTAGCAAAGCGATATTAAGAAAAGACTCGCAAGTGGCAATGAGAACCTCCTACTTCGCCCCGATACTCGACTCAGACAAGCTGTCCGAATACCTGATGGAATTGCCTGAAATGTCTCCAAGCAACACTGGCGGCTAAACAAGGTTCAGTTTACTGGGTGTTTATACGCACAGTTTTTGCTTTCACTTGGGCTACATTGAGTTTTTTTCAGGCTTTGTGAGCAACGCATACACCGTTTTGTAGGGGTCGCAGCTGTAAAAGCTAGCGTGGCGGTTTGAATTGCCTCGATACGGGTGGACTGTGGCGCTCCAAGCTATGCATAGGAGCAGCTTGGATGAATGTCTCTGGGAGGCCACAAAAGCGTACCTGTCTAGCTACGTTTTGTTTTTAAACTCAAACGATTTTCTCCAATCCTAGGTTCGCCGCAAGCACCGATCGCAGGCGTTCAAAACATTCAGGCCGTTCAAGGATGCGCCCGAGAAAACTACGAATGATTTTACATGCGTATATTTGAGGCAATCGGCGACACCGAATAATCGTCTCGTTGTGCAGGTGGGACACGTGCTACTAAACTACGATCTCTTTAACAGGTTTTTAGCATTTTCCGCAATAGATCGCGTTTCGTGTAGCCTCTTTTTATAACTATTCTGCGAAAACATTTTCCAAAGGATATAAACGACGAGGGATACTTAAATTAAAAAAAACTTTATATATATACCCTCAGACAACGATGTAAGAGAATGGCAAGCACGGGCATGTCAATACTTGCCATAGCAATCGCACCCAAAAATTCGGGCTGCATACAATTCGTTCGTTCGTTCAGCCTCCAGCGAGGAGCAAGTGCACAACAATGTTGCAAGGAGGACAAGTGGACACTCTACGTGTGTCCAAGCGTTTACCTGTCATTCTTCTCTGCGCGAATGATGGCCACATTCGTTGCGCCTTCAACATGGTGCAACATGTTTAGCCCACTGTGTTGGGGCCTTCCAAACCTACATTTGCATATCCATATGGCATTCAGTTATTCAAATAAATTTCCATAGGTATCCATTAGCAGCAATAAGTTGTTGTACAGCACGATTTTGGAAAGCTTGACGAATTTCAAATAAAATGCCATGTGTCAATGAGCAACAATGCTTACACCGCACGATTATCGCTCCTGCGCACCGTAGGGGGCTGTGCGTAGCGCGGGGTGCGGGACATCGTCAATAACTGTCGACTCTAAATAGCTATGCGTTAAGTGTTTTCTGTTTAATATAAGCACTGCATGTACGCAAACGATTGGTATGTCTGAAACGACAGTAAATATTCAACACAATTCATCACGGGATTTGCTGTCGTTAAAATTACGAAGTGAACTGTTGGCCAATTTCGGCTAATTTAGTTGTGCTGTTTCGGCTATTACGTTTACAAAAGGAGGCTCTAAAAGTTGTTGTTTTTGTTGTTGTTGTTGTTGCTGTTGCTGTTGGTTTAGTGGAGTCATGGAATAGACACCATGAAGAATCCGAAAGCTCCACTCCTCGTTGCATGCTTTTGCGAATAACTTCACTCTCCTTACCCGTTTTCCTGGGTGCACTTCGCTATCCTACAAATCGTGACAACAAACAACAATCACTTATTGTCAGGTGGAGTTGATTATTCGTGGTGGTTGGTATGGCCAATAGAATCACGTACTACCTAGCAACTCATATGATACGTATAATGACAGCACAAAGCGGTGACCCGATGGCTGTTGCTGTAGTCGTTGCTGCTCTCATCACCATGGTGATCACCAGAGTAGTAATAATAATAAAAATACTAATAATAATGCCAGAACATGTAGCTGCCATTTCCTACCTATGCACACTAGTTGACAGCCGTGGTTTATTACGGGAACTGCATTTTACAATGCTTGAGTTACTACCTCTAGATATAGTATCCTTTTGTGGCACTCAAGACTTAAGCATCTTGGAATATGTCTGCCGCTTGATTCTGTGACGAGTACGCACACTTGCGAGCTTTAACTGAAGAACTGAAGCATTATTAGCCTGTGGGAGCAGTGATCCACGATCCACGAAACTAAATCGTCGTTCCAACGCTGGTTCAACATACCTGAGGAAGTCGCAAACTCGAAATAGAGAGGCAGTGGGAGGGAAAGAGAGAGAGAGAGAGATACACAATTACACAGAGAGAGAGAGAAATACAGCATTACAGAAAGCGAGAGAGAGGGGGGAGAAAGCGAGAGAGAGATGGGGGGAAAGCGCACCCAGTCGAGATTCTGACAGGCAGTCTAATTTCAAGACACTTTGAGCTTGCCTGTTGCTGGCGGAGCTCCTAACGCTACGCCGGGCTGAACTGAAAAAAAACTGAGCCCGGCTGAGCGGTTGACGGGACAGTTATTTAGCTAGAGGGACGAGAGTCCACACGTGTGCGAGATTTCCGCTAGCTTCCGCGGTTCGCGGCTCGCGGTTGGGTTGGCTGCTTGCTTTGGCTGTGAGCTTACCTGGCGCTTACGCTAACCAATGTGTTGCGGCTGTTGTCCGTTGAATATATTATTTATTGAATCACTAACTACTACGACTACAACGCTTCAAGTAATTGGCTTGCTCCGCGCGTACGTTTACTGGGAAAACTATTCGGCGAATGAAGGCTACTCTCGGTGACGTTCCTCATTCCCGTTTGATGGAAGATAACTGTAGTGAGAACATATAAGATGGCGCTGCTGCCTAGCGACGCACGCGTGTTCTACTGTTTCCAACAACAACAGCAGCAACAAACAACAAACAACAACAACAATAACAGCAATAATAGTATCAAAAGCAACAATAGCAAGGCAACGGCGATAACTAAGACTGAAAGCCGCTACCCTGACTCAAATTTGATTGAATTAATTTTAGGCCGCCCAATATAATTAAATCACAAGTTCGGCACTTCCGACAATAACAACAACAGTTAGAACATACACAGCATCAACAACAAGAGTGAAACAAAAGCAGCAGCAGCAGCAGCAACAACAACAACAGCAACAACAGCAACAGCAGCAACAACAACAACAGCAACAACACTGTTAGTAGTCATAGACGACAACGGGGTGCGCGCCATTTTGTCACTCTCTTGCTACATCGAGCGTTCGACGTAACGCGCACTCTGCAAACCCTTCGTCCGGCGGCGACCGGGACGTCCGACGGCGTGGCAGCGACAACGGCGTGAACGTGGCAGTGATACAGTCCTAGGGTGGTGAGTGATCGTGGTTAGCAAGAGCAGGTAGATTTATATATATATATATATATATATATATGTATATATATATATATATATATATACGAGGTGTGTTCAAAAAGTATCGCGACTTTTGAATTTTCGCGGGTTACGTATATTCGAATTTCGATTTTTTGTGGCGTTATGTTGGTACTCATGTCTCTCACTTATGCCGACAAGCTCGGCCATTTTGAATGTTCACTTAATTGTTGACAGCTGCTTTGCTTGCACGTGTTTTGGATCGTCTTCGATTTTTACCTATTCAAAAAAATGGATCAAAGAACCTGTATCAAATTTTGTGTGAAAAACGAAATTAAGTGCGCGGATGCATTCCGAATGTTGACTGTGGCATACGGAGAAGCTACCTTGGACCGAAGCAACGTTTATCGGTGGTACAAAATGTTCTCAGAAGGCCGAGAAGATGTGAACGACGAAGAGCGTGCCGGACGCCCGAGCACTTCAACAACAGACGAAAAAATTAATGAAGTGGAGAAAATGGTATTGGCCAATCGTCGAATCACCGTTAGAGAAGTTGCTGAGGACCTAAACATATCGATTGGCTCGTGCCATTCGATTTTTATCAATGATTTGGGCATGAGACGGGTCGCCGCGAAATTCGTACCAAAATTGCTCAATTGCGACCAAAAACAGCATCGCATGAACATTGCTAATGAGATGTTGGACTCTGTCCGCGACGACCCAAATTGGCTCCAGAGGGTCATAACTGGTGACGAATCGTGGGTTTATGGTTATGACGTGGAAACCAAAGCTCAATCATCTCAATGGAAGCTGCCGCACGAACCAAGACCGAAAAAAGCGCGCCAAGTTCGGTCGAATGTGAAAGTTTTGCTGACAGTTTTCTTCGATTGCAGGGGCGTGGTGCATCATGAGTTCTTGCCACAGGGTAGAACGGTCAATAAGGAATATTACCTGCAAGTTATGCGCAATTTGCGCGAAGCAATCCGCCAGAAACGCCCGGATTTGTGGAAGAACAAAAATTGGCTTTTGCACCACGCTAACGCCCCTGCTCACACATCGTTGCTTGTGCGCGAGTTTTTGGCCAAAAACAACACACTAATGATGCCGCAGCCACCGTATTCCCCAGATCTGGCGCCCTGTGACTTTTTCTTGTTCCCTAAACTGAAGAGGCCCATGAAAGGACGACGTTACGCTACGCTTGACGAGATAAAGACGGCATCGAAGGAGGAGCTGAACAAGAAGATTCGAAGATTGGAAAACCGTTGGCACAAGTGTATAATATCTCATGGGGATTACTTTGAAGGGGACAAAATAGATATTCATGAATAAATAAATAATTTTTGAAAAAACACACAAGTCGCGATACTTTTTGAACACACCTCGTATATATATATATATATTTAGTTGAGTAGCATAGCGGCATTGTTAAGTGTGTGGTCTGTGTGAGTTCCGAAACAGTTTCGCGCTAACCGCCAGGACATAGAGTAGTGAGCTAGCTAGGCAATAATACGAAGAGAAGCGGCGCTGCCGTATTGCTCTCTGTCGTATCGTGAAATATAATAAATAAGATCAGTGAGTGTGTGAACCCGCGCATTTTCGTCTGTCTTCATGCTACGGTTCCGTTGGCAACATAACGGGGACTGCTTGTAGAAAGTATTCAATGTTTAACCGCGATCACGTTGAGTTCTCGTCGTCGTTGACTCTGAAGGTCTCTGCATGCTGCCAACAACAGCAGACGCCGATAGAAGTGACTTTGGACGCCAAACGAACCTAGACGGAAGGCGGAAGTCTAGAAATACAAAGGCGGACAGAAGCCCCAAGTATCTTACTCTGCGCACCAATAGCCTACGAACACGCGTCCGATAACTTCTTAAAACGAAGTTGATGTTCTGTAGAAATAAAACAGCATTCAGTTAATCAAAGACCCTGCAGAGGGTAGGATGCTTGGCAATTAAAAAGCGCCGGCGCAAAAAAGACCATCTGTGGCAAAAATAGGGATGGCTTATCCAATCTACCATACATAAGATTATCCCTTGTATCGTGGAATGATTGACTATGAATGCACAATATGACGTGCTGGTCCTCACTGAGGCCTGGACCACGGAACCAACTGTATTTTCCGGTTGCTATCCGATAGAATGTCTTGGACAACTGAGTGAAAGTCTTACTACTATTTACTACTACTACTGCTATTTGACAATAAGCTCAGTGGCATAGATGTATTATTATACGCAGAGGACAACTGTGCTGTGCTTGCAGGAAGTTCCATAAACATAACCGCTATGTATTCTAGTCATTCGGAAGCTATTCCCGACCCGTTAGGAGAGCTAGTGTATTGCTTGGATAAAGTCGACCTTAACAAAGCGACAGTGCTTTGCGAGGACCTTATCCGCACGTTCGTTAGCGTCGTGTTGTATGTGGGTGGTTTCCACAGCCGAGGAGCCAACCTATGTAGCTCCACAAAAAAGGGTACGATAGATATATTTGCCACAAACGCCAGACACGATAGCATCAGATGCAAGGGTCCGCAGTTAATTACACTGGCCTGTACCAGACGGCACCTCCCTTTTGCAATGTCGCTCACGGTAGATCATCAGGCAGTAGGCCAAAAGCGGCAACGTTTAAACGCCATCATTGACTTAACCCGCTCAGTTGAGCTCTCGCCAGAGGTTTTCCCTGTCCCTAACCCTTTGAATGTCAACATATGTAATAAAAAACACTTGGTTGCACACATTGCATTTAGACGTATATCCTGAAAAAAATCGCCCGGAAGTTACCCTCCTGAATACAAATAGCGGTCAGTTTTATAAAAAGGCGATACCGAGAGCTAAACTGGAGAACGGGATAAACGCGCAAAATAAGATTCTTAGAAATTCCAAGCTTTATCCACATAAATGGCTGCGCTCAAATACGCGCCCAACAACCTGTCCAGTATCTATAACCTGAATGGGTGGATAGTCATTTTCGACAAATATTTGCCAACGGTTCCCGGCTGCACACTAATGTATGTCTCCCTTTGGGGCCAAAGGACAACCGAAGCTCGACAGGAGCTGGTCCGTTCTTTAGGTATCTCAGAGGTTATGGATGTGATAATGAAAGCGCTGCGGGTCCAGACCTCGTTCGGAACGAACATCTGCAACCCCCGATTGTTCTGGCTCCTTGCCTCGCTGCTCTCTTCAACGAAATCGTGAAGATACCCAAAAAAATGGCAAGTCAGCTTGTTATGTGTGATACCAAAAGAAAAGGGGATTCCTTGGCATCTTCACCGTACCGTGGTATAGCAATAAAGAGCGTTGTTGCAAAGTACTATCTGCAAAAAATAGTAAAAGATTTTTTTTAGAAAGTACCAAGTGCCTGCCAGAGCAGCAGCATGGTTTTAGGCGAAGGAAGTCGACAATGACAGTTTGCATTGCACTTTTCAATAGTATTCAAATGGCCCTCCGAGTTGAAGCCTTTCTTTGCTCTTTTTGTAGACGTTAAAGCAGTTTTCGATACGGCGTCACGAAAAAAAGTTTCAGAGAAATTAGCTATGTGGTGCTCCAGCGGTAACGCTAAACTTATCACAAGCTATGCTGCAGGAGGAATCTGTAGTCACTGAGAATGAGGTAACTAAACACACATCAATTGATCAGACTACAGGAGTTGCACAAGGCGATAAGCTTAGCCCGTTATTATTCTCAATATTGGTGAGCGATCTGCCGAACAAAATCCAGTCTCGACACTAGCAAGTTAGTACACTTATGTACGCTGATGACCTTGTCCTCTACTCCCGGAGTCCATTTCACCTGCACTAATCGTTTGCTTTACTGCAAAAATTGCTGCATCAAGAACTAAAACAATGAAGTTTCGCCGCGAAGGTAGGCTCGCCAAAAAAAAATGAATTACGCTTAAGCTCAGCACCAATAACTTTGTTCAGCATTTTTCATATCTTGGAGTAGTCTTTTCAACGTAGGGATTACATTTTATTAAACATATTAATGTAGGAGTTCGCAAGCGCATTCTAACGTTTTATAATATTCCAGAGCATCATCGATTGTCGCGGGATGTCGCTCTCAACCATTTTAATTTAAAGATTGCACCGATTGCTGCTTATGGGATACAGGTCATAGGGCCCCACCTCAATCAAAAGCAATATCTGAAAGTACTTAACAAAATCAAAGCCAGCATTTTAAAAGGAGTACTAGTAGTCCACCGCACTAGGCGCAACCGACCCGTCTTTCTGTTGGCCTCGACACCATTGTTTTTCTGAGGATTTTAGGGCAACTTATGCTTTACAGAGAACGGAGGCCGAGTTTAAGAATCATCTTGCTAACTGGGAATATAAGTTTTCGGATGTTAATTAGCAGCGTTTTTATGAGATTAGAACAATGACCACAGACGACTGTAAGAGTCCATGTTGTAAAAACAGGTACTTCGTTACCGGGCTCGCAATACATGGATTTCATATGGAGATATGTTTACGAAATAGGTTGGATGAAATATCGACCGAATGCGAAAGCAAGCTATGCGGAAAATCGTGTGATCTGTGCTTAAACCAAATATTGGTTAATCGATTTATTGAGAATCGTAATGCGCCGCGATGAACGACTGCTCGCTGAAGTGCTCGCTTTACAAATCGCTTTTTACTCTATTTCGTGAACAAGAAGTAGACCCATAGCGCATGCGGTAGAGACGCTCTTTGTTCGCGCGTCCGCACGCCATCGGCCTGAATCACCGGATCTTGGTAAATTCTTTCAGCCGTACTTGTGCAGCAAAAATTCCACAATGTCTTAGCAGGCACAAGTTTGATGAGCGCGTGCTAATTGCCCAAGTCGAAATGGTATGCCACAGAATGCTATGCTTTGCGAGCCCACGTCGCTTCTGCTTTGCGAGTCCCTCATTTCTGCTGTTCGTTCCGCAAGCAGGCAGACTGTAACATTGTTCTTGGCCATCGCTCGAAGGTGTGAGCTCTCGTATGCCGACGTCGTATCCAATTCGAGTGGAAATTCGGGCTTCAGCTGAGAAGCATGCTGGTAGCGATTTATGTCACGCGTTGGACACTTTCTGCTGCTGCTGCTGTTTCTGCTGTTATTAGCGCCTAGCAATGAACACTACTACTACGCCACCAAATCTGCTTGCCTGAGTTTGACCTACGTAGCTAATACAGAGTAGCTTCTGCTGAAGCTGCTGCCAGCAAAGAACAACAGTGACCAAATTGTGGAAGACAACAGCGACCGCACCGTGACATGCTGACCGGTGCGGTGATGGGGCTGAACATTAATTACATCACTTTCTCATGTTCTCTCCGACGGCCACCGGTACACTGGCCATTGCCAGCGAGCTCCGGCCAACTCTACGACGCTACACGATGGTCTCTACTAAGCTACACTGTGTCGAGCGTAGAGGTACGACGATCTTGAACGAAATAATAGTCTCTTACATAGTGCGTCGTCGTCGTTGTTGTTGGCCTACGCACCCCTGAACGTTTGCGGTTTGTCGTGTCGGCCTGTTTTTGTCGATTGTTCTACGCTTTTTGCGTCACAAGCATTTCTCTAACAACGCGTCTGTTTTCGTAAATGAAACTCGTGAAATGAAATATTTCGATTACTGGGCTGTCAGCTTGTGTGGTTACTGAGCTCACCGGAATTTAGGCAAAAGACCCCTGCCAAAAGCCCTTCTGCGCTCCAAGCACATGCTGTTGGCATTGTTGTGAGCGAGAGCGAGTCTAGTCTTCACAATCACACCTTATTGTTGTTGTCACATTGCAATTACTACATTTATGGAACAATTCAGTGATCATTGCTTGTAGCATTATTATGAATACATACCTTTTTAGTCAGCCTTGTCTATGGTCGGCTGGTTATTATAGACAAAACCTAGAGCGGCGTAAATGCGTTTACACAATACATGTAAAAGGTGCATAACCAGCCCTAATAAAACTTGCATAGGTATTTTAATTTCAATCATAATTATATTGTCATATCTTTGAAAATGCTTCGTTCTTAAGCCTTCTCGTCGTCGCACCCAAGCGTAGCAGACAGACAGACTAGGATGGTGTTAACTACAGATTGTTTGACTCTTAATCGTCAATGTCAAATGAATGCACACAAGCGAGAAGCAGTAAAAGCACAAAATAGTGACATCGGCGGTAGACAGAGTCAGTACCACCTATTATTTTTATTATTATTATTATTATTATTATTATTATGACTATCACTACTACTACTACTACTACTACTTAAATGACTTCCACTATTAATATTGTGAATAGTCTGATCGTCGGTATCATCATCATCCTTACTTAAGCATCGTCTTTTTATCGCGGCGCCCAGTATAATATAATTGGATTCACATAAACGAGTTTTCTAAAGACTCGCTGAATTTTGCTGAAATACTACGCCTTCGTGCTGTGCTGCCACCGCCACGCTGTTGGACGATACCCCTGAGAGCAGACCGAGAGGAGAGGAGTGTCGGCTGGTGGTCGGTTCATCGTCGTCATTCACCGAGAGCGCAATCTCAGGATCATTTCCCAACTTTTCCCGCCCGTTCGATTAAGTTTCTTCGCTTCTTCCCATCCCATCTCATTACACTCCTATCAGTCTTTCGCTCTCTCTCTCTCTCTCTCTCTCTCTCTCTCTCTATATATATATATATATATATATATATATATATAGGGTGTTACGCATGTCTCAGTTAGTTATGTCGACTTAGCAGCAGTGAATGGTGTTGACGTCACATCAGAAAAACCTGCATCAGGAACCTGAAATCTAAGACAAGCGTGCCCCAGATGAAGTGCTGTCAATCGCCTTTTTGGACGTGTGTTTGAAAATAATAACGACGATTGTTAGTCCTATACACAACTCAGATTCTAAGAATAAGCGACCGATTTCGCTCACCGTTATAGCCTGTAAACTGCTAGAAAGTGAAATTTCCGTGGCTATGGGTGAAAACGCCGACAAGAAGCAAGTTGTGATCACTAAAGAACAATTTGCTTATCGCCCGGATAAAAGCTGCACTATCCAACTCTTGAAGACGCAATTTGACTGGGCGGAACATGTTCTAGAAAACGTGCAATTTAATGATGATGTAAAAATATACAGCAAAACAGACTCATCCGAGGACTGCATATACAGTCAAATGAATGCACACACGTAATGACATATCAGCGATTCCTAGACAATATATGTAGTATATACCGACGTAAAATTGCATACAAGTGTGGGATCGTACGTGATGACGCCCTGATTCCCAACATATGGGGGAGATTGAGAGAACTTGATCGTAATATTCTCCTAACCAATGAGAAAGATCATACTGAACTGATGTTAGCAACATTCTACAGCATCCATACGACGACGCATCGAAGAATATTCTTCTAATGTTTGTAACGACAAAACGAACTCTAAACTTTATATATATATATATAAATCTCGTTTTCATTATTTTTCCCGCTCTCGCGAGCTCTCTACCATTCTGCATTTCCTCGGTTGTTCTCGATCGCCGTCGATGGGGAATTTGAAAAGTCAAACGAGGAACAACGATAACAAGCTGAAAGACCGAACGGCGACGACAAGGCCGATCGTCCGTCATCGCCACCACTCCCACTTTATTACGCACTTCATCGGGTGAAGGACAACGATCACGATCCTGGTGATGATGTCGATAACCTGATAAATGGTAAGCGCGCTGATGGGCACTTAAGTGGCCGTTTCGTCGACAGCGCTACCTGACCTTAGCCTCGAGCTTGAGTATAGAACCTCGATTACGAAAAGCAGCTGTGTCAAGAGAGAGTGATTTAGTAAAGAACAGAACATTTGGTCGTAAGCAGATAAGTAACAGTAACTGACCTAATTTCTTGTCATTTAGTTTAGACCTTCGACGCTACTCTGCTGAGTGAAAAAAAAGGAGATTTTCTTGCCTCACCTCGGAAAGGACGTTTCGTTTGGCCTTGGACAGGACCCTGCTTTAAAGGTCGCTGGCCTGACCTGCACAGCCACGCTTATCATTTTCTGCTATTAGTATATCCCATCGTTGTAAAAACGGAATCGGGAATCGCACTATTCCTACTTTAGTTCATCATTTTATGACGACCCCGGACAGTGGAAGTATAGATGACTATAATTTTTTTTTATAAAAGACGATTAGCTGTACGATAGTATTTTTTTCAGTTGAGATAGATGTTGAAATTTAAAGGGAGAAAATTTAAGGTGGTAGTCGTTGCGTAACATAGTTGGTAGAAGGTCTTCTGCGTTGCAATTAACTGCGGCGAATCTTTTTCATCAGAAGTCATCGTCGCTGATATGTTTCTCCCAAATAATCAAGTAGGGTTTATATGTAATCTTTACTATAATATACAAACCAATAAAATCATGTCCATATTTCAGAAAACAAATTTAATACATGGACGGACGAGCCTCTAATTACCATGCTTTGCCGATTATGAAGTGAGTGATCCAGGTACAGTGCGAACGCTATACAGTTTACGGTGTACCAATGTTGCTTTCTTCTTTACGTTTGGTCTTTTCTATTTTATGTGTCTAGTTCATGGTAATTATCGATGCAAAAGGCACGTTGAGGATGCGTTTTGTGGGCCGTAGATGTGTCAGAACAGTCGTAACGAGTAGGGTAATTCATTGACAGAGCTTTTCGAAAGTAACAAACATTAGCATTACGATGCAGGCATGGACATACGCATACGTGGTACTGTACCTATGTATGCCTGATGGTGGCCGGAAGATGCGTCACATGCACGTCATTGAGAAGATCTTCTTCCTGGCCGCCATTATACGTCAAAAGGCCTAATGGCTTCGGCAAAAGCTACAGCCAACCTTGAGTTTACCACAGCTCGTCTCTACTTTCAGAATGCGAGAGAGGCCCTGGTGGTGTTCAGGCCCTCTCCCGGGAAATAATTAGGAAACCTGCGCTGAACCCAGTACCTAATATTCAGGGCAGTCTGCTGAAGCGAGTGTAAAGAGAAATTGATCAAGGCCTAGACCAGTTTCAGGTGCATCAAGCGGAGAATGGCTCCAAGGCTGGGTATGCCTGTTTGTCGTTGGAAACAATGCCGAAGAATACCACACTATACATCGTTTCTGCTTTATGTTCTAGGGCGGTCATTTGTGTTTCTCACCTATACGCTTGCTGCAACTACATGGCTACGGTGACTCAACGGTGCGTTCTATTCTGTTCGAGATGCACGTGCAGACATAAACCTCACCACGCTGTGAACGACATCATATCTCAATCTCCGCTTTCGTGCCCTGTAGAGAAAACCTGCCGGGCTAATCCGGCTGGCAATTCTGTCCTGTGCTCGCACGGTGTAACTCGCATTGCATGGACCTAGAAAATATAAAGGAATATTGCTGTATAGCCGATAAAAGAAGGCGTGTGGATGTGCACTAAAGCCGATGAGCTACATTGTTTAGCCATTGGGCAAGAAAATATTAGTAGCTACATCATAAAAAAAATTATTGGATCACTTATAGTGAGTTTGCGGTTTACGACAAAAACAACGAATAATCAAGCTCTTTTCAAATACTTTTTAATCTGAGAACAACGGAGTGATAATACTACTTAACTGTCAATACTTGGCAAAACTAAGCACTTATCTATTTCATATTACTATAGAGATACTGGACTTATATCTACCGTAGAACGTTGTCCGGTTTGCTCACACCTAGATACGACGGGAACACGATGTTAAAATGAATATAGAGTTTGTGTATTGGAGCTTTGGATCTTATAGAAACAACACAAATGGTTTGAAGCTAAATAATTTGTATTGTCAGTCAGGCAATGTAGACATAGCTCAGTAAAGGAGACAACAGGGGGAGCAGCCAGGCCCTCATAGTCTCGGCGCACCCTCACAGGACGGATTACAAAATGGCCTTCCCCTATCTAACCGCAGGTAGACATGCGGGATGATAGTCAGGGATAGAGCTGATTGAAGGAGAATGGCAGAGACGCCTCTCCCACGGCTTCGAAGTAATGCCAAAGTAATACCGAGCCTGGGGGGGGGGGGGTGGGGAGGAATCCGGGTTTAGTGGGTTTGCGAGTCTCACACTAGTCACGCAGGCTGCTAGTGGCGCATGTGCATCATGCATTCCCGAAATCTCCCAGAACAAAAAAAAAGTAAAGGAGACAACAGGAACAAGAACAACAACAGCAACAACAACGACACGCTGATACCACACCAGAGAGAAAGAGATCCGCCCAAATCGCTGCTTAGCGTAAGCTTACCTATAGTCAACGTTCTATAGCTTGACAATTACATCTGAACCAATACACCGTTTGCAGAGTCTAACAGCAATATCAACGAAAATGTTTTATCGGACGGCGAGTCGGAGCTACAACGATAACTATTCAGAACGACCGCTTGATTTTTGTTGAATGCTGTACGGAATCGTCGACTTACGGCTGCTGCCCAGTAGAGCTAACGGTTCCGTAGCACCCTCCGAGCGAACACTGCATATCATGAATGTTAGGCCCTACAGATAATATTCTCACACAGCCCACCGACCACAACCTACCGACAATAATAATGTGCGGTTTTCACGAGAAACTGAGTACCAATAAGTACTAATAAGCATATAGATAACTGGAATGACAAGTAAAACGATGTAAGAAACACGAGTGTTCTGTAAGGAGCGTGTGTTTAAAAATAATAGACTGAGCTGAACTAAGCTCTGGCCGCAGTTTAATTGAATGTCTTTCTACGATAGCAATATACACGGAAACAAGCATGCTAGCGGCGAGGAAAGCCGTTGTTGGCGCAACCTTGCATCATAATTGCTAAACTGTGTATTGCGTGTCCGTTACGGCGACGGTTTAGGGTGCAATATTCTTAAGCAGCAGCCGAACTCTAGAGATCAACCAAAAGGTTTTTTACGCCCACGATTTGTATGCGAGAAAAACTTTTAATTGTCCAGCGGTACGTTGATGAGATTCTGTCACCCAGCGTCGGGCCGAACTTAATCTTCAGGCACGACAATGCAAGCCCAGACGCCGTTGCACTTGTTCGGGAGTACCTTGAATTAACATGGTGAAGTGGCGAACATGTAGCACGTTCTCCCGGCCTGGATTCCATTGAACGCATATTGGAGATGCTGAAGCGACTAGTTGAGCCCGAACTCCATTTCCAGCGATAATTCCGGAGCTTCTGAATGCTATATGTAAAGAGCGGAATCGTATCCTACAGCAATTCATTATTGATTAGCCGATTAGATCGCATGCCAAATCGCATAATGGCTATCATTGGGATACGGGGGGATAATACGCACTTTTACATGGAGCAGTTGAACAGTTCAACCATACTTTTGCTGTGGCCCAAAATTGTTCTTGTTTTTAAATCGTGATATAGCTATTTTTCGAAGTCCATTTAAATGTAAGTAAAATTTAGATTGCTACTAGAACGCTGCGCAAACATTATAACGCATTGTTTTAGTAGTGTTTTATTGTTGACGAGTCACGACAATGACAAAGAGTCACGACGTTGTCCTTAAAAAAAAACTGTTCAAGAACACATCCCTTGCAGCTCGAGGACCAACTTTGAGGTAGCAACAACTACTGCTGTTTCGACATGCAGCCTTTATATAGGGCAAACTCGTATTTTGATGGAAGAGGCATGAAAGTGGTCAGGTTCTGACGGTTCGGCAGCTACAGCGCTGTCTGAAAAAAATATGATAATAGGCTGATGATCGGACAACAGCAAAATCTCACGGAGCGAAGGCTGAAAAGCCGTCCATTTTAAGCAGTTTGAAACTGCAACTGCATGATCTATACAGGAACTAGAGGAGGGTGTCGTTATGTGAACCATAATGAGGAAGAATTGCCTAGCAGAGATAAACGATAGACATGATTGTTCGTTGGCGGAACTGGTAGAAACGTTACCGTTAACATATCTCAAGTCAATGCACGACAAAAGATGCATTTTGGTAACAAGCCATCGAAATATTGATCAGTGTGACCTTATATCAGTCACCTATTTAGGATAACAGCTTTTTTTTTTTTTTAAAGGGGTGGAAAATGCATTTACGCACACCTGCCGATATAATGACGAGTAGTGTGGGGCTAGATGCTCGGAGAGGGAATACGCGACTCATTCTAATCCGAGCGCACTACCCACTAAAAACCACCCCCCCGGAACCCCCTCCTGGTTCGGAATTGTGAACCATTACCTCGAGACCAGGAGGGAGGAGTCTCACGCTTCAACCCTTTCCTTAGTCTGTAGGTGCATCCCGAGCAGGTAAGTCCTGCTGGGTTAAATCAGGGGGGCTCCGGGCGACGAATCGCGCCCGGCGATTATTCTCCAGCCGGATCTTTTCGCGCATGAGCCCGTCGAGGTATTTTAGGCCAGCACCCCAATTTGTCGTTGAGTCGACCATGTGCGTGACGATCACTTGCGCGGTAGATGCCCGTAGGGTAAACGGTGAGCTATCGCGGTACGCAGACAACGCCGTGCATGTCTCAATTGTATGCGCGGCATCATCGGGCACTCCGGCATCGCAGAGAACGCATATGTCCGTCGCGGCTTTTCCGATCTTCATCATGTACGCCTGAAACTGACCATGTCCGCTCAGCGCCTGGGCAGCGTAATATGTCATTGGTCCCTGTGCCGTATACCACTTGCGCAAGTCCGTGATGAGGAAGCGTGTCCACGTGCCTCTCGTGTCTCCGGCAGGCGGGTGGGTCCACATCTCCACCCAAGCGGCTAGTGTGGCCTCTCGAGTCTCGGTCCATGATATCTCTCCGTTTAATCTCCGCCTACTCCTCTCCTCCGCCAGCATGTCCCATGGAAGCAGGCATGCGAGAACAAGCAGGACGTCCGTAGAGACCGTCCGGTACGCCCGGCTAACCCGAATTGCCACACCCCGTTGGGAGCGGCGCAGAGCCTGGCGGGCCGTGTCCGTCCTGAGTGCTAAGTCCGCCCACACTGGCGCGGCATAGAGCGCGACCGCTTCTGCAACAGCAGCTAGTAGACGCCGTTTGGGATCGGACGCGCCTCCCTTCCGGGGTAGTATTCGGGCCAGGTTGGCCGATACTCTTGCCACCTTTTGCGTAACCTGCCTAATGTGGGGCAGGCCAGTTAAACCTGTGTCCAAGGTCACCCCTAGGTACCTGGCGTGGCGGGACGGCGTGAGAGCGTGCCCGTTGAGCTCCAGAGACATAGGCCCTATCCGCCTGCGTCCTGTTAGAAAAAGGGCCTCGGTTTTCTGTGGTGCTAACTCCAGGTGATGTTCAGTCATCCACCTGTTTATCCGGTCAAGAGCCGTGTTTGCCCTGGCCTCCAGGATAGTCCATGTGCGAGCGGTGACTACTAGTGCAAGATCATCCGCGTAGGCGATTGTCTCCACTCCATTCGGCAGGTCGTCGAGCCGCAAGACACCATCGTATGCCACGTTCCATAGAACTGGGCCGAGTACTGAGCCCTGCGGCACCCCCGCCGTAATTGGATGGGTTTCGCCTTGCGTGAGGAGTGTCCGCTCCTCCAGGTACGATGATAGTATGCGCCGCAGATACGGGGAGATCCCCTTCTGCTCGAGCGCACTCATTATTGTCGACCAGTTGGCGGTGTTGAACGCATTGCGGACGTCCAGCAATATCAACAGCACGTAGTTGCGTGACCAGAGTGGCCGCTGCTGCTCGGCGCGAGCCGCCTCTATGACTCGCTCCACGGCGTCAAGGGTGGATCGGCCCCTGCGAAATCCGTATTGGTTATTTGAGAGGGCATCTCTCGCCTCCAGTTCGTCGCTTAAACGCCGAACGAGCACGTTTTCGATTAGTTTGCTTACAGCGTCGAGTAAGCATATGGGGCGATGCGCTGACGAGCCGGGTGAGGCGTTCGGCTTCGGTATCAGTACTAAATGGGCACGTTTCCACTGGGTGGGGAAGCGACCCTCTACGAGCAAGCGTGACACTAGCTTTGCAAGAGGCTTGGGATAGGATCGTGCCAGCAGTCGCACCACGTCCGGTGGGACTCCGTCCGGGCCCGGGGCTTTACCCGGTGCTAGCCGCTCCGCCGCTTCTATTATGTCCTCTGTTGTTACTTCCGGGATCTGTTCAGGGTCCACGGGAATGCTGGTATGAACGCGGGCCGGTTGTTGCGGAAAGAGCTTGAGAACTACCCGGCGAATTTCTTCTGCCGGGAGAGGTGGTAGTGGTGCGCGGAGCTTGCCCATAACGATCCGATAGGGAAGACCCCACACGTCCACCTCAACCGAATCCACCAAGGCCTTCCAGGATTCGACTTTTGCCTGCTAAATGAGCTTTCGTAAGTAGAGTCGATGCGTACAATAAAGGTCCCCTAGGCGCTCAACCCTGGCGGTGGCATCTGCCAGAGGGTCGACATTGTGCCCCTGTCGTCTTCGTTTCGCCAGCCAAGAGCGTGCACGTGTGCGGTTCGCGCGTAAACAGTCTACACGAGCTGTCTGAATAACCGAGCTCCACCAAGGTTTAGCAGGCCGGGCTCTCGTGCCGCCACGTCTGGCTGGGCCCCCGGCCGCCCGGCAGGCAGCCGAGGATAACAGCCTATAATATGACTTGTGAAGCCAGCTTTTTTCACGCGTATCCGTACCGCCTAAACACTGCCATCTAGATTAAACGTAAATCACGAAGACAGGATTCTACAGGTGGAGCATACGTAGAAACGGACACCGCTACGAAGCTTTCTTGAGCACCTAGTTGCTACTGCGGCAAAGTTAAAGCCACTGATGGAGTGGGACGCCTGATTTCAATGATTTAACCACGTTTCCTGCTCCTCCAGAAAATTTGATAGTGACTCTAGTTGACTGGATTTCTTAGGTCTCTTGGTATGCGCATTTAAGTAGAGAAATGCTAAACTACTGGTACCAGGCCTGGCGTCATGACAAAATTGCTGAATGCTTACATTTCCACCAACTACAGGATTGAAAACAAATGGACGAATTCGTCATTGAAGCGGATCAAGCGTCCCTCTAGGTAAAGAAAAACTTAAATCAGACTAAACGACAAGTACTTCTAAGTGAACGTCGAAAGCGTCGACTGCAAGGGGTGAGCAATTCGATTAGCTTTTTAAGCGGTTTGCCGCTTTACACGGGGACACCACACTCAACACTTTTGTCATGTGTTTTAATGACGAGGTGATGTTCGAATCACGTCGTCTTGACGTCCGAGAATCAAAGCTAAGTCGCCCGTCCTAATGAGAGGCGTTCGATGAGACTTCTCAGCCTTCTCCTTTTCGGCTTCTAGTTTTACTTCATAAGGAAACCTGTTAATTCAGGTAGATTTATGCAAACTTAAAGGAACTTGTTAATTCAGGTAGATTTATGCAAACTTCCGCGCCAGACGAGGTCTCATCGATCACTGATCTCACGAGAGCAACGGAGAGAGGTGTCGAGGAAGCGCCCTTAATTCAGGCGAAAATTGAGGTACCGTCCCGGTATTGGAGCAAACAGCTTGCCACTGCTAGCCACTACGTTTCTCTATTTTACGCAATCACAGAGGATAGGACATCAGGGTACCCCTGCAATCTAGACGTTTTGCCCCGAGCTTGGTGTTGAGAACCAACTGCCCACGTGTGCAACGGTCTCTTACAAGTAATTTCATTAAAACAGCTCGCAGCAATACGACCTCAAGCATTTGCCGCAGTAGACTGGAGCTTCCGCGTTCGTAATAATTTGATGCGTCCCAAAAGCTAGGAACACATTGGCCGCTGGAACCTTAATGAACTGCAACACTCTGTTAGTCGAGGTCGATGAAGATTCGAGTCTCATTTCTTTTCATAAGACTATCTCTCTCTCTCTCTCTACCTGTCTCTTCCGACTTCTATAAGAGCAGACGGAATCTTGTCGTCAGTAAAAGCGTAATCAACCCCGTTTTTACTCTGGCACAGCAACCAACAAGATCATCGCATTTAGCTACCGTGGCGATATCGAGAAAAATCGGTATCTGCACCGCCATATTTGCTCTAACAGTGGTAATAAACCCGATATAAATACGACCATATCTTGACTCTAGTTTGGCGAGAAGCAGTTACACTGATTCTAAGTCGTCGTCTATTGGTGTTTTTTTTTATCGGGTGCTTCTATTAACCACTCGATCGGGCTGACCGATAAGCAACATCAGTCACGTCGACACAGTCAACACCGTTATTTCTGCCCACAGAAACATTTACTCGTAGATCAGCAACCTCCGAGGCTCATAGAATCTTCATCCACTGCCAAGGGAGCCGGAGCGCTAGCCGATACAACAACTTGGCTCTTCTATCCAACTTCTCACTCAACAGACGTATTGAGTGAGCTGTGCTACTCAAGGCGGCTTTTCTGCTCGTCTCAGCCACAGTCTTTTCGATAGAAACTGTTCACGCCGAGAAGTTCATGGCGTGGCCATGTCAACCGCGACAACCATACGCTACGAGTGCTATGAGAGTCTATGTCTATGCAAGCAGACAACTAACTTATTTGGGCTGACTCTCAGCCAACGCCCTTAACCTTCTAAGGAATTGTTTTTGCATTTCTTAGTAAGACGGATCCCATACATTGAAATGTGCAACGGGGGGTTTATTATTATTATTATTATTATTATTATTATTATTATTTTTATTATTATGACAATACAATTGTGAGGTGTGAATGTGTATCCTCATTATTTTATAGTTTCTTTCTTGCTGTCGTCAGCCCATCGCACCTAATATCGACGCGGCGTTTCCTCTGCAAACTGCCAATGAAAGCAGCTGCCTCAGAAAGTCGCCTTCGCGTGCATCTCCGGTGTTTGCTTGTATTCGATCACTTAGGTCTTTAATAAATGTCCTTGTTCTTCTGCTGACTGGGCCCATTGTCTCCATTGCAATCGGCACGAAATTGTATCTAGATTCTAACTCTGTGTATTTACGCCACTTTTCTTTCTCTGCGTGTTCGGCCACCCATCCCGCCTCGGTAGCGCTGTGGCACACATAAGACGGTGCGATTGTGCAGGAGACTGTCGCATCCCAAACCAGGCATTTGCCTTTTTTCCACGGCGGAATAGTGACACCGTCGGGCCTTTTATCGTCATGAAGTCCTAGTCTGGGTTCCAGCATGCTAGGTATTCCCGCCTTCCGGAGAGCTCTTTGAATCACTGCATTTATTTCTGTGTGCCTGGGAGCCCGACCTTGGCTCTTAATGCAGCTCAACGGGTGGAGGCCATTCTTCTCTACTGGTTTTCCACAGGCCTTGCAAATGTGTGGTTCGCATATCGACCCGCCGATTCTGAGAGCCGACACCATGCGGAATGAGACGTTGTCCAGCATGGTGCCGAGCTGTGGTGACGGGAGAGCCCTAAGGAATCCACCGCTGAAGGTGTCTCGTGCGGCCAAGAAGACTGCCTTCTCCGTAGAAGACTCAAGGCTTTCGGTGATCTCACGGGCTATAACTTTACATCTGTAGTTATCAAGCACTCTCTGCGTTACACGTTTCTCCCAAGGACCTGGATCCAACTTCAGCTTGACAAGCGACTCTGCCTCCTGCTTAGCTATGTGCAGCCGGTGGTGAGCACTCGGGTCGACTAGCGCCTCTGCCAGCGGGCTGAATTCTAGCACAGACGCTGCGTAACATATGGGTGCCAATTCTACTGCTGATCGAACACCCAGTCCACCTTCTCTTATGGGGAGGCTTGCTCTTCGCCACGTATCGTCCGTGAAATCGATGTTAAGGACTTCACTCAGTATGTCTCTCGTAGAGTCGTCATGCGCTTGCAGGGCGTCGGGACATTGGCTTGTCGGTGAGGTGCGCAATGTGTAGTTGAATTTCGGGGAACCTAAACTATATCTCCAAAGACATAGTGCAGCTTGTGAGTGCATGGCCAACAAACGAGGCCGTGTCTGCAGCAACGCCCGGCGTTTTTCTGTTAAGGTCTTGTAGATACTTTGTGGACTAAGTGGAGCCCCAAGAACTTCTAACTCGGCCGGGTTAACTTGCTTACAGCCTGGTAGAACGGCAGCAATGGTTTTGCGTGCTTCGTCTCGTTCCTGGGTGTCCCCCCCAACCGTTATAACTTCGCACTTGGAAAGATTGAGGATTGTCCCTCCTTCATTTGCAAACTCTATTACCTTAAGTATGTCAGCGGCCACCACTTCTGCCGGTCCTCCTAATGTACCATCATCCAGGTACCAGATGTTCAATGGGCTTCTCATTCGTGCCACTAGACTGGAGATACCCAGACTGAACAAGGCGGGGCCTAGTGGGTCCCCTTGTTGCACTCCATTTGTTGATTTAAGTGGCTCTTTGTCACACCAGGATAGAAGTGACGGGTCCCTGTAGCAATGCCATACAAGTGGAAAGAGTTCCGGTACGTGTAGTCTTACTTCTTCTAATATTACGTCGCGTCGTATTGTGTTAAAAGCATTGCTAAAATCTAGCTTCACTAAAACCCGCACAGGACCGTCTGTTTCGATGTATGCTCGTACAGCGTGAACGGCTGACTCTGCGCCTCCTTTTATAGAAACCCCTACTTGCCTTGGTCCTAAAGCTTTTGTTATGGATCCCTTACTGATCGCGATGGCCACCTTTGCTACAAGCCTTCGGATTGTAAGGCCACATGCTATAGGTCTGATTGAACCGTCCTTCTTTTTTAGGGCCGTAAGATTTGCCCCGTAAAAGGTCGTCAGGCAAGAAGAAGGGAGGCTGCCGTTTAGTGCCGAGGCCACCAGAAAGCAAACTTCTTCCAGAAGTCTTCCGGATGAGGGTACTGAGTTGTCAAGCATGTCCCGGAGATGTCGGGGACGCAGCCCATCTAATCCAGGTCCAGATGCTACGGCGAAAGATCGGACGGCGTCAACAACCAATTTATGATGTACGGTGTGTCCTCTTGTTGTTACTGGTGCCTGGAGGGATCCTAGGCGTTCGCTTGCGTCTGCCAGTGGAGGGGGGTGCTTCTTTCTTAACTCCTGCTCCGTGTGATCGTTAAATGGTGCAAAAGAGTCGGTCGAAAGAAGGATCCGTGCGGCGGAACGTACATCACCTTCAGCTAATTTGCGCTCGGCCATCTTCCCCCTGTCGTGATCTGTATCAAGTGATGTGTCGTACTGTATCATGTTACGGTTACACTCGTCTAAAAGACTTGCAAGTGTTTTCCACCGCGATTCAGTAACGTTCTTCCTGATTATTTGGCATAATGACCGATCATTGTTTCTCAGTGCTGGGATGCGTAGCAAGAGTATTGGCATTATTAGAAGCTTCTCCCAGGACGCGTTGTCCTTCCTTGTGTTGAAGTTGGAAAGTGCTTCAGCGTATGCTGCGCAGCATATTTCTCTAACTCCTCTGGGTATCACTTTGACTAGTTTAATGTTTCGATGCACCCGGGCCAGGGAACGAATTAGCGTAATTGAGTCGAGGGTCGTATCCGATTGCCTGTTCGGGTCGTCTTGTGCCGAAAGCGACGCAGGCGACGACGTGTTTCTCAAGGGTTGACTGAGTGGAGGCCGGGTATCTGCCGGATGGAGACGTGTCGTATGCATACGCAAGCCCCGGAGTGACCTTAGGCACTTCCTGCATATTTCGCAGGTATATGACTGTTGTGATCGTAGTTGGGGTTGATCGGGGTTTGTATGGGCTGAAGGTAGGGAGCTCATGGTTAACTCGTAGTTTTCTGATTATTATTATTATTATTATTATTATTATTATTATTATTATTATTATTATTATTATTATTATTATTATTATTATTATTATTATTATTATTATTATTATTATTATTATTATTATTATTATTAATTAGTTAACATTACTATTATAGACATGGTTATTGCATTAATATTCCATGACATTATAATTACATTATTACGAACAATAACATTATATGTTAACACTATCTTATTAATTAACATTATTATGTGGTATTGCTGCTGTTTCTCTAGTGATGACAAAGTGGTTGCTGTGGCTGTCGCGCGATGAGTTGTTGAAATCACTGTTGGCGCCACTTTGTAGATTAGCTGTTCCAACATCCAAATTTATTATTATTATTATATCTCTGTGATTCCTTGGGTCGCAAGGTCCACGCGAATGCACCACGCCACCACCGGGCTCGAAAAAACAGACGACTAGAAATGACTGAAAGACGACTGCAACGCAGCGCCTGATCATAAGACTCAGATGTGTCGAAATAGTTAGCCGTGCAAGCTCACAAGCAGCTAGTAACTCGTGTACATAAACTTAAATAACGTGAAATCAAGAAGGTATGCACACGTCCTAGTCAGCAGGCAAACTTAAGAACTCTTCTGAACGTCGACGCCATACGAAACGAGATGCACCAACCACACATCGAATTCAATAACTTTTTACGGAGATAAAACCACCCCGAATCCGATGCACACCCTAATCTTCGATGGTTGGTGGTGGTGGTGGAGGCTCAGACGTCTTATAAGTTTCCATGTTGTACCAAGGTATGTGAGCCTTTTTGTGTGTGTGTGTGTGGCATGTATATATATAGCGCTTGGTATATATAGGGTTTAGGATAGGTGTTTACATATAGATGTACTGGCATATATGCATATGGACGGGGATGACTTGCACGAGGCACGGTTATCGATTGCCCTGCTGCGACTCAATTTAAATGCGTCTGGCATTGTGCACTGTGCAGTTAATTTTGTTTAGTGCATTTGTATGTTTTCTGAGGCTACCGCCTTAAATATGACCCCATTAATTGTATTTCCCGAGAACTGAAGCGTTGTACGATAAAGCTTTAGTGAATAAACTACGTTTGATTTTTATATATATATATATATATATATATATATATATATATATATATATATATATATATATATATATATATATATATATATTGCAACTGTGTGATATTTAAGACTTATATTAGTAGCGGCACAGACAGGCAGAAGCTCCTCGTAACTCTGGTGTCACGAGTCTCGGTTTGAACCCCCCGCGATACATATGAAGGTTCTTCTTATAGTTACATGCAATCCGTTCAGGG
This sequence comes from Dermanyssus gallinae, assembly GCA_003439945.1. NCBI lineage: Eukaryota > Metazoa > Arthropoda > Arachnida > Mesostigmata > Dermanyssidae > Dermanyssus > Dermanyssus gallinae. The sequence continues at coordinate 48,893 of QVRM01006674.1, forward strand.
CTAAATCCATAGTAAGACGCGTTTCGCAATCTTTTGCTCCCTATCAACAATGCCAAGTTACCTAACAGCTTGTTCACACGGTTCCACCACTTGACGTTGTGACCTGCTTATTGATTAATTACTACTATGATTGGTGCTGTTGCCGTGGTTGTTGTTGTTACTGCTGTTGATGTTCTCTTTGTGCCATGCCTATCGCGTATTGCCTATGGCTAAGATGTCCACCTTCTACAGATCCTAACTATATTTAGGTCTTGACGACGTCTTAATGAACTCCGTTTTATAGCTGGCTTGTGGGAAACGTGAAAATCACAGACGCCAATTTAGGCCTATACCACAACCCTCCAACGTATCGGGTCAAGGCTAGGGGCGTCCTATTGGTCGTGGCCAGATTAAAGTGCTTTTTTTCGGTTTAGTCAGCATAACGTATGCGCACAAATGTGGCCTACTTTGAATTTCTGCTAATTCAATACATTTTGAGATAACGCAAACATATATATATATATACATACATACAATTCTGACAACCTGCTGCGCAAGCGAGCGCATTTCTCATGCTGTTCCCGACAATACACAAGCTGTTCCCGACCTACGCGTAATGTACTTTAATTATGTTTTGCATCTGCGATGACGGCAAATTTTTAAACTGTAACACTAAGTTAGACTACACCGCTTGATTGGTCTTAAAGGGACTCTTGTTCTTGTTTCTCTGCCGGAACACTCTAACCTCCCTCATGGTTTGTTCATTTTTGCAGCTTGGTTTCGTCTTGTGAAAACACGTCATTACACCGCGAATATTGGCAAAAAAAGAACCGCGTCATACAATGAAGCAATTTGCAAGAGCAGCGCAAATGCAACCAATGTGACGATGTCCAAAATCGTATTGGAAACAGTGCAGACAAAGGGCTACAACCTAACCAAAAGCCTGGCCACCTGAGCTACCCTCTAGGCTTTCGATAGCCAGCAGCAAACGTCCACCGTGGACAAATTTTCCGACTTTGCCTATTCTGCCCCCGTCTGATAAGGGGAACACATCGCAAGTGCTAATTCAAGAGCTGCAACGACGTCAAACTGTTCTATTTGTGCATGTATAGGCCTGCCACATGCTCAGTCTGGCAACAGTCTGTAGTTGTTCGATTTGGATCTGACGTGAATGGATCGTCCACGTTGCTGCTTGCCTAGCCCACGCTGACGTTCGACGCGGCCTCTTGGCTAGATAAACATCTGCTGCTATCTGGCACCAGTCAATCGCTAGACGAAGTGACTTTGTCGATCCGTCTCATCGCCTGAACGCATGGGCGTTCAGCCTTACGTAGCCTGTCCGGCTGGCCAGGGGTCGTACAGCAAATAGAGTTGCATTGCGAATACCGATCTAAACTCGTGAACTCTGTGAAGAAATGAGGGAATTCTTTCTATTCTACAGTAGCTAGTAAGCTAACAAGTTCCAGCAAAAAAGTAACTAACAAGTTAATATTTAGGACATTTTCTGGTTAGTACAACTCATTTGTTTGGATGCCGTGTTAGTTAGAAATAATAATTATAATATTAATAATAATAATAAGAAGAAGAAGAAGAAGAAAGAAACTATAAAATAATGAGAATACACATTCACGCCTCACAACTGTATTGCCCTAAGACATATTAAATAAATAATAATAATAATAATGACAATTGTGTATGAGCTGTGTCCCGGAATGACGCTTGTTACAAACGTGTGTTGTCCGGCACACTCGAGTGCCCCTAAACAGCATTTGATCAAAACTTGGCTGTTTTGCCTGTTCTTCATGAGTCGCAGAAAGGAACTAGCAGGGGCTGACGTCCTGGACGGTTGATGCTTTTCAACGCGGGCGGGCGGGCGAGCGGCCGGTATGTGCCTGCTGCTGCTGGTCAGACGGAGGGCCCAAGAGAATCGTATTCCCTAGTTTTTCCCTTGCTGCTGTTTCTTCCTTTTTCTCTCGTCGTATTTCTTTTTGTTGTCTCTCTCATTTTCGCCGCCTCTTTCTCTCTCTGTACGTCTCGAGCTCCCAGCAACGACTCGGGGAAGGCAAGAGGCAGAGGGGCTTCGTTCACTTTGAGCCTTTGAGTCTGGATGATGGCTCTTCCTTCTACTTTTACAAAGGCCCATTTTGGCTTCTGCTACTGCTGCTACCGCTGCTGCCACCGACGCCGTTACTGCTTCTGCTGCCGCTGCTGCTTGTGCAGCTGCTTCAGGTTTTGTCGCCCTCTCCACAAAAGACACAGCTGATCCCTTCCTGATCCCGAGTCGTCTGGCCCGATTCCCCCGTCCCGCAGGCCATTTTACTAGCTTCTCGTTTTCTTCGTCTTTTTTTTGTGTTCCACTGTAGAAAAGTTTCAAGCCCTTCTGAAACCATTTTGCAAGAGAAACCGCGAACCGGTGAAAAAGGGTCCTGCCCGCAACGTTTCGTTGTTCCCAGCCCCGCCGCCCTGTCGCTTCGCCCGAAAGCTAGCAGTATTTGCTCTCGTCGTCACCACGACACCCTGCCGAGTCTGGCTGATAGAAAACGGTCACGGCAGGAACCATGCCTCCCTTCCCTCCACTACGCCTCCCCCCCAAAACCCCCCGCTGTATCTTTGGAGGTCGACTTTAGACTTCTGCCGCGGTGTCACAATACTGTAGCAGCTACCAGACATAAATTGCCCGCGAGTATAACAACAGATGATCTAATAGAGCGTTTCTCATAAGTAGTCGTTCGCCGGAGCTATCCGACAAAGTACGCCTTTAACGTCTCCAGAGAACGTAGTCGTCGCTTAATGTCGTGTCAACGCGCAGAGCGCTAAGCGGTGCAGAGCAATGCTGGAGCTTTACCTTGAGCAGTGATAGCAGCTGTTGGAATCCTTGCTATTGCTCAACAACAACAACAACAACAACAACAAAAAAGCTAGAATCCGGCAAACCAAACGGGCTAAACAAAGACGACGGGCGCTATGAATACAGGTGCAAGCTGGAAGCGCAGACCCTTGCCAGGCGTCGGACTGCTTGCTCCCTTTTGAAGGATAAGCGTCAGTCGTTAGGCGGGCATCGTTGCCTTCGATATCGTTCAATCATACTTCGAGCACGTCCGAGGGGATTGTCTACGTGCGCGCATGTTTGAGTCGTCGTTCGTCGCCTTTTTTTTGCATGCTGGAAAATCTTTGCACAACACGGGAGCGCGGGAGAGGAGAGGAAAACTTCCTTGCGGCTCATTCAAGCATATCTGGACGGACGGCAATACGGCTTACACCTCACAGCTGGTATTTACCACGCGTTACTGCATCACGTGCGGCTAGGCTGCCAGCCGTATTGTGTTTGCATTCTCGTCGTATACCAGCGCCGGCAACGTTTTGACAACAGCTTTGGCGAACAACAGACCTAGTTAAGCCTAGGACGCCTTCACAATGACAGCAACAAGCATACCGTTAACAACAATAGCAATAACGATACCGACAATAACAACAACAATACCGACAACAGCAGCAGCAACAACAACAACAAAAACAATATAAACAACGACAACGCCTTCCCGCTTTAACAAATCCCGAGGGGCGCGGGGAGCGACCAGACTGAAAAATATAAGTAGAAACGTACAGAAGCAGACCCCAGTACGGGAGTTCTAATATTTTATGAGGACATATTGCAATTGCAAAGCCATATTGAGGTGACCCGCCAAGGCTGAGCGGGCGGATGGGTTGAGATGGCCGTCGTTGCCTGTACGCCGGTCGTCAGCGATCGTGGCAGGCTACCTATCGTAGCATCCGCACGACGTGATATTACCATCAAGCCATCCAGGTAGATGGGCAAGTAGCTTAGCGAGACAACGGCGACTGGGAGCGAAAACTGAATGCTGTCGGATGTCACCGCTGTTTTAACCCCATTGATCTCTTTCCCTTTCACGTTCTCCCGCCTTTCTTTTGCCGCCGTAGTATATCCTCCTGCTTTCCATCCGTGCTCCATGTGAGTGCTATGCGTTTTCCGTCTCTATTCGGCGTCATCTCTTACCACCACATACGTACCTCCTACGTAAGCGTAGCTCTTTACTTTATATGCAAGGAAGCAGGCACTCATTCTACTCATGTTGTTCGTTCCTCCCTGTTTTCGCGTACTAGCTATTGCTGCTACTTCGCCTTCTCCCAAGCCACTATTCCTCACTGGTTTGCTACCCCCCCCCCCGCCCCCATCCGTTCGCTTCGTTTCTCTAATTCGCCGAATCCGCCGCCTGCTCCGAAAGAAAGCTCGTCAGGCGTGCCGTGTCTTGGCCGTCGCCTGCACAAAGCTTGGTTGGTTGGTTGGTTGGCTGCACACGTTCTGCTCGGCTCGATCATCGTGCACCACGTAGATGAGCGCAGAGCTTAAGTTCCCGTCGTCGGTTTTCACCTCACGCTTGTGCCCCTTCTCGTGCCGGGGGCGGGGGGAAGGGGATCTATTCCTTGTCGTGGTTGGTTGTCGGCTTACTCTACATCAGGGCGAGCTCAAGTTCGTCCGTCCACCACCGAGACACGTTTGCCCTGGCTAGCTGCTGCGTTGTGCTCCCTGTGATTTCCCTAGGCCTTGCCCACACGTGCGCATGAAAACGACACATGGTCACGAGAGAGAGAGAGACAGAGAGGGAAAGTAAGAGAGTCAGGAAGAGATAACGAGCGAGAGAAATTCAGAGAGAAGATTGGAGAGGAAAAGTAACAAAAGGAAAGAGGAATCGCTCCTTAAACCAAGCCCCAGTCATAAGCTAACAAGCCATGACGATGAGCAGCTACTCACACCGTCCATAAGCCATTAGGCGAATCTAATATAATTATCTGGTCGCTCAAGGACTTATTAAGCATACGCCTGTAGTTACGGCATTAATATCGTACACAGAGGCGCGTGCACAGCAAGAACAACAGCATCACCGACAATCGCGAGAAGCAGGGATAGCGACAAGAGCAGTGTTTTTTTTTCTAAACGTTCCAATGTGTCTTCTAACAATATCTCTTGCTAATGGAACCTAGAGTTTTTGTATAGTGATAAGTACAAAATTATATCACAAGTTCTAGGTCCTCATTTTGTTTTATTTTATCTAAGCTGTGATAGAGGTAAAAGAGGGCGATCATGCACAAATGCGTCATATGGATTGCTAAATTTAAAAGAAGCTGTTTTCCATACGACTACAAAGGCATAACCCCAATGAATGTTACCTCACAAGCCCATAAAAGCCCTCTACGTTCAGGAAAACGTATGGCATTGCGTCTCATTTCAGAAATCCTACTCGATGCAGTCTCTCTGAGTTTTTGAAGCAGTTTTGTTTGTGTTAACCCATTAAATCTGCGGTTTTTTGTAGGTACCATTTGTTGTTTTTTTAGTAACATCCTATCACTAGCACAGCTTAAAGGTGGCTCTGTACAGCAGCTATAAATGCTAGATTATTTTAATGGGAAACCGAAACAAGTAGTTGTCAATGTTTGCTGTCATATATAACTAAGTCTTCAAACGGTTGGGTCGCTTGAGGAAATGACATAAATGTGCCCCTTTATCTATACTATAGTAGCATGCCTTGGTTCGACGAGTATGTTGTCAAGGTGCGCAACATATCAAATGGACCACCTATTAAGATAAGCCGTTAAGGATGGCCTTAAAGGCTACTGGTCTGCCATGTCTATCGATTTAAGTGCAACCCTGCTTTTTATGGACGGATTTTTTCTCCAGTATACAATGGAAGTATATATATGCTGTACCCGCACTACAATTTTTTAAAGCTTCTGTTCTTGCATAGGTAGCGGCCAGTGCAATTGTTGCTGCGCTAATAACATTAGCGTGGCATGCATCAATGAGCTTTTATCAGTGCTGTATGCTGACATGTTTATAAAACACTTCCGCTTGTTTTTAAGTCACTAAATCCGCTTAACGGCAACTAGGAGTTGTTTCTTAAAGAAATAAGTCAGGATAGGTGTACTCTGTCGCGACTACAGGCCAATTAGGGACTATGTTTGACCTGCGCAATCAGCAAACCTACTCTACCCGATCCTCTGAATGTGATAAACAGAAAACTGTAATAATGATGGCAGCCGAGACATTCTAAAAACTTGTTTTGTTGAGCCATTCTGCTGCGTAGCCAGAAGGCGACTGACACTACGGAGTCGGACACTACAGAGTCGAATCCGATGCCGTGCTAATTCGGAGGATATTTTGGAGGTCTCGAAAATGCATTATGCACTAGCGGTCCCTGCAGCACAGAACCTAGTGTGGAACTCTAATCCACCAAAAACCGCTATTTTCCCCACATCCCTACAGGCTCGGAACGGTATGCAATTACCTTGAAATCAGGGTGATGTAGGGACTATTGGCTTCAAAGAGGCCTTTCGATGCATGAGGGCACGATAGCCTTAATGATCATATTCCATGTCGTGTCGAGGTCTGCCATCTGTATTCCTAGCGCAAATCTTTTGGTGGAAATTAGATCTACACAGATGTTTTTTTTAGTTGTTAGGTAAGGCCGGTGTACAGTTTTTCGTGTCATGGCTGATTTTTAATCCACTCCGACATTTACCTTGTCTAAATTGGAGACCATAAAAGCAATTTAAGAGTGGCCGGTCTGGGTCTCGAACCCAGGCCTACCGAATGCAAGGCAAAAGCTTAGTCACTAATCTACCTGTATCTCGCTCGGTGTTATTGGAAGGTTTGCATGTTAATAGAAAGTGGCGTTATCCAGAACCAGACAATAAACCAGATACATTTACACATCAAAGGCTCAACCGCTGGCTCACCAGGGAAAACGCCATCTATATCTTAGGAGCGTCCGCTTACCCAAGGAAGAGGGAATAAGGAATCCGTAGAGAGGTCACTAAATAGCTGATGAAAACTGAGATCTTAGGGCGGAGCCTTCCTTCTCAGGTATCTAATTAAAATGAGAGCGGAGTTAATAATTCTCCACGATAAAAAGACCGGCGGAGATCCGACGAGAGCCCGGCTATTTGTTATGGCGAAAAGCGTCCCGCAGTGAACTCTAAGAGCTCTGACTAAGTTCGCGCCTGATATTAATGCATCCAGAGCTCAAGGTTGAATAGAGGGCCTCTTACAGGCATAGGAGTGGACGGAAACGTCGGTCCGATATATGCTTCATGCTATTACAGGCGCGGCACCTGCCAACTCCATGCGTGAACTAGCTCTTAGGACTAGTTATTGCGGGATAAGGCTGGCTACCGAAATTTCTACTATCCCGCTTGAGATGGCTAATCTGAATACTACTTTGGCATAGCACAGAATCAACAAAAAATTGGAACATGTTCCACTACTACGATTTAAATCCGGCAGAAATCGACCTAATTAGGCTGCTCAGAAAGTTCAATGCACTAAGTGTTCAAGGTGCCAACTAAACGCAACAATAAAACAAAGAGCTTGCAGCACGTATACCCGATAGTACGTAAATTAAACGCATGCACTAAGCCTATGTGATGCGACATAATAGCATGAGAAGATAAGCTTGTACTGTTGAATAAACATAGATAACACTGTTACAAATACCGCCAACATATTATTTCGTAAAGCTAGCGTGTTTTTAGATGTTACGATAAGGGTATAAGTACGACAAGCAAAGCGAATGATTTTTTCCTGACATTCGATACTGTAGTACAAATTCCTAAAGTGCCTAGCTGTAACCTTAAACCCAACCTTAAAGGCTTGCATTGTGAACTACTATTATTAGCAAGTTGAGGGAAAGCACTTTAATGAATCTTCAATGAGGCGTAAGTTATTTGAGAATCGCTAGCTAAAAATGAAATATGCTATGATCGTCGTACCTGCCACCTGCGGTAGGCGAGGCTTCGAAAAAATTGCCTGCTAGAAAATGGAAACCAGAAAACAGAGTCTAGAGGCTTGACATTCAGTCGGTCGGTCGATCGATCGAAGAGCCGGAACAGAAACATGAAACGAATAAGACGCGCGCCCGGCGCTAGCCCACTATTGCCGGCTTCCGCACTCTGAGTGGTCGTTATCCATAGAGATCGGATAGAGAAGGCGGGGGGGGGGGGAGGAGGTGAAATAAGTGCAGCACCACCGGGGGATATTGTAGATATGTGTTGAGACTTTCTGCGTTCTGGCCACGGCAATCTAGTGAGCCAGTGAAGCCATTTTCAGCAGCAGATGCCGGTCGATTTTCGTTCGGTACGCCGCTCGTCTTACTGTCGTCGAATACCTTCCTTCAGCGAATTCATTACAGCTAGCTTTCCTACGTTCTTGGCAGCGAGAGGCGCGACGGAGGAGGCGGGGGGGGGGTTACGTGTCCAACGTGGAAACAGTAAAGGATGGTGCTGCCGGCCAACCGCCCGAGTCACGTTTTCTTGAGGAAGTCTTCCACAGAATAGAGCGGCAGTGGGTGGAGACGGGTTGGTGTGCTTGCGCCGAGGACGATCTTACTGTGAGCTCTAGCATCAGCAGCAGCATAAACCAAGTGTCGGTCGTTTCAGATTCTGGAACATTGCCAGCAACTTTCGGATACACGCGAGGAGAAGAAAGCCCTGTCGAGGCCTGCGCTCCGTTGAGCCGATCTCGGGACCGGGAGAGAGAAAGAGGGAGAGCAAACGGCGAAAGAGACAACGACAGCGCGGAGTGACGACAAGAACCAAGAGAGATAGAGAAGGTTCCTTCCGAGTGGTGGTGGCCTGCAGGGCCTCTATTGCCTCTTGTGCGCACGGATAGGTTCACTTAGATGCCAGCCCGGCTGATACTACATCAGACATGAGAGGAAAATAAAACGATGGAACGGAAACCCGTGGAGGAAAACGCCCTATTGCCGCCTTGCGTCGAGATTGACCCCTGATCAAGATCGTGTCATGCCCGAAGATGGCCTGCAAAAATTGTTTTAATCACTAGCTTGTTGAAGCCCTTTGAAGAGGGCTCGAAGCTGTGCCGAAACTCGAATCTGCACATATAGAATGAGTCAAGTACACTTGTATATATACATACATACGTATATGTCTACTTAATCTGCGCATGCAGAATATTTCAAGCTTATATATATATATATATATATATATATATATATATATATATATATATATATATATATAGATATATTATATATATATATATATATATATACACTCAATTTTTTTAAATAAACACTTCTGTTTCGATACGTAATTGTCTACACACACCACCGATACCTACCGTTGATATGAATAATATAATAACATAAGTACACCTGTACATTTTAAACATATTATGTGCTACTTCTGTTCAAAACACTATTGACAAAAAACAATCAAAGACATAGCTGTTTTTTTTTATTGCAAAACGTGTAGAGTTTCTTCATCGCTTCCGAGAGATGTGGGCAAAGCTTTGGTTCTAGCATAGCATACCGAACAACCGACTAGACTTTGTAGCAGACGCGGCCCGTAGCGACCTCTAACAGCTATTGGCGTAAACTACACACGCTGTTGGCACTCTCGGGCAGAGTAAACCAAAAGCCACCGAGGGAGCCACTGTGATGGTTCTCGACCTCCGCGCGAACTTTAAGAGCCTTGCCCCCGTTGTTTGTGGCCCGTTTTATTAAATAGCTTAAATTTAATGATCTTCTCACGGGTTGACCTTCTTAACACGCAGATGATCAGAGCAAATATATAATCCCTAACTATGTTGCATTCTTTGCAATAACACGAAATCACTTTTATTGTCATATAAACGGGTGTGTGGTACAATTATCATGGCACACACGTACTGTTATCAATATACGTACTTCTAAAAGAAAAACGTTACTATTTGCCAAATAGGCAAGTGCTAGTTGAATTTGCATGCGCCCATTTGGTCATCCGCCAAGTAAACAATCCATTCACGAACTTACCTCGGGCTACGGCTTTTTGAGTGATTGATCGTTGACTTCTTAGGTTATTGGAGAGTACATTAAAAAAGTGTTCTAGCAATTCACATTGCGTAATTGACGTAGAGTAGATATATTGCCTTGCATGAAAAATGAGTCAATACTAGGAACAACGTCATCTAGCACGCTTTGAGGACACCTGATCCGCAGGCGTCTCAGGAACGTGTCTTGGACGCCTTGTACTAACTTTCTGTACTTAGACAGATAAGGCTCTCAAACAGGAGAGGAATATGTAAGTTTAGCAAGAACAAACGATTTGTAAAGGCGAATGTACACATGGGGAATCGTTAAAATGAAACAGCGGAAGATAGTACATATGATGCGCAATGATGCCTCCACAACCGTGGTATGTTAAAAGCTAAAATTAAGAACAGGCATAATATATGTGCCTTGGCCCTGTGTATGAGAGAGAGAGAGTCCGTAACATGCGATCGTTAATTTTATAGCCAAAGACAAGTGTACCGTGTTTTAGCACAACGCATTTGGAGGGTGAGAGAATCATGTTATTTCCAGAACACCATCGAGCATTGTCGTCGACAGTTGACTGCAGAAGGGCATGAGAGTCACTAGAGCAAACAGGATAATTAAGTTTTACGTCATCTGCATATTCAAGATATTTAACATCAGGTGGCAGGTATACATATATATATATATATATATATATATATAGAGAGAGAGAGAGAGAGCAGTGTATTTCGATTGCACAGTGGACATGCACTGTCAAAACGCTAAGATTACACCGTTGCTGGCTGTGTAGACTGAAAAGAGGTGCACGCTGTATCTCAGTCGGATGGCGGTCGGAGATGTGGTGGAAGGCCTGTCGTCTTGTGTTGAGTTCGGCCGGATAGGCGATAAAGGCCGCACCCACCGCGGTGCACTTGCCAAGCATCTAGAAGCTAGGTGATCCCGGAGGGCTATAGGGAGCAATGGTTAGGTCTGTGAAGTCCCCTAGTGAGACCAGGCCCTCCAAGGGGCCAAGAAAAAACCTCAAACGTCGCAAAAACAATTAGTCCGAGTAACAGTACTATATTGTTGTTGTTGGCGGCGGTTGTGCCGATATCATCGTCATCGCTGACTCCTCTCAATGTCACTGCAAAAAAATATATATATATATATTTATTCAATCTGCATTTAAGCATATGCACTGGCTCTATAAGAGCATTCGATTCTGAACCAATATTTCGAGCAAGACATATGCCAATATTTTTAAATGAATGTTAGCCGTTGTAACGCTTAAGTTTAGAGGAGATCTTTTCAAAGCGTCAGACTTTTGTGAGTCCGCAAAGATGACGGAAGTAAAAGTTGTACTGTGGTTTTCTGGATAATTACAGCAGAATTGTGGTCTCGTACTCGTTACTTCTACTTTTCCTGCAAAACGATTTTTACGATACTGTTAACACCAGTTCACTGAACTGAATCACTTAAATCCGTTCAGTTTATTGATTTTTATTGGTATATCTGCGTATTTTGTCTAGAAGCTTTAGTAGCAAATGTAGGCAAATACACATTTAACTCCTGGCGCTGTCGCTGCCCCCCCCCGTAAGTTCATTTCAGTGTTCTAGATTTTTATTGTTTATTATGATGTATGTACAACAATTAACGATTTTAAAGTTTGTCGAAAGCCCAAACACTGTGTTCATGCGGTGACTTTTGCGCAGCGTCGCATTGTACTCTCAGGTCTCGTAGTCAATCTGGCCCTAATCCTTTATAGGTCGCGATGCCTGGTCTAGTGTATCTGCTCTGAGATCCGGCAGCGCTGCATTCCTTCTTAACGTTGAGTGAGCTCCCCAATTATTGTCGTCGATGCGTATGTTCGTTACAGACGAGATGACTTGCCCTATGCACAGGAAACCATCGTCGACTCACCAATTTGAGATCGTCTTTCCCCCCTTTCTTCCAATACCAGGTCGTCAGCGCTTAGCAGACCTGCATTCCTTAGCAACACGCTCCTTCGGGGAGGATCCAGAATTGCATATTAAATTCCGTCTTCGCTCAATCAATTAGTTGTAGCTTGACACGGTGTTCGTCTATACGGTCAAATCAAACAAGATGTGGAGCCGGGGAAGTAGAGTGCTTGAATTGCACACACGATTCTGTGTCGAACACTAGAACATCATCTGCTATACGGCCTACGTATAATCTTACATTTTAAATAAGTATCTAAATTAAGTGGTAAACATGAGCCTTTCCCGATGTGTAGAAGCGCTTCTTTTCGTTTTGCCGCTTCTACCGTTTTCGCGCCAGTTTTGTCATATCTATACTGTCATATTTGCAATATGTTCGAATTGCTAGCCTGAGTCATTTCTGCATAAACTGAACTATCGTATACCACTTAAAAACTAGTGGTGATATCTGCATCTGCCTCGAAAAAAATTCGTTGCTCTCATCGAATCAATGGGAGCTGAAACCGTGAGTGCAGCACGTGGGTATTTATTTCTTATTGGACGTTGTAGTAACTCCGCAATAGCTGAAAATATAGCAGATTATCTAACGTAAGCGCAACGATAGAATATAACGCCCGAAACTGCTACTTTTCATTGCAATGCCGCCGACACCACCAATACACGCACGCAAGAGAGACAAAAATACTTCAGTTGATATTACAGATATTACAATATTACAGATCACGTCAATGCGATAAGCTGATGCTGCGTGGAATGATTATGTGAATATTATGATATATTCTCGTGCAGCCCACCCACGTAAATGATCTTCCTTTGTTTTTCAATCTGGAACTTTACCTTTTTTTGTTGACAACACATTAAACTGCGTCGCACACATCTCGGCTTAGTTAGCCTCTCTAGGAATTTGCTGACTCTAACCGCGTTTCAACATTTTTTGTGCTGTTAGTAATGTTGCCGATAGAAGCACATCTGAACAACTCCTAGTCAAGCTCTTAGTTGCTGTCACGTTGAGAGTGCACTTGCTGTGCATTACAGGCTCGCCTAACGAGACAAGCCCTAGGAAGAGTATTGTGTAAACAATACTCTTCCTAGGACTTGTCTCGTTCTTGTGTTACTAAGCTCTTTCCTATTCAACGTGCTGCATACACTACGCCAAGCTATGGTCAAGAATTGCCGCTTATTTCCAATAAGGTCTGAGGGATATTCCTCTTTATTTTCCTCTACTTTGTTCAGAAACAATGGCTCTTGTTCATAAACGATGACGACGACGGCCGTTGAAGTAGACTGCATTTCTGTCTACCTTGCATCACTGAACCAAAGGCTCTTTGCTTATTCCTATCTAACCTTGTTTTGGGGAAAGCACAATACCAGAAATAGTTGCCCCCCCCCCCCACACTAACACAGACACGCACTAACTTCTGGAAGAATTTCTTTCTCCACAGAGAAAATTGTTTACAAACTGCACCTAACAGGCATCAGCAGCCACCCACAGGCAGTAAGCGTAACGATGACAACAACGACATCTAACATCATAATCAGCAGCAACAACAACAGCGGGAACAACAATAAAAGTAGCAACAACAATAACAGTAGCAACAACAATAACAACAGCAGCAGCAGCAACAATAACAACAGCAGCAGCAGCAGCAACAGCAACAACAACAACCACAACAACAGCGCCAAAGAGAGAACGACAATGAGAGTGACAACGTGGAAACCTGATGCTCTCCGAAGGAGCGGGGAAGATGGGAGGCGGTGCGACCCCGTTGTCGCGTTACCGCTCACCCAAATAGATGGTTTACCCAGTTCGAGCCTACACGGCATGGCTACGTAATCCGAGACCGAGGTAGCCTTTCGATCAGAAGCGCCAGATCCGCCCCCTGCGACGCATCAGCAGCTACAACGGTGGCCGCCAACGCTGGAGGGCTGGGTGGCTGGCTGGCGTGGTGAATTGGTCATCTGATGCTCTTGATTTATAGCGAGAAACCGACGATTCTATAGCTGGCTCTACCGCCGTCCGTTGACAGCACATACAGTACGCGGCCGGTGACTCGTCACACTTCCTTCTCCTAGTCAACACATTGTTGAATAGGCCAAGAGTGGCAACGGCGCCCCGACACGTTCTTGTCACAACAACCAAACACAGAACACATTGTGGGCCGCGACGACAACAACAACAACAACAACAGTAAGTTTGTTAGTCTTTCCTCGATACAAGAACCACTGATAGATCCCCGTTCCACGTTAAACTACCATAGGCTTACTTTTTATGCACTTCTTACTATGGTTATCCACCTGCTCGAATACTATACCTACTACGATGACTTTAATTATTAAATTAACTATTACGTTGACAACTAGGCTCGCGATTCGCTTAACTGATGCTCCGACTAAAAAAAAGCCTAACTAATGCTCCGACTACTACAACTTTTCTTTAAAACTGTTATTTTTCAACTGGAAATATATTAATTGAAAAGTACGCCAATAACATTTTCCAGTCAATACACACACGGACACCACTGCAGAAAAGTCGCCTGCAAGTGTGACCGGTAGTTTGAGGCCCCAATTCACTGAAAACCAGTCATGTCACCATCCCGCATCCATTTTGTTGTATTGTACAGTTGTACAAGCAATGCTGATCTGGTCGTCACGTAAATTGATTATAAGCTGTATGTACATTTCAAGTGTGCTGTCGTTAGCCCGCTAGACCCGCAATCTGAAAGGCGCATGCCGATTGTACGCAATATTGCATGTGCAAGCGGCTCAACAGTTTTGCTTTGGCATTACTTGCAGAATGGGGATGGGGCTTTCTCAACTGTGAACAAGTAAGACTAAAAACCACTGTGCCCGGTGAAAACCTAAGTCATGTAGAATGCAAACTTGCCACCTGGTCGACATACCCAGGCCCTTTTTTCTGGAAGTCCCATTCGGCCTGCCAAATGTCGAGGGTTATATTCCTCTATTCACTTCTCCTTTGCGGGGTATTCTCACAAGCAGCGTTGCTTAATTTCCTGGCGATATCCACGAAAATGTTCTAGCCAGAACGAGAACAGCCGCTGTGCAAGACCTTAACATTGAGTCATGGGGAATCCCGGCCGTTTGTTGAACTCGGAGCGCTCGTTGACTAGACGAGAGGATTAATCGGCGTTTTCGGATCTCGTATTGTGCTGGCGAGAAGAGGCCATGCTCATCTGCAAAATATTGCATGCAGGATTCTACTATTGGGTCGGCACAACCATCAACAGTTATTATTGTATCCGCAAACTATTTCCAATCAAACATGACACCATTACGACGGTTGTTTTAATGGTCGTGGAATCCGTACTGCTTGTTGTCATGCGCGCCATGAGACTATGACAGAGTGTATCACGCTTGAGGTCGAAGTGGTGCCGATGATTCTAACGGGAGATTTTAATACGAGGTTGGACAGGGGTCACTCAGAATGATCTAAATCATTTTTGGAGATTTTAACGGGGGCAGGAAGGGTTGCTCAGGAAGCGCGCCAGGCAAAAGCACCTTCGACAATAGCACTAGGGCGTCAGTCATCGACGTTTTTGTGAGGATGGTATTCAAAATTAGCAGCAGTAGGGAGAAGTGTAGTCGTAGGCCGAGGACCGACAAAAACTGTATAATGGGATCTTAGGGAAAGTTGGGAAAGTGTGTCTACCAGCGGATATTCAGATAGAGTCATGGTTCCGCGTCAAGAGCGAGAAGAAAGGTTCGGGATTAACGACCGGTGTAGAGCAGCGAAAATGCCAACAGACTAACTAGGGAACACGTGAAGATTTTTTCAGTATTGAGGCCATTTGCGATAAAGGTAAATAAAATGACGCAAAGGGCAAACAAGAAAGAAAAATAAACGTACTAGGAGAGCCGGGAATACAAGCAATTTCAAAAGACAGAGGAACAATCGCTAAAGTGTCCAAAAAAGAAGAGAAAACGGCTGTGCCTAGGTAGACTGAACAATTAATTAAGCACTTTGTGAGTGTACTGCAGGGAGCCGACACCACTCCGAAGTGCACCTAGAGGCAAAGCGGCCGAAATATAATAAGAAACGAACATTTAAAGCAAATATTGGCAGTGCGACTATGCTGAGAAACTTTGTGGAGAAGGGTGGCCTCTACCCTGACTGCGACTCCATGACGATAAAAGGCCCGGCGGTGTCATCATCCCGCCGAGAAAAAATCGAGCCGAGATGTAATTTCGTGCCAAGTGCAATGGAGACAATGGGCCCGGACAGTAGAAGCACAAGCACATTTATAAAAGACTTACGTGATCGAATACAAGCAAACACAGGGGATATAT
This sequence comes from Dermanyssus gallinae, assembly GCA_003439945.1. Lineage (NCBI taxonomy): Eukaryota > Metazoa > Arthropoda > Arachnida > Mesostigmata > Dermanyssidae > Dermanyssus > Dermanyssus gallinae. The sequence continues at coordinate 64,944 of QVRM01006674.1, forward strand.
GCAAAGGCGAGTTTCTGAGACAGCTGCTTTCGTTGGCAGTTTACAGAGGAAATGCCGCGTCGACATTAAGTGCGATGGACTGAGAGTAGCTAGAGGGAAACCATGAAATATCGAGGATACCTAACAATTGAATAATAATAATAAGTCCTACGGGTAGGTAGCGTCAGCTAGCGCAACGTGGTAAAGCCACCCATCGCTACCGCCGCCCGCACCCTAACTGTGGGGGCGGCATTCCTACGTGCGCGTAATACAGAATAGAACCAGATACACACCACGTATCACTCATTACCAGGCGTCACTTGTTTTATGATTCTGACCAGTCGTCATAACCAGCCGTTATTATTATTAGGATAATTATGACTTTGTACGATGGTTTTATTTCATTTTGAAGTTACAGTGGAATATGAATATCTAACTACTCTTGGGCTTGTGAGGGGTGCTACCAATCGAGCTTATCCTCGAGGCAGCCCCTCATTGTGCCCATAATTGCTGCCGCATTGCCGCGCTGAACCGCCAGAGATAGCCGCTGGAGTAGAAATTCGAAAGCTCTTTTGTCCCCCGTCGTGAGTTCAATTCGTAATTCAATTATGACTTATAGTAAGTGCGATGATGAACTATTATCATTGACTGATGTATCGTATGCGCTACCGTTTAGTTAGCTACTGTACAATAGACGTTTCAAATGCCGTGTTGTCGTTACCGTACTTAGTGTTGCGTCGAGTTGACGGTTGCTGTTTTGCTTGACCGCGACATTAGTGGGGACACCACGCGCGCCCCAAAACAGGCAACCCTCCTTATGCCATGTTCCTAGTAAGTCCTGACCTGCCACCTTTAAGTGACCCACCACCTATCTAGTGAGGCCAAGACGTCCCCACCATGACGTCGGTCTAAGCACGCTGCTCCTCTAAGGACGGCGTTTGCCTAAGGTCGCAGTGACAATGTTGAAGACAACAACAACAGTTTATGTTTAATCATGCTAGAAATGACTAGGTTACAACTGGAAGTTGTTTTTACCTTGATTAAGCTTGGGCCCATCGTATGACTGAGCCAGCGAATGCTGGCCCAATTGGACCCCATAAGTGAGAAAAAGAAACACAAACAGGCAAAGTGATGAAATGGGTATAAGTTACAACTGTTGTCAGTAAACTTGTAAGGAAGCCGACTCCATATATTTCTCTATTAGCTGTCGTAATATCGTTCATCCTAGGCGCTTTTAATATGATACGTAATTACGTGATACGTAATGTTGTTGCCTGGAAATGATAGTTGTTAAATGAAGCTGAAGGCGTCTGGAAAGTTACATTCATATTAAAGTTGCATTTCTGATTATTGGGACCTGCAAAAGAGTTTAAAATGTAATAAAGCACCTTTTCAAGTCCTCACGTACAATAACTTCTCTGCATGTCTGCTTCAGCAAGCATATGTAGGTAGATATGTGCTATTCTCCGTACAGTTTCTGATCTCGTCAAACGTCACTTTGCAAAATTGTGTGGCATTAAAACGAACTCTGAGCCGCATATTCTCGCATTAGACAACTAGAAAAACATCAAAGAATGATATATAATTACAAATAACTAACAGTTATTCGCGCGCCATAAGAATTTCCTAGATTACTAAAACATAACGCTTTACTTGCTACCCATTTTTCAAACCTGTAAATTACAAAGCTTCTTTTTTACTGCATTTTAACCCTAGAAGCTATCGTAGTTAGTTAGTTTAGTAACGAGGTTGCCTTTAGGCATAATGTGCTTCCGCTCAGAATGCCGGATCGTTTACACACCTCTTAACAGCAACTCAGGCTGTATATATATATATATATATATATATATATATATTTTTTTTTTGTTTAATAACACACAGACTGGGTAAATGTGTTTATGTTACATCTTAATGTTTCGAGACACCAACAATCTAGCGTTTTGCTAGTTCTGCTATAGACCTAACCGTAACTCATCCTGTGGTTTATGAAAACCCTCCACGTTGCACAGAACGTGATGAAATCCGTGAGCTGCAAAGGCCGTAGTTTGATGTCGATATTTTACCCCGCTACCCCGCCATTCAGTGCTCGTCATTGTTGCTGTTCCATAAATTCCTATGCCCACCTCTCTAATTTTAGTTTCCCAGTTCCGCATATAAACTTCAAAACGTTTTCTTCAGATGACATCGTTTTTGAAGGTCGTCCGTCAGCAGAGGGCCACCCTCCAACACGTGAACAACCATATTCCTGCATGTATCTGATAGCGCTAAAACCCTCTTTAGAAAGAAAAACCTCACTCCATCAATTAAACGCAATTCGCTTACTCCCAACTTTCCCATATTAGTGGAATGCCGTATGTGGCTATGGGTGTTACCCGTATCCCGAAATATATATATATATATATATATATCTTTACAGCAGCAGCAGTAGCATTAACAATAACCGTGACAAGAATCACTAAGATGTACCGTTGTTGTCTGAGGCCGAAAGGCGCCGGGCCTGTCCTCGCATGGCCTACGGAGGACCTACGTCGGCTGGAACCACAGGTAATTGTTAGTCGTCGCCTTAGCCGCGACAGGCGAGTCCTGTCATCAAAAGCTTTCGCCTCGAGCCTAAATCTAGCGTGTGGGTGGATGGTGACGTCGTGCCGACAACGCGCCCGTGCTTTAAATTGGTGTGATGATGGATTAGAATACGTGGCGTGTTTCCTCTACTTCGGATGCGTTTCCTCCTTCACAGAGGGTGGCACTCCCTGCTGGCCGTCATTGCTTGTCCGCACAGAATCTGCACAGAAGCGCTTACCCTATGAGATGAAGCCCTATGTGGGCCCGCCGTTACTCCGCCTTTGGCGACCCACTAGAGAGAGAGAGACTAATACTAAGGCCCTCCAAGGATTGGCTTAAAGAATGGAACAAGGGCCGTCACCAGCGCACTAAGCACATAAAAGCGGTGAATTCACACCGACGATGAAAGATGATGACATGCATCGCAATACAGGGCTGGGGGGGGGGGAGGTCAATAGTCAAACACAATAGGTATATTTGAAAAAAAATTCTTCTTTTCGTCCTCTTCTTGTCTTTGTCTCTCTCTCTCTCTCTCTCTCTCTCACGCACTCATCTTCTTATGTGTCCTTTCGTCACTTGCGTAGTAGAGGGACTAAGGCCGTCGTTGCCTGTTCGGTCAAATGCATGTTCCGCATACATAGATAAATGAATTACCATTTGTAAATTGACGTTGCACAGAGTAGGGCTCATTTTCAGACATGCTTTGAGTTTGATCGCTTGCTTAGGTCCCGTGCGCTCTGTCGAGGAGGCAAGCAGCAGCGTAGCGAGCTTGTCGGCGGTTTTGCGAAAAAAATTTCCATATGAGTGCAGAACGCATGCACGCTCCCATAGTACGCTTCCAAAGGAGAGGGAGAGAGCGAGACGGCTGCGGCCATCTTATCATCGCGTAGCTCTTTCGATAGGGAGACACGGCCAAAAAATCAATAAAGACGTACACCTGTGTGATTTTGGCGTGCTTGTATCAATAGCGGTATCGCGGTTGGCAAGGAATTGCCCACGGATGTGTGTCACCGAAGGGCCAAGGAAAATAGAAAAAACTGCACTTTACACTCTGCTGTCAGTGCAATGAGTTGCCGCATATCTTAGTAGCTCCGAGCCATCCTTATAGCAATCAAGCGCGCATCTTCCGACACGCGGCAGTTTTTTAATTCTGCTATTTTGAGCCCAGTGCCCTGTATTGTAGTTTGCATACTTTCATTCTCCTATATCTATACTGACACTAATCCGACATGTCGCCATTGTAAGAACATTTTACACCTTTTTTAAGTAAGCGTGTCTTGCAGTACATGTTAAAGTCAAAGTCATTCCATTCGCTCACCAAATTCAGTGTAACTTTTGTACAATGGACAACTGGAAACAATCACAACAAGGTTTACTCAAACGCAAAATGCTGTATGTATTGAGTTTTAGCAAAACTATAGCCGATACAAATCTATGTTGTAAGGAACCGGAAAAATAATGAAAAGGATATTTGCAAGTCACTTATAGGGAGTATGTGCAACCGGAAACTTGCATACTACCATCGACGCAGTTCGGTTTTTTTTTTTAGATTTTTCCGTAAGGCTATTGCCTGTGTACGGTTTTCTATGTCATGGCTAATTTTTAATCTGCTCCGGCATTTACCTCATCTAAATTGGAAACCATGCCAACCAATTTAAGAGTGGCCGGTCTGGGTCTCGAACCCAGTCCTCCCGAATGCAAGGCAAAGGCTTTGCCACTAAGCCATCTTGCTCGGTGCAGTAGAAGCATGCATATCTGAGAGAGCGTTGTTAACGTCAAGAGTACGCCTGTACGTGGTCTTCATTGACGGCGTGAAGGCGTTAATCTAGTTGAGTTTTTGACCAGGGAGATGCCATATTATAGGCACATACTCTAGCTACCTCGCGGAACTACTGATCTAGAGGCCGGTTACTCTGTCCTCGAAAACAGGAGTGAAGGCGGGTACTAAAGATCAAGGACAAAGCGGGCACCGCGTAATGCGACCCATTGCATTGCAATTAGGATATTTTTTTTATAATTGCTAACTTTGCAAACGCGGCACGTTGTTCCAAAACTTTGAGCGGTGCTTTATGCTCATGGCCTAGAAGTACCCATGCGGTAGGTACCCTTCTCCACCCAAAGGTCTGCACCTCAATACGCAAAAAAAGCAAATCAATACGCTCTCTTACCTATGTTGAGCATGTAGGCTTAAAATTGGCGTGCTCCGTTAAAATAATGGTCACGGTTACGTAATGAAAAGGCTTTCCATACAGGCAGTCCTATCATGCCTAAGGTCTTCGCTTTTGCTCCTTTGTTCCAGGCTTGCCAGATAACCCTGGGCCCGTTTCATGCCTTCATACCACCAATGCTTGGAGGGACGGAACCCTGCCACTCGCAGTAAAGAAATAGCCGCCGCCTGACACGCAGCGGTCAGAAACTTTGCTATGGTGTGCTCCGCCTCTGCTCTCGCCGCCGTTGTGGTTAACCTACCTGACTGCTTAGGGACCAGTTATCCTCCCAGGCAACCCAAGCTCAACACTTTAGGCAAGGCTCTCTTGTTGAAAAGCGTAAGGCCGATGTTATTTTTTGAAGCCCCTCTTTAAAGTAGGCGCATTCCCTGTACTGGTCAATTCCAGGATCCTTTCGACAATGTGGTCCTTTACATGACAAGCTCAATCTGTAATCACTCAACTCTCCCAGGCCATGCTTACCGCATCTAAATCTCCTGTGACCACTGCTATAACCTTCCGATATGCACCCTGCCCGTGTTCTGCGGCAATGTATTTGGTCCCTCCTTGTTTTTGCCGTTGCCCTCTTCTTGACCACTGAGATATCTATGAGGCGGTCGGAGCTAATTCAGACCCGACGAGATTGGCTAGCCTCTGGCTTCTGGGTCGCCAGGTCCAGGGGCCGGGCCTTTGTGGGGCAGAACGGCTAGGTGTCATCGCATTTATGACAACCTGGAGCTTCAGCAAGTGCCTTAACTAGAGAATTGTGAAAGCCGCAACTAGACAGGCATCACACTGGACAGACCTCATACCTCTGTGTGTCAGGAGGATCCTTAAAGTCATTTCTCTCACCTCCTCGAGAACTCCGTAAGACGCGCTGGTAGACTTCGAGCAGCCTGGTGTGCGCTCTGCAATTGCCGTCATATCCGCGGCTGTGATGGACGAGCCTACAGCCGTCTCAACTTTTTCAGCTGTTGCAGCTCGCTTAGCCACGCCGCATTTCTCGCGTTCTATTCGCTCGAAATACCGAATACAGACTTAGCTGCTCCAGCCTGGTTTCCTCCGCATTTCCTCGCAAATGACCCACACGTGTTTCAACGTACGCGGCAGTGTTGGCGAGATGTTCTTGAGCCTCATCCTCGTATTGTGCACTTTGCTAGATTCGGCTACCTGGTCGATATATAGTCTCAATATAGGCATCGTCTCTTTGGTGGTTTGTCTGCGGAACGTTTACGTTCGACAGCGCTCAGCCTCTTTACTCGCTTGATTGTACTTTCTGCCCATGAGATAACAAAGTACTTACTAAATGGTATACAATGTACATACAAATGGTATGATGGGATAATTATGATAGGTTGATAAAAACATGTGTTTAGTTCACTTCTATTTGCATTTTACGTACTAATCTATACGACTACGACAATATTACATGTTCTCCCAAAGAGCTAAGTGCAGCACGCAAACCTGCCCCTAATAGGGAAGTTTGTCAAGGTATGGTATTTAGTAGGGCCGTGTTGCAGTCCAAAATCACGTGCTCCATGGTTTTGGGTTTTACGTTTGCGTGAATTCTCTGGTCGATATGCCTCGTCCAGTGTCTGGTGAGCAGCATTTTTCCTGTGCGAGCAGTCAACTTGATTGCAACAGTAGCCTGATTGCTGCTGTAGATGCCAGCAATCTATTCTGCGTGGTCGATTGTCGTTATGTGCGCCACCCTTTGAATGTCATAAACTTTTGCAGACGTTGTTTCGTATTGTTTGACATTATGTTCTGTATTTGTAAATAAAACAGGCTTGATTACGTACCCGTTCAGTGGTATAATCTTTAAGAATCTCTAACTTGCTCCCTAAGATTGCAGTTAAACAGCGCTACAAAGTAAGCATTTCTGCATTTGCCCAGCTGCTTTGAGGGTGATGCAAATATCGCATCTACGACTGTTGCTGCGGTTCTGCTAGATATGCTTCGTATATGATTTTCCATCTCCGATAGTATGGCTTTGAATCTAGGATCTGCCTGGCAGTTCGAAGCGTCGTTTCTTCTTCGGCGACCTGCGACAGGTAAATATGTATCTTTGTGGAGCCTAGCTGTTCGCATTGACTGTCACGAAACATATTTCCTAAGGGGCTATCTGATTGTATTTCCCAGCGCACACCGCATATCAAAATGCTGCACGTGTCTAGCGGGGTAGCAGCTAGTTGTGCCGCCGCCGCCTTGATCTATTACGGCGTACGTTTTCCTTCTCAACCTGGGACTCACTTGCTGTCCGCCGGCATTTGCGCCAATATCGACATCTATCTATCCGCACTGACACGATATTGGGCTTCGTTAAGCCGGCATTGAGCCACACCTACGTGCGCCCCTTTGGCAGCCTTTCATGCCTATACGGATCAATAAATCGGTCCCGGTAGCGCACACGCTTCTCTAGTCTGTCGCTGCGTGTCCCACAGAATCGCGCTCATTTCATTGTCGCCGCGAGGGCTGTCGTTGTTGCCTAAATTCTCTACCACCGTCCGTATACTCGTCGTATAGCATTAGCCACACCTTGCCTTTTTGCATTGATAGCCCTTCGATACCCTGAATCCAAGGTTCGAAACAGTACGTTTAGTGTCTGCTATTTGAGTACTAAGATCTGATGAAAATGATCATTTAGCATCGTCAACTTCAGTGGTAGCGCGAAGTCTTTTAATAGTCTCCTTCCTTATTTGTTCTGAGCACCGAAAATGTACAGGTGTGAGCTTCTCCCCCTCAACTACTCCTATTGCTCAGCCACATTGAGAAATAGCGATATTTTGAAGTTCGCTTGTAAATTTACTAATTATATCTACAAATGCATATATCTTGTCTAAAAAGATAAACACCACTTGCCCGCTATGCTACTGGCTACGGTCATCCAGTCTTCCCTCGCCACATCACTTAATCCCAGGTTCTTGAACAGCAAGATGCTGGATCCCCTTGGCCCCGGCATTCCTGGTTGATGTTCCTAAATAAGCTTTGGTGGCTCCTAGTTATTCACTGAGTGAATAGCAAAGCAATGGAGACATTCAATTCCATAAGTGTCCCTTATGCTATACTTGCTTCTACTCCCAGCGTTTGTGTTAAGGGTGCCGCGTATTTTGTTTTAATTTTTTTTATTTCACTTTTTTACGTTGGGTGAGTGCTTCTATAGAATCGTTTACGAGTGGTTTAATATTCTGAAATCCATCTTGCAGGATATTGCTAGGTAACACATTTTTCGCATCATCACCATTCCGCGTGATTAATAACGACTACGTTTCTATCCCGTTCGCATGAACTAGATTTTTTTAACTGTGAGCTGGAGCATAAAATATTTATTAAGCATTGTAATGACATGACTGAAACTTGTAAGTAACCTCGATTTACAATTATTTATATTATTTGGCTTTTGAGACAATGTATATATTTATATATATATATATATATATATATATATATATATATATATAGGGAACACGAAAGCTGCTTGGTTAAAATGCTGTTTAAGTGAAATATTAGAATGTCATTTAGATATTAAAAATTATTTAAATTAAATTTTTGCACGCGCCGGTAGAGACATTTCATACGGACGTATTTATTCAGTGGAAACGCCGCCTGCTTGAAGCATGGCCTCAAGTCGAGTCGTGAACTGCCAACAAGCAACTTGCAAAACATGCCTATCAAGATTTGCAAATATCTGCCAGCTGAATGGAGGCAGTGAACCAGTCTGTTACGTACAGCGTTGTAAGATTCTCAGTTAATAATGCCCTACACAAAGTAATCCCTGGGGATTTAAATATGGACTTCTAGGAAGCCCCGTGTGCTCACCTCATGCGTATATGCTTTACCTGTCTCCCCTGCACTAAACTGCTGGTATGAGCGAGTGCATATTTTTGCTGAAAGACGTAGCTATTAAACACAGAATGACTTAAAGTTCTACTACAGTTTGCTGATCATGCAAATAAACTTCCTGCATCACTGTTTAGCCTGTTTGACAACTAATATGCTGTCATCACGTCTCGTTCAATAGATACCACACTTAAGACGTGCACAGAAGCTGGAGTTTGCTCTGTCTCACAATAAGGATATCTTCTGCATCATGCACTTAGAGAGTTGAGTTAGCTCTGACTTTATGTTATTGGACTAGTACCCAAGATCCTTGTAAATAATTCGACTAACGGTTCGCAGTGACACATCAAATTTGGAACTCTCAAGGCTCCTATTGAAGTACATTTGGACCGTTTAAAATGCACGTTTCCGGTGCTTTATATACTTCTAGGGATCCACGCACTCTGCCGAATTGTCCGCTCTGCTGGGTAGGTATCATAATACTTTAAGTAAATATTGACAGTTTTTATACTTAGGCGTGTTACAATAGTCAGTAAAGCGTTTTTTATATTTTCATTTATAATTTCGCCGGTTAATTTTAATTTATTAGTGATACTGTGAAGTAGAAGTATGATGCGATACTGATGCAATAACTTCCAGGAATATATTATTTATATGATTCAGAAATTTTCTAAAAAGTATATACACAAATAAATGAACTATGGCTGGGATTTTGCTATCATGAAGTATAGAAAATGTGTAGATGTGCAAATTTCTTCTTCTAATAGATGATAGAAAATAATAAGAATGTTAAAAGGTGGAATGCGTTGTATTTGATGAATATGTATACGCGTATTCATTGCACATTTGTTTTTCAAAGTTAATAGAAATTTCATAATCTTTTAGGTTCAATGTATGGAGCGATGTTAACGTTTTCACATGTATGCGGAGTGTTCCAACCTAGTTTGGTCAGATTTGAGGAAGTTGTAGATTTTGTTAACCTTTGCGGTTTCAAAATTGGAAAATGGGGGGAATGTCGTACTTAGACGTAACAAAAGTTAAATTGCAATTTGTTGGTATATCAAAGCACATTACGTCACAAACTGTGCGTTTTACAAGCATTGCAAGAATGAGTTGTTTTATCGAGGTACTGGGCATACCAGCGCTCGGAACAATACGTTTAGAAAAAAAATTCACGTTTGAAAGTCACCCGACATTGGCTAGCGAATTTTTTTTATCTCAACAAACATATATACGAAAATGGCAGGGAACATTTTGGTACCAGATCGATGGTGATCCGCCTTATAAATTGAGAACCGTGACCCGTGTTCCCTTGCCACTAAGTGTGGGATTCCCATAGAATCCCACACCCATAACAGAAAAGGGTCCTAGAGATATTCTAGGTGCCGCCAGAACAGGTCGTACACCAGTCGCTAACGTGTCTGCCTTTGCTAGCATGGTATCATATGGGAATCAGACATCGGGGAGCGGGAAAAACGATCTACGGTAATATATTATGAATCGAACTAGCACAGATTCAGTGCTAAAGTGATCATCCAGATGTGTCCATCTTTTTTAATATTTCTGTTTTAAGAGAGTAGTGGTTAAATTCGTAGGTATTGAACGTAAAAGTTGAAAATGTGGCCTTGCAGGACCTTGATTTTTGCGAACTGCTCTCATAACAACTATTATTTTTTCGTTAGTCAACGTCGGCTTCAAAACATACACACTGGTTTATTTATCAAACAGCTCAAACCCACCTAACCACAATAGTATAACAAAACTACAATTTTCACTCTCACTAACACAGGACATCTTCCTATTCTACAGACAGAATGCTCCTTTTAGTTATCTACAGCTCTAGTAAGATGAACTAAACTTGTTTGGGAGACTATATATATATATATATATATATATATATATATATATATATATATATATATATATATATATATATAGATATCTACGAGGCATGGTACGGATATGGTCACAGGTATAGGTGTGAACACGCAAATACCTTTATCATAAAAAAGTGCCCGTACACGACCATGGCCGACCAATAGATGCAGACTATGTATTCACGCATATTCTATAAGGTATTATAATTTGTTTTTTCTTGTCCTTTCGATTAAGTATACTGGACGCACCGACCATCCCACAGTCAATCCGCAGTAGCTTTCGATGAGGTTTCTTACATTTTGTCGTTCATAGTGAGTCGAGAATTCGTTCGAAAACAGTCACCGCACTGAGCGCCACATGAAGGATACTACCGTGTAGCGAACCAGGGTTCGAAAAAGGAGTTTGTTTCTAGAAAATCAATTTGTCTCAGGAATCCGACATAACTTTCTAGTTTACTATCTCTCTCTCTTCAAACATATATATATATATATATATAAGTCAGAGTATACGATGTTATATACATAAATGGCACATTCGAATAATTTATATTTTCATAATGCGTTTGAAGATTTTTTCCTGGCGTGAAAATCCGAAAGAGAAACGCTTTTGAGGCGTTGCAGAATTTCCCATAGAAAATCGAGCAACATTCGAACGATTCACTGAGGATGTCTGCATGGTGGAATACAATTTAGGGTTGTGAAGTTAGGAGCGTCTCTTTGAGCGAACTACAGAGCTGCTATTTTTGCTATTATTCGTTTCCTTTGTTTGCAGGACCTTGTGCACGTTGCTAGTCCACCCAGACACAGAGCATTCTTCTGTTCTTAGTTCTGATGACGTACAAGTTAAAGCTCTCAAATCGTGACAGTAGTCATTGTAGACGATACGCTTCTTATCGAGTGTTCTCAGCAGGAACAACCGAGTAGTTCCGCTCATAGCCATGCTCCAGAGGCCTCGTTGTGAGGGTTGCAACCGTCGAATCCGTATGGCGAACCGATATCGATATAGGTTCCCCGCAGCGTTTCGTCGTTGGTCATTTCGTGTTTTTCGTTCTTACTAATTTTACTCTCTTAAATATTCAGAAAGATGGAGCAAGAATCTAGGCAAGCCAATTGCATTTGCTAATGGATACCACGACTCTCTTTCGGCCCACGTCTTCTGATACTGACTCTGCTGCACTGCATTCCCAAGTAGAAAGCGTCGCAAATGTTTTTTTTTGCTAAACTATTTGGGCTTATCATTAGCATTAGTAAGGCGACTCTCGATTTATTCCAATCTCTTCAGATAAAGCTTCACATCAATGGCAAACTGCTTCTTATAGGTTAAAAGTGTTTCGAAATGCTTTATGCTTCATAAAGACATTAGGCATTCGCACTTAAACTATTTTATGCCGAAGGGCTACGCCGTTGTCTTGTCCCTACGTCGTGCGAAAGTAAAACTTGCTAGGGTAAAACCGTTTTTACTGTTAGGTGGATTAAGATTCACAACTCAATTGTGTTCGTTGTGAGCTTTTGTCCTCAATGCGTCCCCATGTCTTCAGTCGTGAATATATATATATATATATATATATATATATATATATATATACGTCAGCAGTGAAGCGTCATTATGCCGGACACGACATAATTACGCCTCGAGCATAAGATTGGGCTAAAGTTCTCTCTTGTTGTATCATTGCTCTTGTAAATGTGATCGCTGTCGAGCCATTATTAGTAATAGTATTATTGCTACGACGTTTACTGCGCTACTTGTCGTGTTTGTTTGACTCTTACGACGTTTCTACCCGTTTTTATCGGCTGTCTCGTCGTTGTTACGACGGTCGCAACGAGCACTCTACTGTCGGCGGGGCTTGTTGGCCGTTGTAGATCATAAGGCGGACTAAACAGTTAGCGCAGTCGGTATCACTCGCGCGACAAAGGGCATTTCGTATAAAGCCTCTGCAACACCTTACGTTTTATGCAGCCTGACAACGTCGCCGACCACAACAACAACAACAACGACAACAACAACAACAACAACGACAACAACAACGAGGAGCTTCCTCTCAGTGTCGATTTTTCATGCTGACTAGTTTCGTTGTTCTTACTGCTACCGTTTTGCCGCCGCCGCTGCTGCTGTCCTATGTATTGATCTGGGTGCGTCTTTGTACATCAATTCGCAAATATGGAACGAAAGTATTCTGCAGGAATGTCGTGTTTATATATATATATATATATATATATATATATATATATATGCGGGAGTCTAAAAGTTCTGATTTACTCTGGCAAATTTATAATATATATATATATATATATATATATATATATATATATATATATATATATATATATATTTTGTTCAAATGTTCTTGTTAACTCCAAATAACTTCCGCCCACTGCAATGCACCTATGTCATCTACTTTCCTAATCTTCAAAATACTCGTAAAGGCGTCTCTCGGATTTTTCATCAAATAATACGAAATCTGTAACGATGTGTGTGCCGGTCGGTGCCTTGCCGTCATGAAAGATCCAAGCGTTGATTGCTCAAAGCTAAGACCTTTTGCGCCGGAAGTTCTCGCACAATATTCTTAGTTTTGCGGTAGTATCCCTTATTGGCCGTAGAACCAATTGGCAAACAATCGTGAAAGACGAGTCTCTTGTAGAAAAAAGAATAATCAAAATAACCTTTTGGATCTGCTCCATCTGAACTTTTTCTTTTTTTTTTTCAATCAAACTTCTCCTTGGAAACACCACGGGAAGGATTGGGCTTTGGCCTCGATGTCGTAACCAGGTTTCTATGACTCGATTTCTGCAGTCACCTTTTGAAGCTAACCGGAATTTTCTGCTCTGGCCTGAAGGTTCGATTTCAACGCCGACGGGCGTTCATTTGCTAGAAATTCAACACTTTTGGAATAAACTGCGCTGCCAGTAATCTGGCACATAAAATATCCGTTGAGACTGTTGCAACTGATCCATTAGATCTGTCCGATTCCTTAGATGTATCCCTGACAGTAATTTGGCAATTGTTGAGTACGGTATCACAAACTTTTTCGACGTTTTCTTCTGTTATTGACGCCGACGGGCTTCCCGAACGGTCATCTCCGGTCTCCTCACGTGCGTCGAGAAATTGACAGTACTACGTATACAGAGTATTTCGCAATACTATTTGAGCACGTGGGTTGTCTTTTAACACAAAACTTGATGCACTTTTGTTGCACCTCCATATTTATTTCTTTAAAATTCGCTGAACCTCGTATTTTTCACTTCTACGAACCAAACTCAAACAATAAACGCAAACATAATTTGGCCTGTATGTAGTTGATAAAAGGCCGTTCATAGCAAAACGGAGTGGAATACCTTAGTGGACCGTAATCTATGAACAGCCTTTGAGTTTGATTCCTGTAGGCCCGCATAATCTAATTATATTGGCCAGGCACTTAGAGGGTGATTACGTCGAATAGTGTTGAACGAATTGGAAAGTCTAGTTTGGCTATAAATATGCCTTCTGACCTAACCTGAAGATAGGTTTACGCAGCATACATCGCCACTTCTAGTAGCAAAGCCGAGCTAGAATTTGCCAATTGCTCTGCCGCTTAATAACGTATTCCTCCAGTAGATAATCTTCACTGCTATCTTACGGAGTGTAGATGAGCAATAGAGCGGGTTGTACCATCCTTGTTTTCAAAGCACATAATACATCAAAAGCATATCGCTCTAAGGCATACACGCAAGAGGGACATTGGCGGCTCCCCTGCAGTACAATCTTGGTGAGAAGCCTTGGTAAACTCAAGACCCGCAGCGGAGCCTCTGAAAAAGTTTCTCAGCAGGAGAATAAGTTTAGCTCACCTTATTGTGCGCACGGATGTTTGTCGCATAGAGCATCGACAGGGTTGACCTCAACACTAAACATATCGTACGAGCCTTTCTTGAGGGGGTTTAGGGCTTAAAATACATTTACGTACGACTGAGCAAAAGCATACATGGATTGGGTCTCATAACATGCTCACACTCAGACAGTGTGGAACTCATCCACCATATAGCAAGTCTCACCAGCAAGTTTTGGCCCTTGGCAAGAGTCGAGCCGTAGGCTTGAGGCAATACTCACTAAAACCCTACATATATGCACGACAGTGCCTACATATATGTATTCCCCTTAAGATGACCCTCCGGATCCTTGACACAGAAGAGTAACTACGCACAGGCGGCGGAGAAGTCTCGGAAGATTTGAATCTTTATGTCCTGCTTGTCTAGACGCGTGTGGCAATCGACTCTCTTACGCTTTCCACAATTCTTCACTTTGCCTTTATAATACTTTCCACTTTTTCCTTTGCCTTTATAATAGGTTTGACAGGCTTTGCAGCCGCGTCCCAGTATTTGACGGGCGTGAGCATGTGTGGGATTATCTCTCCCGGCGTTTTTTGCCAGTGCCAACTTACCTGAGTTTCTGGTGAACGACTCGATCACCCAATGCCTCGAGTCTGAGACCGTTCTTAAATTTCCAAGGTTTGAGCGTATGATGTTTCCCAGCGATCACGATTCAGTCTTGAATTTTGGAAGGCAAAGTATAACAGGAGCCAACGATAGTAGAGACAATTATGCTTACATACAAACAAATAAAGCTGTAATTAAGTGTGAAAACAACTAGGCCAAATAATGATCGTTACTCAATGCGTCATTTAGCACAGCCCAGAAGCTGCTTACCGGTTCTCGATTCTGGACGGAATTTATACATAATTTCATTTATTGCACCATCTGCCTGTTACATATATATATATAAATATATATATATATATATATATATATTCCGTTTGGTTGTTTGGTCCGTTTGATGAACGGTCACATTATAGTATCAGCCAGAGACTTGCTGATAAATTTGGCTAAATAGGCATATTAACTAAGCCACCACTAAACGAAGCAAACTCCTTATACTTGGGTCGCTGTAGCTGCATTCTTTCGAAGTGCTCGTATCCGACCTTGTGTAGGTCTAGCCCCTTGAAAAGTAGTATGTATATTCGGCTGGGATGTAGCCAATGACGCAAGTATCTCGATAAAACTCTTGACGTAAACGTCTTTCGACACTTTGGGCACTCAGATTTATAGCTAGCTATTGAATACAAATTCGAGTGAACTCCGAGATCTTGCGATGGGCAATGGTCATCTGGCACCATCCTGACAGCTTTCGCGAAATCTCAGCTTAGAACTATCAATGCATCTACAATAGAACTATAGAAGATTTCCAAGCGTATCGTTAGGCGTGTGGGTAGACATATTGCTCGAGTTGACAGCAAGTAGTCGGTAATGTCGAACACGTCAACGGATACAGTTTTCCGCATACCGCATATTTGAGGTATTAGCAGCTTTGCGAGGAGAGAACGCGGACTTCGCGGGAGAATTAACTCCGGCCTTTCATATCCAACTCGTCTCCAATTATGGCTTGCAGCCTGAACTGCCCTCACCTGTTGGAGAGTTCGGGCTTCCAGTAGGATGGGATGCGATTGCGCTCCATCAGGTAGATGAGTCTCGGACAATTAGATGATGACCCACCCGGCAGCGTGAGCCCCTTTGCAGTTGACGCGCTTAAGTGTATTGGCGCAATTAGTTGCCAAGTGATCTGCTCGTTCGCATTTACGGCGTGCCGGTTGCAGCGTGCATCTTCTTGCTATATGACCCGTGACCCACTTGAATTATAACACTGGCGCCGGCCCGCGTTTAAGGCCACAATGTGTGCCTTGTCACCCCGAATTGGCGAAGCGGGTGGCTTCCGTTCGAAAGTTAGAATTACCGTTGTGAGGGGCCCCCGTTTTGTGTCCCCTTCTCTGGTATATAAACGGTTTCAATTACACCAGACGCAGACACAATGGAAAGAATTTCCCTTTCCTGTGAAATTAGTAAACACGCCGCTGATGCGAGCGCGAAACCTCTCGAAATTGATATGCAAGTCGCCGTTATTTGTTTATCGTCTATTATCGACACCGTCAGTATATTTGGCTGTGTCGAAAGCTGGGGGCCCACACTACAATGGCTTTGCCACTACCGAAAATTATGCATGAATTAAGGATCTCATAAACAATGTTGAGCATCTTCATAAAAACAACTGTATGGGTATATTATTATGGTTTATGTTAATTTTACCCAACCTGGGCCATAATAATAATAATAATAATAATAATAATAATAATAATAATAATAATAATAATAATAATAATAATAACAATTATGTATACGAATATATATATATACAGGTAGTTCAATAAGTTATTAGAATGAAAACCAAGCATTTTCCAAATCATGTTTTTAAATTTATCTTATTCGATATACTCCCCGAGATGCTCAATACACTTTTCCCACCAAGATTTCAGAGCTTTTATACCTCTTAAGTAGAATTCCGCGTCTTTAGACTGAAAATAGGCATTGACAGCAGCCTTAACCTCTTCATTGCTGGAAAAACGCTTTCCACCGAGACTATTCTTCAAATGTCCGAAGAGGAAATAATCAGAGGGGGCCAGGTCTGGAGAATAGGAAGGTTGTTCAATAAGTTCGAACCTCAGTTGGGCCAGTTTTGCGGATGCTTGCCGGGACTTGTGTGCAGGAGCATTGTCCTGGTGAAACAGGACAACCTTCTTCTGCATAGCGGGCCGTTTCACGATGAGTTGTTGCTAAAGGCAGTCTAACAGTCTTGCCTAATATTCTCCTGTGATCGTTTTACCGCTCTCAAGGTAGTCGACCAGCATTATTCTACGTTGGTCTTAAAAAACTGTAGCCATCACCTTTCCGGTCAATGCCGTTGCCCGCACCCTCTTCGGAGGTCCTTCATCAGGTGCACACCATTGGCAAGATGCTTCTTGGGTCTCGGGAGTGTAGTGATGGACCCAGCTTTCATCGACGGTCATGAATCTGCGCCAAAAATCCGACGGATTGTTCGACATCTTGGCCAAATTTCGCTGTGAAGCGAAAACAGGCGCGTTTTTTTGGCCTTGGTTGAGCAAATGCGGCAGCCATTTTTCTCTGAGCTCTTTCATCTTCAAGTTTTCGTGCAGGATGAAATGCACACTACCCAAACTGATCCCCAAGGCCTCCGCTATCTCCCTAATGTTCACTCGCTTATCTGCGGCAACGATTTTCCGCACCTTTTCCACGTTTTCCTAATCAGTTGCCGTTTTTGGGCGTTTTGAACGTAGTTCATCCCGGTGCTCCTGCGACCTCTTTTTAACTCATTAATCCAGTTGGAAACAGTGGCAAAACATGGCGCAGAGTCACCGTACACCTCGTCTAACTCAGTTTTCACTTGGGTCGCATTCCAACCTTTGAAATAAAATGCTTGATAACCACTCGAAACTCTTTTTTCTCCATTTTTCAAAATCACGCCAATACGTTGCACGGGAAAAGCGATCAAACGAAATCGCAACGGCCAATCACCATAATATTTTGACTGCTGGCAGTCGAAAAGTTGCAGTTCCTAATAGCGGTGGAAGCGCGCCAAAATTCGAATTCTAAAAAGCTCATTCTAAGAACTTTCTGAACTATCTGTATATATATATATATATATATATATATATATATATATTGTATCGTAAAATAACGTTCATGTGACTTGAGATATTCGAGACTTGCGCGGGCCATCATCAGATTGCCATCAGATCAACGCGCAATGGTCTTCGATTCTAGTCGACTGCTATCATATAATATTACACCGCGGGGTGTTGCCGCAACAGCTTCTTCTATACGATCTATATGTTCTAATACTGTTACTTCTGCGTGACTGCACGGCTTTTCTACAACTACCGTTGTCACCATTCACCATCGCAGTGGAAACAAAGCAGTGGATCATTGTATATTGTCGCTCGTGTTGCAGCCTATGTTGTAGCTACAGCATTTACTACAAGCAAGCAGGCAGGCAGGCAGGCTGGCTGTGAGTCGTCCGTCTTGTAGCCGGCGGTACTCGGCGCTCGGCGAGGTCGAAGGTACTCACTTCTCTCACCACTGCCGCCACCACCACCACCACCACCACCACCAGCACCGAGGGCCGACCGAGGGCCAACCGAGGACGAAGGCAACGAAGGCAACAGAGACACTAGATAGAGACGGTGACGGAAGGACGTGGGAAAGGGCAACGCTCACAGACGACAAAGACAGACCGTTCTCTAGTTCACCACCGCCGAGAGGAGAGGCCCCGACGGGTGAGGACCACTGGAGGGAGGGAGGGAGGGAGAAGGAAGGAAGGAAGGCAGACAGACAAACATACAGACAGACAGGAAGGAGGCCGTTGCTGCTGCTGCTGCTGCTGAGGTTGAAGTTGAGGCTGTACACGAAAACCGACTACGTTTACCCACTACGAGCGCCACTGCTACAGCATATACGGCTACTGCCGATGAGAGCTGAGGACCCGAGATCACAACAACTGCTGAAGCTGTTATGTTGCTGCTGCTGCTGCTGCAGCTGCTGCGACTGTGGCGGCGATGACTGGTCCCCTTCTGAAGGTGTTTGCCGAGTGTGCTGGCTTGTCTTCGAGTTTCTTCGTTCGAGTGTTCGCTGGCGGCTCAGTAGCTGACTGAATAGTTGGCTAGCGATAACGCTGCGAGGGCCACCTCTGTGGTGGTTGTGGTCAAGGCGGACAACAGACGTAGGCAAATATATTTATTACCGTGGTTGTTCTCGTTGTGATTGTTGTTGTTGTTGTTGTTAGTGGAAGTGGTGCCGTGTTCGTGGGGGTGCCGTGTTCGTGGTGATGCCGTGGTCGTGGTTGTGGCGCAATCATAGTGAGTCGCAGTGAGAGATATCCTCTTCACACAAGGTGAGGGCTGCTCAACGATCGGTCGACTTCACCAGCAGTAGTAGCAGCAGCAGCAACAACAACAACAACTACAGCAGCGTGTACGACGACGACGACGTAGACTTCAACAACAACAGCAACACCAACAGCCACAACAACAACAACGACAGCCATGATAATCATTTTATCTCAATGATGTTGATGCTGATGATCCGAGCGTTGCCATTGTCAACGTCGGACACTAAAGCGCTGTACGCAGCGAACGTTCTGCATCGCCAATCACGGTGATGGGCACAGTTCGACGTGGTCTACTACAACAACTATGGGGGCAACAGGGATAACAACAAGGACAACAACAATAATTACAGCAGCAGCAGCAACAAAACAACAACAATAACGACAACAAGAACAGAAAGGAGCGCAACGATAACGGGAACCATAACTTTCACGGCTGCGACAACAGGCACAGCAATAACAACAACAACAACAACAGCAGCCAACATGTGTGGTACGCAATGTGCGACTTCAACAAAGAGCGAAGAGATCCACTTCAAGCCGGTTGCAGCAACGACAGCAGCCGCCCACGGATAGAAACGAGGCTAGCGAGTTCAATTGAATATCTTCCCACGCCGCCACTCTCCGAGCGTAGCTTTGGCGTCGTCCGCGGCGAGCCAAACGTCTCTGCCGCGGAGCCTTCCGACTATTCGAAGTGTTGAAGTTTATTGTGGTGTCAAGTCGACGTGAGAGACGCGCGACGTCCATCCATCACGGTGGTCGGTAGCCGCCTGAAAGAACCGGACAATGGAAGCGGACAACCGCTTACGCTCATGATGTTGTCATTCGCTTTGTTCCTGTGGGCGCTGTTGTTACCACAGCCATCGACCTCGCTGACATCGTGACGTGGTGTCATATCGTTGTGAGTGTTGGTCTAGTTCATGTTGTTCACCACAATCAACCCCGGTGCCCCACGCAGAACCCCCAAAGTGTCCTCGAAGCTCGGGCTTTGCGGAAAGCGCTCTCAGGAGCCATACGCCAATGGATGGGTAGATATATATATATATATATATAGATGAAGAGATAGGTGATACGACCAAATGGAATATAGCTGATCGCCGTGACCGTAAAGTAGGGCTGGTTCAGTTCACAATAACACGATCACTACTCGTCGCGTTACAACGACTCAACTCACGTGCGGTCGTCAATCGAAGCCCAAGCCCAAGGAGATCTCCTAGCAGGTACTCCAGAAGTAAACAACAGGTCTATTGCAGTTCTGCGAGGAGTAGCTACTTTCTGCCGTCGAATGTCGACCGAATCCAGCAACGAAAGACCAATGCTGCTGACACAAAACAGCGGCTTGTCCAGCTGGCACGAAAACATACTACCAAAGTCACAAATCTAGGCACAGATCTGGACACGTAGAAGCAACCTCTTGTCGTCGTCATCAGCAAAAAGCCCAGAACAAGAGTTCTTCGGGGCATTAATGCTGATACGTCAGGCGGCTGGCTATAGGGAGGGAAATCTGCAAACTTTACCGCCCGCATTAGCGTGTCTACTCTCGTAGCAGCACCCGCGGCGGTAGCAGCAGCAGCAACAACAACAGCAACAACAGTATCAACAACGACAAGAGGACAGCATTGTGACGCGAATCTTGAAAATAATATACACCAGAACCCAATTTGACAACAAACTCGACAAGCCTCTAAATTGAGCGTGAGAAAACACCTCTCCTCACTAGCCGTGGCCTTTGGCGAAAACGGAAGAAGACAGCGACAACGTACGGTCTAATCCATCGTCCACCTATTATACCACGCTGGCTGACAACTGTGAGAACGACGGCGAATTGTCGTTCCATCGTGTCAACGGGTCGAACAGAAGCGAGAAGGAGAACATCACAACAGACAACTCCCCATTGATTTCGCGTATGGTAAACTATCTCCTAGCAATAGCAAGCCTATTGTTAGTACAGTTGTCTGTCTAGCCTCACTGGCTACGAGCCCAGAGTGTTGTACACTGAGCGTACAGGGCAAGGCGTTGCTCAACTTTGACGAAATTTGTCGTCAATTTCGCCTAACCCCGTTTACACAGCATAGACGTCCGAGCTACATAGGCGGCCGCCGCCACCACAACTGGCGTACCAGCATCAGTTTTGTGGAATCTGCGAAACCACATCTTAGCAATAATAATAATAATAATAATAATAAAAGTAACAATATTATTAGTAATATTACCAATTGTTGCCGTTAGGTCGCCATATATAGCCAATCTCACTCAGGTGCCTGTCCCTCCTGTTTGTCGACCGATCTTTGTCACCATTACAACCAGCAACGCAAGCAAACGGAACTAGCAGAAAAAATCAATAGAAGAATCAAAAGAAGAAGAAGAACAATAAGAAGAAGGAGAAGGCGCAAATAAAACGAACGCAAGGCAAACGGAAAGACGCAGTATAACGCAACGCACATCGGCAAGCAACTTCGATCCAGCTGTTTCCACACAAACCGGGGGCTAAAAAGTTAGCGCCAACACCGCTCAGATCAGTCACTGCCAGTCGCAATGGCAATGAAAATATCTGCCGCTCGCTGACAAACAGAAGCCGCGCAAATTTCGATTAAAAGCCTGTACAACGACGCCAAGTGCAATAGCAAAGGCTGCAGCAGCAGCAACAACAATAACAACAACAACAACAAACACAATTACAAATCGAGTTCAAGCACCTCGTTCGGAACATTGAGATAAACCACTCAAGATGAGAGACACAACGAAGGCGACGAATCATTATTACCACCGTCATCAATATCAGATACGTTCATCGTGATCATCAATACGAGCCGTGTTCGCTCTGTGGGCACCTATCGAACAATGAGGCGGACGATGCTGGCAATGTGGTAATTCCTAAACACGTTCTACGTGTTAGGCGAATTTCAATCAAGTCAGCCAGATAAAGTTGTTGGGAATCTGAGAATCATCGCAACCATCAACGGCAACGGGCGTCAACCAGCGTGAGAAATTAGTTATTGTAGCGCCAAGGTATTCAAGTTGCAATATACTACATCAACTACAATCCGGTCAAACGTGCCGAGTTCGACATTCGAGTCAATAAAGTCTTCCTATATCCAGGTTGGATAAGCAGCTCAGCCTAAGGTTGCCGGCCGCGGTAACTGCGTATGGCTCCGGCCTGATCAAGCAATAGTAACTGCAACGACGATGACAACAACAGCTTTATCAATAACAAGGCAGCAACAATAACAACAACAGTAGCATTAACAATCGCACAACCGACGCAGGCCAAAAATTAAATGCACTACCACGACTAGAATCTGTCTCAGCCGCATTTGCCTCGGAGTCTCACGCTTTATTCACCTATATGATAGTGGTAGTATGACGTCGACAAGGGCAAGAATTGTGTTCGTGTTGACCGACAAGAGGGCCATGATCACCACCACCACTAATCCCGCAGCAACAACACCTTCCACCAGATTTGCCTTTCGACAAAAAACTTCCCCATCGCTGACATTGTCGTGTGCGATTGGCCAGCTTTGTTCGACACACAAAATGTGCTAACGCTAATCATCATCATACAAGAAGATTGCTCAGAAGTGTTGTCGTTGACACTGTCCTCGTCTTTGATTGTAGTCGTGTGCAGCCTGGGTCTAACGCAGCAGGGTCTGTCAGCTGGTGGTGGCTTTCTTAGGCTGGTGGGGCTGGAATTGGCGGCGCTTTCCTGTGGTCGTTCCGTTCGACGGGTCTCTCCATGCATCCACACTTCCATCCATACACACAAACATACGTACATATACATCAACGATACGTGCGTGTAAGCGCGTGCACCTAATCTTCCTCGTGTTCTCACCCCTCGTCAGAATCTACATGGTACAGTCGGATACGATAGTTGGGCAGACGGCCCCCCGTTTCTCTGTTTCCCCTCGGATTTGTGAGGAGATCAGTGGTTGTGAACCTTTGTTAGGCTGTTGGGGTTGCTTGTGTTCGTGTACTTCATCATCAGCAGCAGCATCATCATCATCATCATTATTTACATCGTTGCCACTTTCACGTCGAGTTCTGTGTGCGTGCGGCAGTGTGATTGTGTAGGAGTGCGTCGTTTGTGTAAGTACGCATGTGTGTATATAATGTCTTGTTGCCGCCGCGCAGCCGATGTGTGTGTGTGTGAAAAGTAGCTCGCCGGGTGTTTTTGTGCTGTTCACAGCCATCATTTGATCGGATCGTATCTCATCTGTGCTCAGTATTGAGGTGGCGGTTCTACAACAACAGCAGCAACAACAACAACAACAACAAGGTGAGGACACAAGGCTGCCGCCCTCGCAGTCGCCACCGCCCCCCCGGTCGCCACCTCAGTGGCTTCAGACGACGTGAATCTCGCCCCCTTTGCGCCGATCGCTGCTAATGTTGTCGTGTCTGGTGCTGACGACGACGTCCGATGAGAGGTTTGCCTCCAATTATAATAGACGCCCGCTGTGCGTAGGAATAACAGCGAAAGTTATTCGGCGACCAGCCGAAGAAGAGGAACAAGAAGAAGAAAAGGGTGAAGAAACCGCAAGAAAAGACGAAGAAAACAAGCAGAAAAAGAAACAACCAACAGTGCAGGAGCACCTTATCGTCGTGACGACAAACCCAGAAGAAAACCAAAAAGCATGGCGGATGCTTACCCAATGTACGATGACGAGGTGAGAACCCAACCAGGCGTATCGTTTAGATCGCTACAGTATACCGGATTCGGTATTCGGTGTGTGTCATCTAGTTACAGATCTAGTGCACGATTGTTTGTTGTCACAAGCAGCAAACTTTAAATATGTATGGGTCTATCTCGTCTAATAATATATATAAAGAAACCATTAAGCCTCACAAAATCTCAACTCAAATGAATATATATATATATATATATATACACATATATATATGTATGTATATATATATATATATATATATATATATATATATATATATATATATATATATATATACACACACATATATATATATATGTATATATATATATATATTTATATACACACACAGGGTATCACAAAGCCTTGTCAAGGACTGCAATGTGGATCATGTTTAAGCTTGAAATTGTTCCAAGCCTGCACTACGGTGCCTGGCAGTGTATACCTGTTACCTAAGCATTATTTTACATATATGCTAAGATCTGTATGCATAGAGAGATCTACAATTTCTGAGACGTGTAACTACTACAACAAGCTAGGAATGACGCCAATATGTATTGCACCCCTGGTATAATTTATTGGTTTATGTATATGGTTACGTGTGTTTGTGTATCTGTGTGCGTGTGCGTTAGCCTGTGTATGCGTTATCTGAGTGATTTGAGATGAAGTTGAATTGAATTGAGAGCAAAATCAGACAGACGCGCATTTCAGAAATCACTACAAAGGGAGCCAGGTCGGCAAAGCGTTTAGTGGTGCCCTATAACCGACGACGTGGTGAGACGTCCCACTCTGAGAGATATCTGTCAAAGGCATCAGACATCCCGGGACAGTCATCTTCGTGCGCTCTATAAGAAACGCGTGTGCCGCCGAAAATTGGTCAATAGCCCACTATTCGGGCTCTTTGTCTGCGGAAAGACTCGACGACGGCCGGCGCGGGGCCGCTAATGCTGAGACGGCGACTGGAGTTGCCCGTCGAGATTATTGATTTGTTAAAACGAGTTCGTCCGTAGTTGCGTCGCCTGTACTTCGACATCGACCATATGTAGCGGCGTCGGCACTTCAAAGTTAAAAAAAAACGCAGACTCGGCAAAGTACCTAACCTCATTCGTATCGAGATCGTCTGTCTTCACCACGAACAAATCATGCATATATCTACCTCATATTTTCAGTCTGCCTCCAATTGTCATTTTTTCCAACTCTCTCTCTCTCTCTCTCCGGGTGAATCAAATATCTGCTATAATATTTTAGAAGGTAGTGATTCAGATCCGGCGTACAATCGTCCTGGAGAAAAGGCGACTTTTTCATCCTTACTAGAGGTTGGAGAAACACATGTTGCCGAAAAATCGAAAGCCCACATCAAAGATTAGTATTTGCAATGACAATGAACAAGAATCGCTTTTTCTCACGGCTCGCCGGTCGTTGCTATTATTACCGGTCACACGGGATAGGCTCTGTGCAGATCCGTACCACGTATTATAGATTTTGCTAATTAGCCGGCGGAACCTGCTATGGATGGCTAATACTTCAGCAGCGCGATATCAGGCGTCAACCGCGGGTAGATCTGAACACTTCCTTCCTTGTGTAAATTAGAGATTTATAGCAAAATGAGAAAAAGCTTGCACGAATACTACGACTACCACGTGTACCGCTCCCATACGTTAACTAGCTGACGGGAGGCGAACGAAGAATGTAGACTTTGTAGGATATCAATAATAAAAATAGCTTCCTTAAAATATAATAATAATAATAATAATAATAATAATAATAATGAAATTCTATTTTTATTCTCGGCTACTGAAGATGCTTTCTCGACTGCTACTGCAAGTATCGCTATCGTGAGGCCGCCGGCCAAAAGAGCAGTTCTAGTGTGTTTGTAGGCGTGTTTTTTTTTCACAGATACGTAGATACCCTATCAGCGGGATAACGTTTGAGGTAATGTCACCTACTGTCGCCCCGTCCCGTGCCTGTGACGTGCACACATAATTGACTGAATCCCAATCCGACGCTGCCTTGCCGTTGCGAAGCGGCCATAACGTGTCGTTGTAGTGTGCGGTGATCATTATGCTCTTACGCACCCCGTGACAAAATCTGCTCCCTCAGCGAGTCGGCCGATGACTACTATGTCAGATGTAAAAAGGGACATCGTCTTCAGCTCTTAACATTTACATGTTGTTTTTATTTTAATTTTAAATATAGCCTTCGTGTCAAGCGTGCAAATGCGTGCCTGTGGCGTTGACCAGGCAAAAGCCTAACACGTACGTCAGAGTGCATCTGAATCCTTGGAGAAAAACTATACGATCACACGTTAACGATAGTTTCTGACGATTCTTCTGCTGTCCCTCTCCCCTCAACCTCCAAGCCCCCTCTTGTCCTATTGTTGCAGCTGCTCGTCGCGCTCCTCGGACACAACCCGCGGAGGTGGGGGTGCAGTTTGTTTTCTCAATTCTCTATTCTTGTTTTGGCGTTTTTGTGTCGCTATACGCTTTGCGCGCAAGCCTCGTTGTTTGCGTAAGCCGCCGCCGCCGCCCCGAAGAAGCATTCATTAGCGCGACGCAAGCCTGTCTTGATTTGATCGCCGCAAGCCATTAGTGATGGCCTCCTTGCAAGCCCCCGAATGAAGTGCAACGGGCCTCGGGCAACAAACACTTTGTCACCACACAAATACCCTACAGGCCGACAGGCAGGATGACAGACAGACTGTCAGATAGCTGCCCTCCGAAGTAGAGGAAAGGACTTCGGACGAAGAGCAGCTGACGGCGTCTAGCTTCGACGTTCAGATGACCATCTCCAGTGTACAGCCGACACAGCAGAACAGTGGCAGCAATAGGTGCCATGCCACCGGCTCGACATTAGCACAGAGCAAACGCGGCCAGCCGTAGGCCGAGCTTTTAGTAGCCGCTTAGCGTATGGTGGACAGTTACAGTGTCGTTAAAGGGACGTCGTTTAGAAGTACAACAATAACAACAACAACAACAGCAACAACAACAAAAGTAGTAGCAGTTATAATATATAAACCAAGGCAACGCAACCATAATAGGCTGGGGACGCCAATAGATACGCCGCAGTAGTCTTCGAAATGCTTTTAAGGTTTCGACAATATAATTTTGCAATTTTGTATATATATAGAAAATATTGTGATGATTTATTAATCATTTACAATACGTTTGCACACTTGGCAGTGCTCGCCTTAATAAAAATGGTGGTAAAAAGGTGTCACGTGAGGTTAAGAACCAGCTGTCCGTGTCCTTGCTTGATGGTAGCCCCCGCTCGTATGGACCCGGTGCGAGCGGTATATCCTCAAGGTTCCTTGCAACGTTAAAACGGTAAGATCCATAAGATTCCTCTTCGTGGCGCCGAGGCCCAAGAGCGTCCTTGCAGATTCGGAGTCCCATACACCACTCATAGAGATAGTGATGGATCTGAATCTGCGAGATTTTTGCGGGTCAGGGAGCGCCGCTCTTAGGAACTCGACGTCATATTTGGTGATCTTGTCCTGCCGCAATTTTGCCAGGTCCCGGTTCAGGCCGCAAACTTCGGCATCTAAAACCCAGAATCGGTAGGTGTTGTTATTACGAGGTCGGGCTTTAGACTTGGTGCGCCCGATCGACGGAATACTCGCTCACGAACCACCTCATGACCCCTCTCGCGGAGAAGACGCGCCACGCGATCACAGACGTCGTCATGTCTCTTTATAGTTTGTTTGTGTGTTGTATCGCACATCTGAGCGACATGAGCCAACGTCCCAGACGCATGACACCCGTGCCTACAACGTTTGTTGTAGCCCGGGCGTCCCCTGGCCAATCTGGCACGCGTTGGTAGTGCGTTGATCCTGAGCTTTTATATATATATATATATGTATATATATGTATATATATATATATATATACTTATATGTACCGTTTGAAGTTTGTAGAGCTTGGCGCACTCCAAGATTAATGTGAGTACAAGCACTGGCAGAAAGCACGACCAGCACTACATTAAGTCGTAAAAAAATTGCCTTACTTATTTCCGCATGCCTAACTTCTCTACTGGACACCCGAAGTAATGGAATAATAAATAGAGCGGCGCAACCACGATAGATGCTGACCCCATATAGAATCGCCGCTATGGTATCAGAAAAGCTATCAAGTTTTTAACCTAATAGCTATGTATGTAGACGTGTGTACTTATATATATACATATATATATATATATATATATATATATATACACGTCTGTATGTATCGTTTGTAGAGCGTGGCACACTCTAGGCTAATGCGAGTACAAGCACCAGCAGGAAGCGGCAAAGCGACGCTTTAGAGCTTATTCTGGCGAGCACAAGGAAAACGTTTGGTAGGCTTTCTGCATATATTAATCGTTTGATACTATACTAGTTACTTCGAATGCGATCATCGTCCCGAATGTCAAGAAGAAGGTGGAGATCATCGTCATCCGCATTACGCTGTCAGCCGACCATTGCCATCATAACATTTGTGGTGGGGGCGCTTCAACGCCTGACCACTGTGATCTCTGGGACTTGAGTAGAGGGTAAAAAATGTACCCAAGTCTTCGCACCTGTGACGAGTATCGACAACAAACAGCACCGGGCTTTATCGAATTTTATCTTTGAAATTCTCGAATCAAAAAGAGCCGTGCCTTTTTTTCGTTCTGTGAAAAATCACGAGGTAGTCATCGAGCAGTTATTTTTGTGTGTCTGAGCTGGTCGTGCAGGATCTTCTGGAGGGACTTGGCGTTCAGACCCAAAGTCTCCTCTGGCCATGCACACAATATGTTTGAGTTTTTGTCGCTCGCAACCTTCACACGGGCCAAATCGTTATCCGTTGCTGTTTTTAGGCGTCCTTCACGAGGTTCATCCTTCACATTGAAATTTCTGTGCCATATAGACACACTGTCTAAGTATGGGACTTTATCCCCAATAATCGATGGAAACACTCCTAAGCTCTTAATCCTTGCTAGAAGTTGTACAGAGGCACACTATGCAGCCCAATGTTTTTTCAGTACCGTTGTTGTGGCATCGACACACTTGGGCTTCCCATTTTTTTCGCATCATCGAATATACCACCAATAATCGAAATAAATGTTCCATCCGAACATCAAAAGAGGTAACATTATTCACCATTAGATTCGAAAATTAACTTACATTCCACTGCACAGGAAATTCCAAAAAACGTTCCTAGTTCCGCACGTATGTACATGTTTTTGTAAATAGTCATATATATATATACATATATATATATATATATATATATATGATGTTGCGGCCGTCAATTGGCGTCCTAGTTATTGTTTCTTCGCATCTATCGGGCAGTAGATTTTTTCTTGTCTAGTGTTCCAATAGCAGTCGTAGCAACAAAGTTCCACGCGGGCTATATAAAGGATTAAAACACATTGTTGACAGACACATGGTGTTCGACCTTTCGACACACCGAGTGCTAGACGTTGTGCCGAAAACGTCCCACAAACTTACGACTTGTACTGGCAATCGTAGGACCAAAGCTTAATCGGCCTCCGGAGGGCTATCTTCGAATAAGGCTTGCGC
Organism: Dermanyssus gallinae; assembly: GCA_003439945.1. NCBI lineage: Eukaryota > Metazoa > Arthropoda > Arachnida > Mesostigmata > Dermanyssidae > Dermanyssus > Dermanyssus gallinae. Next base: position 94,376 of record QVRM01006674.1, read on the forward strand.
CGCTAGAGCTGCTTTACAACAACCGTCCGTTCTGCTCTATCATCAAAGTCACTATAGCCATTCCATCTGTAAGGCGGATTTTCAGATCAGACAAGCTATTTGCCGCCTTAGCGGTGCCACTCGTAGTAGAACGATCCAATCTTGGATTATAGCTTCTCTCTCGAGTCCACTCTGGGGAAGAGAGAGAGGCGCGTCGATCTATGGTCAACGCTGGGCCATGCTAAGGATAATGTCGTCGCGCGTGCGTCCGGGAATCTGACTGTTGCGCTGCGGTCATTCTTCGATGAAAGTCGAAGTGCTGAAATCGACGTACACACTCGATGCGCAATGCGATAACATTTCGCTTACAATCACAGTCCTGGCGTCCTACTGAAGACAGACGAGGGGATAAGCTGGTTTGTTGATGCATGCCTCGGATAACCATGTTTAACTACGAAAGTAATACAGAAGAAAACATAATATAAAATAAATATAAAAAAAAGTTTTTTTTTTTTTCTGGACCATTATCCGTCCCCGACGGGCGTGGAATCACCATGCAATACGAGTATATTCTTAATACACCGTGGGCCGGACATGTTGAAATTTCTAGGGTTTCCCCAACAGTCCTGATGGCAGCATAGCCATTGACTATCAACAACGCTACATGGTTTATTAACTATTCTCAATGAGCATCGCTCAAAGACGAAAGTTCGATCAATATCTGGGATCAACCTGCAGGGGGCAGATAACAACCAGGACCAGCGCACTAGTTTCCTAGACCACTTCGCGACCTGACGTAAGTAGTCTGGTGGCGCGACTAGCCTGGCACAGTCGTATCCTCATGTCCGACCAATGTCGGCACAGAAAAATGCCGCTTTCCCATCGAAGCCGTCGTTGCCTTTGTCTCGCAAGCTTTTTCTTGTAATCAGCAGGTGTGATCAGACAGCAAACGTTCTCGGCCGCCTGTCTGTTCGTTTCCTGTATTCATGCTGTAGTTTGGACATTTGATTAGTGTATTTGAACGTTTGAACGGTAATATGTCTTTTTCAGGCTCGCGCTGCTGCTGCTGTTCGAGCCAGCATTTCTGCTTTCTGCACACACATCAGAAGCCATCTGACCACATACATACTTTTGCTTTCAGCTAGTAAATGTGAGACACCCCGATACAGTGCGGAGCAGCAGATGCCTGATCTGGCAATTGTATCGGGGTGTCTCACATTTACAAGCTGGCAAAATTGGCCGCGTTCACAATTGCGTCCGATATTGAACAACGAGAGCAAGAGCTGCTGTATGTGTAGTTGTAGAAGCAGCTCATTGTGGGGTCTACCATACGATGGCAGGAGTAGTACGGCAATCTGCATCATGTACTGCCGTCAGACATATGCACGATGGCCATTTACTATATTACCTGGCTTCGCATGATGTTCTCGCAAGGTAGAAAATATGGTGGTGCGCGGTGTCCTCCGGCCGACGTTTGTTACAGGGTACAGTCGGGTCGGAGCAGCATCAACTGCTAAAAACTGCTGCTCAACCAGCTGATTTTTGTTGCCTGGTCAGCATACATTCAAAAACGGCCACTAGCGCTGATGACTTCGATGGGATTTTACTGTTTTCATTATGGTTTATTAACACCCAGGTTGGGGCAATTTTAACTAAGTACATCAGTCTCAGTTAGTTAGGTTCTTCTACATCACCGGATCTTCCCTCATCTTGCGAGTTCAGGTCTATTGACTGCACTGCTGGACATGCTGCGGCGTGGTATCTACCACAATGGCCCAATGGCATCTCTCGCAATTTTACTATAATCGCCAAGTTCGAGTTCTAGTATTACTGGTAGCTGGCTGCGGTGCCGATAACGGCGACGACAACAAACAATGAAGGCTAGTGCAATTTTCAAGCAGAACAGCTTACAGCATGGCCCAGCATCGGTAATTTAGCTGGTTGGCTGGCTGGCTGGCTAGCTGGGGGTAGGTTAGTTCGTTGCTCCCCCTCTGCTGGGGGACTGACATTTCGAGAACTCTCTCGCATCACAAGCGGGTAAAATTCCGAGCACGACGATGGTGACGACGATGCCCCCCACCACCACCACCACCGATGGGGTGATCATGCCGCATCACGAGCGCTAGTATCGCAGTTGGAGAGCGGCTGGGGGTGTCGTTACCCTCGGGGGCGGAGGGTGCGCTCGGATTCTAACGCTTGGCGGCGAGTCCAAGTCAACCGTGAAGGCCGTTACAAAACAGACCGCAAACGGGGCTCCTCAAAGGGACAACAGAAGCAGGCAAAAGCTGCTCGGCTGCACGGCAGGCCAACCCAACCGTGGTAACCTGTTATACCCTATGGGACCAGCACTTCTAGCTGGCTGCTGTTGCTAGTACGACTAAAACTACAATATCTGGTGTTGTTGTAATATATATATATATATATATATATTTATTATATATATATTATATATATATATATATATATATATAGATATAATATAGATATATATATATATATATATATATATATATATATATATATATATATATATACTATATATATATATATATATATAATTTTTTTAATATATATATATATATAGTCAATGAACGAACTCGTGATGATGAACCGTGGAAAGAAAGGGGGGCTTCGACGAGCTCGTTAGTCGAAGGGGCAGTATTGGAGCTCGAAAGGCCGGCTGAGGCGCGGCGCTGGCGACAGCCATTGCTGCGCGCGATGACTGTGCTGGTCGCCCGGGGCAGCACAGGGATCGGCCGCTACAAAGCCTAAGGGTGGTGCAGGGTCGACGACTACAACAATAGCAATAGCAGTAGCAGCAGCAGCAGCAGTAGCAGCAACAACAGCAACAACATCAACAACAACAATGGATACAACAAGACCATCAGCAGCAACAACAACAACAACAACAACAATGGATACAACAAGATCATCAGCAACAACAACGACCACCAACACTACCAACAACAACGACGCCGCCGCCGTCGATACGCCTGGCCGCTATTGAGATCGCCGGTCCCGACGGCCGACGTGTCGGTCTGTCGGGAGTACGTTGCAATACGTTACGAAATGTTTGTCATTTTTGTCGACTGCCAGCCTGTCTGCTCCCTTGTAGTTCCTGTTGTTGTTGTTGTAATGGTGATGGTGATGGTGATGATGGCGGCGGTTGTTGTTGTTGTTGTTGTTGTTGTTGTTGTTGTTGTTGTTGTTGTCAGCGTTCCTACTGCGGCTGCAGAAAGGCCGCTACGGCTCAAACTCACCCAAATGACAATCTCGTCTCTCACTGTGGCGGCGGCGGTGGCGGCGGCAACTCCGCTCAACTTGGGCTTGATCATCTTGTCCCTCCGTGGCAACTCGCCAACACTAGTGCGTATTCTACGCACGAACACACGTCCACGTTCAACGAGACGGGAGGCGCAGATAGTGGTGGATTTTCTCAGCGACGGATTTCTCCACTACAAATCGCGTAATTGCCACGACGACGACGGCGACGATGTAGGCTGTCGTTGATCTTTGTCGTTGAATTTTGATTTCCCCCTTTTTTCTTCCGTCTCTTTGTTTCTCTTTGCATCTTAATTTCTTACCACCATCATGTTTTTGTTTCCCTTCTAGTTTTCTTTGTCATCTCCTGTTCCTTTCTCTATCTTCTTCTTCTTTTAACTTCTTTCCTTCCTTGATTTGTTTGACAATTTCTTGCTTATTTTCTGTGTCTTCTTTTTGTTCTGGATCTTCCTCTTCTTCTATTTGTTTTCCCCTTCTTGTTCTTTCTCTTCTTTTTGCCTTGTTCTTTTTCTTTCCTATTTTCTTCTTGTTTTTCTTCTTATATTTCGTCTTCCTTTTGGCGACCTTTCCTTTAACTTATTTATTTAGTTTTCTTTCCTTCTCTTTTTAATTCGCCTTTATGTCGACCTTGATCAATATATCTACCGGCCACTTTTCTTGTTCTCTTAGTTTTCTTCTGCACCTTATTCTTTTTGTTCTATTTACCACTGTCGCGTTGCCGCTGTGTCGCGTATTGCACATTTCCTCCCATTCACCTGTAAGTCTGCAATGAGTAGCCGCTTCTGGTCTACCATGTACGTCGATCTCCCATGTCTGTCTGTCTATCTCAAATAAAAAACGTTTGAAACTCCTACTCGTTGCGTTACACGCGCGAATACGTACGTCTTTCCTGTCGCCGTCTCTTTGGTTGTTTATCGATTCGGCAGCATCTAAGGGCCTTCTTGCCAGCCGTTGGCGCGGCCCTTCTGTTCCCAGCTTCTAGCCAGACCTTTTTACCGCCTGCTTTGCGTTCTCTCTCTCTCTCTCTCTCTATCTGTCTTTCTCTACCTTTTCTACGGCAACGTCAATGGGCGGCAATTGTGGTGATGAACAGACAACAAGGTTGATAGGCGAAACTTTCACTCTGGATGCCTGCGCCTCCGTCTACGGCTCCATCTCCGTCTACGCCGCCACCTCCGTCTACGGCCCCATCTCCGACTACGGCCCCATCTCCGTCTACGCCCCCCTGTCCGTCCGCGCCCCCGCGTCCGTCTGCGCCCCCGCGTCCGTCTGCGCCCCCGCGTCCATCTGCGCCCTCTTGCCATTACCCGCTACGGCTGCGCCAAGTGCGCCGGTGTCGGTATCGGCTTTCCAGTGGATGATGATGCATGGATAGACAGACGGTCGTCGTCTACGTCTGTATGCTTGCTTCGATGACTGAATGGCGGGATGGTGAAATGAAGCGTAGAGAGTAAGACACTGCTACGGGGACGCACATACAGCAGGTCGCGGGTAAAGCGGTTACAGGTAGAAGAAGTACAAGGGTCTGCAGGTAGGTAGACAGGTGGAAACGCCTTAAACCCCTGCGTAGATGTCTGTAAAGAATAGAAGCTAGTAGCAGATCAACGACCGCGTGATCGACCGCGATGAGAGCTGCTACTGCTACTTCGACAAATACTACTACTACTACTACTGCTACTACTCTTACTCCTACTACTACTACCCCTACTCTTACTCCTACTACTACTACTACAATAGCTACAACTACTCCTGTCTATAGAATCTAGCACGTGTTACCCCCGTCTCTTTGCCCCACCTCCATGTCTTTCTTATCGTGCTTCTCCGCTACAGCCGTCGTGCATCAGCGCACGACCGCGGATCCTTGAAGCTCTAAAACAACGAACGTCCTGTTGCCGAGACGATGCGATGCAGCCATTGCTATCATTTCTAGTAGTAGAGTAGCAACAACACTACCACCACTACCACATATCTCTTCTATCATCATGATTTCACTATTATTGTTGCCGTACGCGATTTCCACAAGGTTCGTGTCGTTGCCAACAGCCTGCGGGGTGCCCGGGGGCGCCAGTCAAGTCAATACGGAAACGGGCACTTCTTGTCATTGATGAGCGTGACGCCGACGACGAGGACAGAGAAAAGACAACGTGGGGGACGGGCGAAAAATACGACAATGACGATGACAACAAAAAAACGACAACGACAATAACAACAATGGTAGTGCTCAACCCCATTTTCCCCCCGGCTAGCAAGGCCCTAAACCAACAGAGGAAAACTACTCGTTGAGGGCGGCCGGCACAAGAAACAAAGAGGCTGTGAAACGAACGATCAGGTGAACAATTGATTTTAGTAGCTTGTACTAAACGTACTTGGCGCCCTGTGAGGAGGCCTTGCTTGAAGACAGTAGCAAAGCTGCCATGAAAATTTGAAGGATATACATATATATTTCTCCTTCAAATTTTCTTGGAGGGGGAAAGAAGGAGGGATAGCGAGAAAGACCAAGAAGATTGGAATAGAGGCATTGATTGACAAGTGCCGACGCTATGATGTCCATGCATTCTGTCTCTATACATCCGTAATTCGCTATCTCTATGGCGCCTATCATCATGATAGGCTGCCATAGGAGTAGCAACTCATGACTACCATCGCCATGATTGACACCGCCGTCGTTGTTAATTCTCGTCGACGACATTAAGAACAGCGCGCAAATTTTGTCGCTACTGAAACCTCTCACTGCTCGAATTCTCATATGATACTGAGAATAGTATTATCAGCATTATTATTAGTAGTATTATTAATAGTGTTATCTCTTTTGGCGTATTTGCTTGTCTTCGTTTCGCCGCTGCTTTTTCCATTACGGTCGCTTGTGCTGATTGTCAAAAATGTCTTTTTGCGTTGGTCTGCAAAGAGCCTATATCATTAACCAAACATCTGCGGGCATAAATAATTATTGTATATTGGGCCGAAGCTTTAAATTGGTGAAAAACCGCTTGACCTCTGCAGCGGAGACGATGGAACAAAAAATCCACAACAACAACAACAACAACATTCCACTACAGCCATATCATAAAAACGACAAAAACAAAAACGCCCACGATAGCAATAACAAAAACAACAGCAACGGCGACAATAAAAAACACAGAAATAACAACAACAACGCATCAAAACATTAGCCTTAGCAAGAGAATAAACACTAAATCGACTATGGCCGTCAACTCCACGATCGTGGGGGTTGTTCTGACGTGCACGAAAGACAAAACGTCAAAACACGTTCCGTGCCGGCTGTTACGAATTGTTCATCTTCACGACAGTGAAGTCGTTACTCAGCAAGCAATTTCGTTTTGCGTACACAAGAGACGAAAAACGTGCGTGTTCATGCGCTATGTTTCGTTTTCATTTCTGTTGTTCATTGTTGTGCTTCATTGTTCGTTTCTTACGTTTATATAACCCTTTACACGTTCAGGGCGGGACGGCTAAACCAGGTCGGGATGTTCGTGGACTGTCTGACCGTGTCTGGTTGGTTTGCGTTCATGCGTTATATCTGTACTCAAGGAGAGCCTGTTCCAAGTAGAGTGTAAGCAAATGCCAGCCATGGTCGACCACCGAGAAACTGCGCCTGAGGAATTTCCGCAAAGATCAGCTACTGTTCTCGCTCTTCGTGCCGGACGGACCCCAAAAAGACTATAAAATTCGTTCGTTGTTTTTTTTTTACCGAAAGCGACATTTTCAAAGATCGCGGCTAAGTGCGTAGCAAGTGTAGAAGAAGCACAGCTTGAGTTTATAGACAGCAAAACGGAAGATTCACGATAGACTGCTGCGTCTAAGCTCTTCAGAACTGAGTGAGGCATTGCAAAGTGTAATTTGGATGAAGCGTCGGGTCTTGTACCGTTAGGGTCGTCAGAAAGGGTCGGTTTGAGGCTGATAATACGAATAATCCTTGACGTCGGGTGCTCCTCCTTAAGGTACTACGAAGAACATGCAGGACGCCGTGCTAGATTCTTCTTGAGCGAAAAGGTATTTACCAAAGACGCCAAAAATAAATCGACAAACTTACCGCTGTTTTGCTCACGTTCCCAACTTCGTCTATTGTCCATTGTCGGACAAAGAGGGGAATAATTTTGCGGGACGTTATTGAGCTACAGTCGAACAAACCTCGTTCGTAACGACACAGAGTCGCTTACATGCCTCTATTTAGCACGCAATTGTATATCTAAATATGCATGTTTTTCAAGATGCCTGTAAATGTTTGGCTCTTGCATTAAAACGACGATTCAAGAACGCTGAAGTTAATTAAAGAAATATATCGCCTAAGAATATCTCTACCGGCACGTGCAAAAACATTTGTTCAAATATTAGCTAACTCTGATCACAGCATTCGAGCAACATTAGCTTTTCTGATTTAGCTGGTTTATTTTTAAATATCGAGCCTTACCTCTTACGGAAACTGCTGTTGGAATGTACTGGCTACTACTTCGTCGCTTTGTGCTTGCAAAAACAACGACTCTGCCTCGGCAGTCCAACTGATGGTGACTGCTTCATTACGAAAAGCGGTCTCGTCTGAGTTCAGATAGAGCAGGTGGAGCAAAACAGCGTGCTGTTTTGTTGAGCTTGCTGCCGTCGGTACAGCGGTGGAGTACATCAGACTCGATACGTTCGGGGAGCATTCGTTCGACATATACGGGCCATTCGCTACTGTCGTAAGCTGTGTATGTGCTTCTCACTCGAAGCACGTACAGAGCTTATCGTTTCGGTGGTGCCGCATTTATTCACTGACCACCGTCAGGGACCGAGCGTTGCGTAGCCGCCAGCCCGGTATGGTCGGGGCCTAGGCATGGTCTCCTCGTCGTCGTCGTCGTTGTTGTCGTCGTCTATGTCACATACACACCTTATCCGATCGCAATTTTTCATAGTTCGGTCGGTTCATAGTTCGGTTGAACTTCATTTAGTAGCATCGTGTATGCACTGGTGTGCGTCATTTGATCACGTATTACCAAGGCCGGTCCAAAACCGTTCACGTCACTCAATATTGTGATCGTATTAATAGTAGCAGTTGTTGTTATAATAATAATAATAATAATAATAATAGTAATAATAAATAATGGTAATAATAATAATAATAATAATAATAATAATAATAATAATAATAATAATAATAATAATAATAATAATAATAATAATAATAATAATAATAATAATAATGGTTCGGCACTGTCGAATCATGGACGGCAGTACGTTGATGCATTTAGCTCGATCGACGTGAACGTGATTCGTCCAAACAACACGTCCGTAATTTAGTTTAGGCTCCGCTTCTCAGTAACCGTTAACGGCTGGCAAGCTACGTTGTTATTGTCGTGTGTCGTTGCTTTGCCATCGAACGCCTTTACACTAAGTTAATTCAGGCATCGTTGACTCTGTTTTAGTAGCTATTCGAAATTTGCAATACAGACGCAATCGTCCAAGTGCAATGATGTTCTAATTTTCCTGCAACACATTTCCTGCAATGTGTCCGTTTTTAACCAACCACACTTGGTTGGACTCTATCCGGCTGTCTCCGTCATTATGAGTGTCTTAGTCATGACTTCAGAGGCCCAGAGAAAAGTCTATTTTTCAATATATTGTCCTATGCTTTGGCCATCCACGCCATAATCGCTATGATATTGTCTAGCGTTTATGGGTGTGGGAAATCGTAATTGAAATGCTAGCGTTGCTCGAGCGTGAGGAATCTAGGTGATATCTGCAATATATTGCTCCACAGAATTCACATGGAGTCAGGGCTTGGATCAGGGAAGTCTTGTGTCGAGCCCGCGAGCTGGTAGAGCCATACGCTGGTGAACCTGGTGACTGCATGATCTGCGTCTTTGTACCATCATATACGTTTATGTGCCTATACTTATGCGGTCTGTCTTTCCCAGATTGCTCCATAACAAGAAGATGCCATAGGAAGCCATTGGGGACACATGTTTGTATACGCTGGACAGGACGAGGGCTGTTTGTGGAGGAATCTCCTGCAGAGATTCGATCTGCCTGCTACTAATGAGTGTCGAGGTTGCAGGTTCTGTCCTCTGACCATTCTTGCGGAGAGTGAATTCGAGTTAACAGAAGAGGTTTGTGAAATTGATATTCGAGCCGAACAACATATAAAAATATTTTTCGGTTGCCGCGGCAAAATTTCATTGCTAAGGTTTTGTTAATGTTGATCTTGAGGCCTCAATCTCGTACTGTGTTCTTAAGAGTTCTTAAAAGAAACGCAAAGCTTACTGCGTATGGAACCTTCTGGACTGTTAAGTACCAAATTACATATATATATATATATATATATATATTGTGTATTACTGTACTGGATAGCATTTAATAGATAGGACACGAGAACTGCAAAAAGAAGCGGATTGAGATTGTCACCGCGTGTGTAGACGTCGTCTGCAGGAAGGATTCATGCAATGACAATCTATCATGTACGACATTTATATTTTGTTGAAGAAAGTAGTCTTATAAGTAGTCTGACAGTTTGCGAGAAAAGTAGACCTATGTCAGCCATTCTAGGTTCTACAACTATGTTCCTGGACCCCGCATCAAAAGTAGCCTTATGCCGACATAGATAGCGTACAGTGGGTGTTTGGCGGCGTAGTCTAAGGGACTAGTGCGCTAGTCATGGTTGTTATCCACCGGAGTGTCGCAGGTTCGATCTCTGTTGTTGGTCTCGTTTCGCATAGATAATAAAACCATATACCGCTAAGAGTTAGCTACCGTGCTGCCACTAGAACTGTTGGGGAAACCCTAGATATCTAAACATGTTCGGCTCTCGGTGCATTGAAGATATACCACACGTTAGATTACCAATCCCCTTTAAAATGTTTTAGTTCTAGCGTGCAGTGGCATATATATAGAATATTGTGATGATTTATTAATAAATTACAATACGTTTGCACACTCGGCAGAGCTCGCCCTATGTATATATATATATATATATATATATATATATATATATATATATATATATATGTGTAACTTCTTCCTATTGGATGTAACATCGGAAGGAAGAACACGTAAAGTAGACAGTGGAGTAGCTGTTTTCAAGTGAGCGCTGTAACCAGCGGCTTGACGGGGGCTCTGCTCGGAAGTATTGGGTGAAAACGACGCTACAGCTCTGAGTTCTCCCAGCAACAACAGTAACCATAGCAACAACAATGACGACCACAACGACAACAACATCACCAACAACAACAACATTACCACCAACAGCAACAACAGCAATGGCCGTTTGTGTTATTAAATAGAACAACGCTTGCTTACTGTTGACAAGGCTCCATTGTCACAGCTACCGAGGGCAGCGTTGTGCAACCAGAAGGCCATCGCAGTGCTTGACACACCGGCGTACATGGCGCGGCGTTATTCTTGTTGTTATTGCTGCAGTTTTTGTTGTTGTTGCAGTTGTTGTTTTTGTTGTTGTTGTTGCAGTTGTTGTTGTTGTTGCAGTTGTTGTTGCTGAGCACCAGGTGGCACCACGCAGCGCTGCTTGGCGGTGACGACGGCCGCGAGCACCGCAACGTTTTATGCGTTCGGTCGTCAGCGTCACTGACTTTTGCTCGATTTGCCCATCCACCACCACTCGACGCTCCCCCCTGGGGTAGGTACGCGTCCCAACCAGTTCTAACCAGGCCGCGAACTGCACACCAGAAGGCCCAGAGGCTGTTCGCTTTACTCGTACGACGTCTCCGCCAGCAACACTTGGGCATGGCATATCGCACACACGCATATATATATACATATAAATAATATATATATATATATATATATATATAGGCTGAAAACGCATGTTTAATTAGCTGATACGTGAAAACATAGAAACGGATTGGAACAAAAGAAGCGCAAGGCTGGAGGGAAACACGCGAAAATGTCGGAATTGTTCAATAACGACCACAACATAGGCAATTAGAGCAACAGCAGTGGCAGTTATAATGCACCAATTAATTACAGCGAGAACAGGATTTGCGATGACAATAGCAGCATTAAAAACAACTTGAGCGGCAACAGCAAGATAAGCAGCAACAACAACAACAACAACAACAACAACAACAACAACAACAACAACAACAACAACAACAACAACAACAACAACAACAACAACAACAATAATAATAATAACAGCCATGAGTGTAATATCCACATTTATCACAGAATCGAACCAATTATGCAACAACTAATTAACGACAGCTCTTCGGGACAAATCAGATCCCTCTTTACTCGTGCGTCCTAGAGCTCACACTGCAACGGGCATGAGCATGTAGCTAGTTTAGAGGATTTACTCATTGTCGTCACTTCAACGTGTTTTGCTGCCATAACTCGACTGATCCTAACTCGATTGAGCTCAGCTGATTCAAAGGGGATACACGGCCATCGCCAACGCGAGTAACACGTCCCTCAAGGCTAAGCAATAATGAGATGATGAAGTAAACATGCTTCAGTTGTTCTGTCAGATGTTGCTTCGTCACAATGCATATAATCAAACGAATACGTTTGATTGATTGATTGATTTATGTATTTATTATTCGCTTGGCATGTATATCTAAATACACATGTCACGCTTTCATATCACGCTGCAAACCCGGTGTGGCTTGAGTTCTTCTGAGTGCGACATGGGAAATTGCTTCCTGTGCCAAAAAAAAAATATATATATAGTATGTTTGTACTATTTATTATTGTATTAAATATACCTGTATAATTTACTAGTGTACTATTAACAATTGTATTATTTGTTGCTGTATTATTTGCTAGAGTACTATTTACTATTGTAATATGAATTATTGTATACACACTAAGCAAAGCTTTCATTATAAGGTTGACCTGGAGTAAAAGCCAAAGATAACGGCTCCGTAGGTTCGGTAGCGTTTTTGTCGTTGCCGTTGTTGTTGTTGTGGTTGTTGTTGTTGCTGTAGTGTAAAGGCAAAACTCACCTGTTATGGTAGACGGCAGAGTGGCTGCGATGGCTGGCCAAAGCCGTCTCTCTTTTTTTGTCGTTCTCGTAGCAGTAACCAACCGCAGTGGAATGCATGAGACAACCTGGTTTCGTATGCAGTGTTTCCCTAATCAGTCAAACGATCGCCTTCTCGGCAGAAAAGCAGTGAAAGCCATACTGCCCCTACGAGACCCTCCGTAGAAGGCTACCTACTCGTCTTGTATCCTGCGCATGTTGGGCGAATCCGAGCAAACGAACTTACTTGTATCGCTGCTGCTCAGCAAAGCCGTAATCGTTTAGCCGTAACCCTTAACGACGAGAACAGCAGCAACAGCTAAAGTAACAACAACCTTTACAACAACAATAACAGCAACAACAAAAACAAACAACAACAACAACAACATCCGCTGTACAACAGTGTCATCTGTTCGAGTGGAGGCGGATGAACGATATGTCATTATTAAAAGTTTTCACGCGCAGACAGCAGCGGTCACAGCAGCAAGAGATAAAGAGCCCGTGCGACAGAGAGAAAGAGAGGATACCGTTTTTCGATCGAAGACAAGCTCTGACGATGTGTGAAGTCTAGTCTAACAGCCTCCCGTCTGTTGCTTTATGTCTGCGTCCAAGCCACAAAAGCTCTAGCGAATTTGGCTACAGCTTTTGTGTGGTAGAGATTCCGGCGATGAACAGAAACTGCGGCTAGCGACGCAGTTAACGCGGCAAACTCTCTTGTCGGAGGTAGAACGTATGGAACCACCGCTGTCACATTAATGGCTCGTCACCACCAAACGCTCGCTTGGTTGTCGACTTTCTTCTCAATATAGACGACTAACTGAGAAATGTTGTACACGCAACGAGGACGAGGATTGCAGGAAACTGCAAGGAAACAAGGACACTGCAACTGCAAGTTCGTGGGCCGGTAGTGTGGGGCCGCAGCCCACTAAAGCACCAGTCGCGCCTGCCTAGTCATCCCTGCATCCGGTCGGCAACTTCAAGTCATTGACGGCAGGGAAAGAGTCATGCTTAAGATGCTAAACTCTTTGGGCTGACCCTCAGCGAGTTTAAGATCCTAGCTAGCCCGGGACGTCCCGTGCGACCTTATCAAGGAAAAGCCCCTTTTTGTCCTTGGCGCACAGGACGTTCGCAATAGTGAGAGTAATAATGGTTTCGTCACCAGGTGACTTCATGATGAGCATTATCAGCTTTCGAAGTGTGTCGTCGTTTGCCTTACATGAGCCCGCTATCGAGGGCACACTGCGGCAAAACATCTTCTCACATACGCTCCAACGCATTTTTCTATTTCATTTCCAAGCTGTCTTTTCGCTGCGCAGTACGCGAGAAAACCCACGTGGGCCATCGTAATGACGTTGTTTTCACAGCTGGCGAGGACACAATTCGTGTTCCTCATTGGCAGCGTCCTATGTAGCCCTCTATCAGTCTCGCTTATTTCATTTCTCCAGTTCTGGTACATATATGCGTCGAAATCACTCGTTTCCAGATTCCCCCCTATTTTACGATTGCTCGTTAGTTAGTAGCGGACTGCCTTCTGGCACATAGACAATCCCATCCCTGCACAGATTGTATAGCCCGAAAACCCAACGCTTGTTTATCAAACATAACTTGTATGCGTACAGCCTATCTCAGATTAGTAATTAGGTAGGAATTATCAATATATTTAATGCGAAGAAGTGACTCCTGCCTCTATTGGCAGCGTGTATGAGCTTTTGACCAGCACAGATGGTATGGTATCCTTCCTGACCCTGTTTTGGACGTGCGTTTGTATAATGCTGCAGCTTGTTGACAAGGTGATACCTGGATAAGTGAATTTGCAACCGAACCATATTTTTGTCTCTTTTGTACACGTACACGTAACTAGCTAGTCCATTGCCTCGCCCTGAAAACGCTGCAACCAAAAATGACTACGTCATCTGCGCGTACAGTAGATGCCTGGACCACCCTCGAGTTCCGGCTATTCTATTCACCTGCTTTGGTAGTCCTCCCAGAAGCACGAAAAACAGCAACGGACTTCATCCATCACCCCTATAATACTCAATGTGATTGTCAGAATAATTGTACCGACCCTGCTATTTCTTTTAAACAACTGGACCGCCTCGCAGGGGCACGGAACGGTTTCTAGCCTCACTCAATTCCGTTCACCGATTAGTGAGACGAAAGCAAAAAATATCTAAAACTCTCTCTCGATATATATATATATATATATATATATATATCTATACATATATATATAAATATATATATATATATTATTTTTTTTAATTATTATTTTTAATTAATAGATCGATTTTGACAACAAATCACCGGCGGCAGGACAAGACCGAAAAAGCGCTTCGTAGTCAATGCTTATGCATCTGATGTGTATCACAATCATGTCCTCGCGAAATGTCTCGTCAGAAAATGACTAAATATGCAGTTCACACCGGTCTTACACACCTGCCGACGTTCTGCTCAGTCAGTCAATTTGCTTCGCTTTTTCCAGACACCAATGGATGAATCTAATCCGGTATGCAAAAGGCATATGCATAAATGACAAGCGTTGTTAGGGATAAATAGACAATATACAACAACGACATGCATGCATACATAGATACATGCGTGCGTACGTACGAGCGTAGAAGTCCACGCAAGTTTGACGAGGTTGTACTTATAGTTTTTTTTTATTTCCCTGTCATGGTCTCCCTTGCTCTCTCTCTCTCGCGTTTGTTGTCTCCATATTGGATTGAACGCAGTGAACGAACAGAGGGTTAGTTAAGCATACGATAATGCGGAAAATCCGCTCAGGGGACGGACGCCAATCGCATTCGTAACTACGTGAGCACATACGAAGTAGTCGTCGTAGTGGTAGTAGCGTCCAACGAGCGTGTCAATAGACGACAGCGCCATGTTTCTATGTCCTCCATGTTTACTTAACTAGGTCGACGGCCTCCGAGGTGGCGACGTGGTCTTGGTGAGCTTGAGGGTTGTTGTTGTTGTCGTCGTTGTTGTTGTTGTTGTTGTTGTTTTGTTGTCGTCGTCGTCGTCATCCCCGGGGGATGTCGCTGGTGTAATTCCTATGGTGATCGAATTTTCTTCAAGCGATGCTCATCGAGAGCTCAGCGGCCATGCTGCCACAAATTGTAACGGTTGGGAAAACTCTAGATATCTCTACATCGCTGGCCCATTGAGGCATTGAAGACATGCCTCACGGCGATTTCAAGCCCGTAGTGGACGATGTAGGATAGTCCAAAATTAAAAATAACCTTTTTTAAAAAAAAAAGAGAACCAAAAAGCAAAGGTATACGGCGTCTCAGAGTTGATCGCGAGTCAGCAGTTTGCAGCCTTTACAGCTGAGCGTTTGCGGGGTGAACCCGATAACAAAAAAACAATATATATATATATATATATTGTTATATATATATATATATATATATATATATATATATATACATACAGGGTGTTGCAGGAATATTTGAAGCGCTATATACAGAATTGTAAAGCTCGTTAAAGCAAATATTTTTTCCAATGGAACATGGTCTCTGGGAAGTCTTGTTTCGGAGTGAGAGTGAAATTACTACAATTTGTGACACTGGTGTTTTTGACCGACATAGGAGCACAAAATGTGCTGTTGCGAGACAACCAGTCTTCCTAGACAGAAACTAAGCACACCATCGTGTTCGCGATAAAATTCTGCTCCATCTGAAGAATATGCAAGGCCGGTCAGAAGACGCGACATGGTCGCTTAGAAGAGAATTCGCCAAAAATAAAGTTCTTTATTAGCGTTCACGCC
The DNA here is from genome assembly GCA_003439945.1 of Dermanyssus gallinae. Classification (NCBI taxonomy): domain Eukaryota; kingdom Metazoa; phylum Arthropoda; class Arachnida; order Mesostigmata; family Dermanyssidae; genus Dermanyssus; species Dermanyssus gallinae. The sequence continues at coordinate 110,371 of QVRM01006674.1, forward strand.
AAATACTTTAGAATCATAACCCTACAACCACTCACAGCGCTCAAAACGGACATATTCAGCCAATGCGCAATTCATGGCGATCATTTTGGTACCAAACACATGTCCATGCGAGCTGTGGTTGCGGAGTAATTACGATTTTTCGGAGGGCATGTCCAGATTAAGTGCATGTAAAATGACTGTGTGACGACGTTCACTACCGCCGACGTGTCGCGCGAGAGCCGCAGCGCGTCATTTTTCATGCACTTAACCTGGACATGCCCTCCGAAAAATCGTAATTACTCCGCAACCACAGCTCGCATTGACATATGTTTGGTACCAAAATGATCGCCATGAATTGGCATTGGCTGAATATGTCCGTTTTGAGCGCTGTGAGTGGTTGTAGGGTTATGATTCTAAAGTATTTGGCGTGAACGCTAATAAAGAACTTTATTTTTGGCGAATTCTCTTCTAAGCGACCATGTCGCGTCTTCTGACCGGCCTTGCATATTCTTCTGACCGGCCTTGCATATTCAGCAGAATTTTATCACGAACACGATGGTGAGCTTAGTTTCTGTCTAGGAAGACTGGTTGTCTCGCAACAGCACATTTTGTGCTCCTATGTCGGTCAAAAACACCAGTGTCACAAATTGTAGTAATTTCACTCTCACTCCGAAACAAGACTTCTCAGAGACCATGTTCCATTGGAAAAAATATTTGCTTTAACGAGCTCTACAATTCTGTATATCGCGCTTCAAATATTCCTGCAACACCCTGTATATATATATATATATATATATATATATATATATATATATATATATATATATATATATATATATATATATATATATATATATATATATATATATATATGCACATAACGTACAAAACAACGACAACAATGATGTCATAGACAGCTGTAACAACACGACAACAGCAACAACAAGAACAACAACAATAACGGCGACAGCAGTACACGGCTGCTTAGTAATAATGAACCCTCCTCTCCGCACAAGCTGTCTGTACTTCAACATATATCTAAGCACAACAGGTACAAGGAGAGGCGGCGAATAGCGGCCATTAAGCGGACCCAGTGGTAAGCGTGGTTTTCTGGCGAAGCTCACCATCGCCAGCCAGTTGACCTCGCTGCCTCGAACATCTACGATGCCATGCTTGTTTCTCATCGTTGTTGTCGGTGTTGTCTCTTGGTGCATCCGATCTACTACAACCGCGAAGCTAGGCGATGCATTTCGAGCCTCGTTCATGCTCTATTCTATGACGGCAGCTCACAGTACTACAACAGTGCTAGCGGTCTGTCTGCACATATATATATATATATATATATATATTCATGAGTTGTACGGTGCCACCATATAAGGGGTCGGCAATACTGTTGTGTTGAGTGTATTTCTTTGCTACAATGCTGTGTGCCATACTGAAACCCGGATCACACCTGTTTACTGTGTACACAATTGTGTTTATGTGACGGCGCAAAACACTCGATTTGAGAAAATGTCATTTCTTTTTCGAGCACTTAAACATTTTTTATGCAGACTTGCAAATAAACTACGTTCTGAATATATATATATATATATATATATATATATATATATATATGTATATATGTATATATGTATATATGTATATATGTATATATGTATATATATATATATATCACTCTATTTGCGCTGCCTCGCGGTCAAAGCCCTGCAATAAATTAAACGCAAACAGCTCGCCGCGTTGGTTTGAAGTAGTCAATGTGGGCCCAAAATGCAAGCTACATACATATGATTTAGGCATTACGACTGTTTGGTGACATAATGGCTGCCATTTGTGCCAATGTCGTTTGCTTGCTGCTGCTTGGTCATTGTTATTGTTATTGTTGTTGATGTTTGTTGTTTCCGTCCTGATTTAGTGAGTGATGAACGATCGTGTTCGTTAAGAAGAGCAGATGCAGAGCTTTGAAGAAGAGAGTACGTCGTCGCAATAAATTGTGCATGCCTGCCTTTCAGACGACTGCTCGGTTTCGGAGCAGTCGCCCAAAGAAGCGCGCACCGTTGTGGAGGCGCCGCCGTAGGCAGTTCTTAGAGCACAGAGAGCAATTAATTCCTTCTGGCACGTCCCTTTAGACATTCAGCCTCGCCATTGACGAATCAATCACTCTCAAGATGGTGTCAATAGCTTTGACTGATACTACTCGAACGATATAAAAGCAGCTCATCAAACAACGGTGGACAGCTGGTCCCTTCGCCCGCTGCGGCTTCAAGCGATCTGCGTCCGCATCGATCGCACACGACGCCAATTGAAAGCTATGTAATGGGCGATTTTTGTTTTCAGTTACCTGCCACCGACCCAAGTTCTGTCGTTCCTCACTTCAAACGTATAGTGAGGCCATAGCACGTTGAACATGAAGCGATATTTCTACAAGCGGCAACGCCCTGGGAACAGTAGCCGGAGATCCAGCATGTCCTGATGCAATATATCGACACGCTGTACCCCATCTGTTTTGTTTTGCTATGGTTCTGGGGCGTACAATCTTGTGTAATTAGTACTGACGCTGGCATATTAGTTATTATAGCTATTTCTTGACCTGTGTATATATGCAGGTCATAATGACACACAGACACACACATTTACATATATATATATATATATATATATATAAATTTATATATATACACCTACATACATCGTACCAGACAGATCTATGGATTTGATCGCGTTGGAGTATCACAATCTTACCTTTATAGAAGGCGGAAAAGTATCGATCCACGGTAATTTACGGATGACACAACACTTGGCAAAGATGGATCAGTGTGAATGGTTTAGTCCAGCTTTAGTCGAGTTGTTGATAGCTGGACCAGAAGCTCCTGGTTACGAAGTTCGATTACGGCCGCTCACTGTGTCGCTTAACTAATAATAGATGGGTAATGATAGCACGATGCTTAAAATTCTTCTTGCAACCAAGATTGCAACCGTAAACTGCGACCGATGAAACGATTCTTTCTTTTCTTGCTTGATATCTGCGTGATCTCTGCTTTTCGGCCTGCAGGTTACAGCAGAGCAAAGCAACTGCAGCTGTAAATTTGGCGGCTATTGTCTGAGTAAGTCATCCCCTGTTCTCCCCGTTATTCTTATTAATATGATTATGATTATTAGTATTTATTATTACTATTAACCCTTACGACTCGCTGACTGACGGCAGGCAGCCGAGATGGCAGGCACGAGTCGTGAAGAAAACCGCCGATATATTACTAGGTAGCGCCGATTTCTTAGCGCCGCCATGAATCGCTGATCAACTACTGCCTGCAGTCCTGCAACGGGTGTTGATGGCTACATAGCGCCAGAACGCTTCCCCATTCTTCTCTTGCGTTTCTGTTGTATCTTGTCTCTGTTCTTGCCTTTGTAGTAGTTTGCCTCTGGGATGAGGGCAAGGTCGGCCATGCGGGGTACGTGGTTATCCTGGATCACGACAAACAACGCTCGAGAGGGAATCCGGACGATTCGGAGAGAATCTAGAGAAAACAGACTCATATCCGAAACCAGAAGAGTAGATAAGCGAGAATGGCACCACGTAGGATGCATTAATAGACTACTTGCCAACAATAGACATGACAGCAGTAGCGACAGCTATGAAGCCATGCAGTGTTAATGAAGGCAGAAGTCAAATGCCGTTTAATTTAGATGAGTCGAACTCTGGTATGAGATGGAGACGAGCATCTTAACAAGGAAAGGGCGCTTTGTGATTAGCAACATTTTGTTCAACCTCGTCTCGTTTGCATTCATAAAGACAGTATGATTTATTATATAAACCAGTCGATTGCCAATCTCCTGTAGGGTTACGTGCGGCTCATGTGACCACGGCGTAGTCTTTTTAACCCGCATTCTGGCAGAAAAATGAATCCAGGCGAATTTCCTGCATTTTTATTCGTCACAGACACTTCGTCTAATCAAAAGGGCATATTTAATGCACACATATCTCGTTGGTGGACCAAAGGAACCCGCATGCGGCCGGAATCGCTTCACTATGCATCTGAATGGTGAACAACTGCCCAATAGCTTCTTATAAACTTCCCGAAAGATTAAATGAAGAAATGTGCCATATATTTCTAAGCAGGACGTTACCAGAATTTCAGGTAGATAATCTAAAAGTATTTGCTTGATATTGCTGCAGCAATATGGCAATAACGCATCGCTGCTCTACGAAATTCATATGAAACTACCTTAAGGTATTGATGGATTGGCTGATGCTAAACTGATGTATATGACAAATATATGATCACCGTGTTTTAATTCGTTCACCACATCGAAGACCAGGGCCAGACACCGATTGTATCTTCACGGCCAACGCCGCCACCTGTTAACATAAGACTCTATGACTATCCGACATAGGGAGCGGGGGAACGGCTTAGAGTAATCATCGCACGAATCAAATTGTTATCAATTGTGCCTAAATGATTTCTAATAAATTCGCATTTTATAACGAATGTTTGGGTTTTGCGAGCGTAGTGGCAAATATTTAAAGAAGTGTAAGTAAAAACGAAATATTCCGTTATTACAGAAGCTCTATTTTGTGCACTTCTTTAGTACGACCATTTCACGACCAATAATTTCAATTTTATCCAGAACGACCACTGGAGATATATATATATAATATATATATATATATATATATATATATATATATATATATATATATATATATATATATATTAGATTTAGCATAATTAGATCAATAAGCAAGAAAGGACACACGTGAAGAATAAACATGGACCAAGCCTCCCATGAATACATCTGGCGTGCCCCGCAATCAAGGCCGTCTAAATTTGACATATATTTGATTTTAATTTTTATCTTGAGTTAAAATATTTGATGAATAACTATATAACATTACGCCAATTCATCACACGTTCATTAGTCAAGCTAACAGTGGCAGAAGTAATCTATTCAGACCGTAGCTAAGGTGCTCTTTTCAGTTTGCGTGGTATTATCTACCCCAGTCCACTACTACCTGGGACATGCGTCTACCCGCATACCCAGTTCCCTTCAAAATATCAATAAGATTTGGAATAAATGTTGCGTGTCATCCACTAAACTTTGCGTTAAGTGTGTATGTATATGTATTTATTTTTAAGATTAATTTTTGTATGTTCTATTGCGAATTGCGTACAGACATGTGCACTATTTGTAATAGTCTCCCACGACTGTCACTAGCTTGCAGAGGGCAATTGTCTTAACGGGATCTGCCTGCATGCTTCGCGGTTGGAACGGGGCAGTGACTGATCTCACCTCTCCTCTCTCTGTTTACTTATGTATGTGTCTGCGTGTGAGCATGTGGGTGCAGCCGTGAAGTAAAGTTGACGGCTGAAACGGGAGTGACTCCAACCTCCTGATGGTTGGCGCGGAGCGATGACACCAATGGGCTCCCCTTCTCAGAGAGACGGAAACCCGGGAAGCACACCCTTAACAGGAGATCCATGCTAGATCTAGTGGCTTAGGCAGTAGCTGGTGACCCGGTCAGCGGACCTTCAACTAGGGCCACCGCTGCCACTGCTGTAGTCGCAGCTCCCCGGCGTTGTTGCAGTCTCTCGGTAAACTGCCTGACGTACATCGACGATGACGTCCGCTTACTTAGTTTGCCTTGCCAGCAAAACGGCCAGACCTACAGACAGCAGAGATTATAGGCAGAATAGTTTGTGTGACACGAGTCAGTTGTTAAAGGGTTTCTTGTCAAGAGACCCCCCAAGCAAATCGATTTCCTATCCTGCTGGAGGAAGTTTCCTGGGCTTGCGTATTCGTCTTTTTTCTCCCTCTTGTTTCTCGTCGTCGGTTATGGCACCTGATACGTCAGACAGTCATTTTTGACAACCAAGGCCACAAACAAAGAGATCATTACAAGGCACGGCCTACGGTGGACCCTCAAATCCCGTCAAAATCCCGTGTCCCACGCAATAGCTTAGCTGGTCGGTATTTGCTGTGCGACATTTGGTATTAGGCGGGCCTGCAGGCGACTGGGCTTATCGGTGTGTCAATCAGACACCACTCAGGGGCCATCTATATATAGATATGTATGTATATATATATATATATATATATATATATATATATATATAAATATAAAGGCGTACCGAATCAGCTCTTGTAATCTGCGACCTCTGACGCTGGTCGGCGTTGTTGCTCAACTTGAGCGGCAACAATTAGGCCTTAACCTGTATGTGGATTGCCGTAGAAAGCGATGTCGCAGCTACTGTAAGACAGATTTAGACTATAGTTATATATAGCATGCAAGTTGATTCACTGTAGACTACATTTTTATTTATACTTATTTTTTCAACTCAACTCTGCAAATCTGGACAGTGACTGCTTTATTATATATATATATATATATATATATATATATATATATATATATATATATATATATATATATATATATATATATATATATATATATATATATCTCTTTCAAAGCAGACTTGTGTTATAATAATAATATTATAACTTATAATAAATAAAAATAATAAATAATAGATATTCAATGAATCAATTACTTTATCATAAATAATTAAAACAAATCGATATATATATATATATATATATATATATATATATATATATATATATATATATATATATATATATATATATATATTTATTTGAATTGATACCGATGCACAAAACTCACAGAGTCAATGTGATCGTCGTGGTTTCGAGGTGTCGTCGGAGACTTTTTTTTTATTTAAGAGTTAATAATTAGAGAAAATCAAAGAATTACGACTGGTGAAATCTGTACAGGAGTGAGTGCGAGTAAACGAACGATAGTACAAGCAATCAATCGTCCCTAAGAGTGGCAATTTGTTTGCATCAAAAATTAGGTATTACTGTGTCTCACCTTGTACACATAGGCGTTTCGTGTAGGCAGCGCTCATAGATTTCCACAGATGAGTCTGCCGGGCATCAGGTGGAGCTATGATGATCTTTACTCTTTTAACGACCACGACGACGACAACAATGTTGGCAACAACTCCAACAACAACACCAACAACACCTACAACAACAATAACCACAACAACCACCGCCACAACAACGACGACGTTCAACAAAACGGTGTTAGAAAAAGCAGTGTTGAGCTTAACTTTCACCTGCAACGTAACGGACAGATCATTTATGCGATGGACAGGAGCGAACAGGGCGAAGTCGAGGGAGGAAAACGGAGCAGAGGAGAAAGAGCAAAGAAGAGGGGGGAACGGGGAGCAGAGTTTAAAGCTGTCACGCCCGCGGCCGCGTTAGCAGCGGCGGCAGAAGAAGTTCGTCGAATCAACAGACACAGACAAAGAGGAAAAGGAAAAGCACAATTAGGTGGTGAACGCGCACTGACATTGCGAGGCATAGACAAGCAAAGCGTGCGGCGCGCAAACGAACAATCGGTAGAGAGAGAGGGACAGAGAAAGATCTAGACAATTTAGCAATGAACAGCGTTAGAACATTGCAGTGTTTGCGCGAAAACGCAAAAGACACACATAGAAACAGGAGAGAAAGGAGATGCTGCTGTTTGCTGTTGTTGCTGCTGCTGCTGCTGCTGCTGATTGTACACAAACAGAAATAGGAAAGACAAAATACTAATAGAGAACAAAAGGAGGAAAAGGTTCAGGACGGGTCCAGAAAGTTTTCGTTTGGAGGTCCTGTGTCGCTTTCTGTCGTTGTTGTCGTTGTCGTCGCCGCTATTGACGTTGTTGTTGTTATTGTGTTTGTCTGTTGTTGTTGCTGTTGCTGCTGCTGCTGCTGCTGCTGTTGTTGTTGCTGTTGTTGTTGTTGTTGTTGTTGTTGTTGTTGTTGTTGTTGTTGTTGTTGTTGTTGTTGTTGTTGTTGTTGTTGTTGTTGTTGTTGCTGCTGCTGTTGCTGTTGTTGTTGTTGTTGTTGCGATGATGATGCCTTTAATGAACGTTTGCGACGAAAACAGTGGTGCATCCACTAATATCATCGCTATCAGCGCCCTTATGCTAGCACCTTTATCATCAGCATTTCTTTCTACTTAAGCACTACTAATTTGTATTTATTATTTATTCAGCTATTACCATTACTACTGCCGCCACAAGGTTCGTCTCCTTCTCTCTCTATTTCTCTGTACGTTCTCTATTGTACGCTCCTAGATACAGATACAGCAGTAGCAAGAAATAGTGCGTGCTCACCTATCTATAAAGCCTCGCTGAGAGAGCCTTCCTGGCGCTGGTGCAATTGTTGCGGCTCCTAGCTGTACGTTTCGGTGTCTCTACGTGGTCTCTGCGAAGTACTTTCACATCGGCCTACTTCAGCTCGTCCTACTGCTACGCTCCTTGACTAGGTAGTTCATACGGCCCGGTGGCGTGGTGGCTTAAGTCTGCGCCTCGCGACCGGAGGAGACACATAGGTGCGCGGGTTCGAGCCCCACCGTTGCACATTTGTTTTTATGGGGGTCCGTCTATGAAGCAATATAAAAAACAGTTCCGTAGACGTTAAATCTTGGCTGAGGGTCAGCCCGAAAGCTTTACTTAGGTAATTCATACGAACGCCGCCGCCGCCGCATTGAAATGGACCGATGATGTGTCGCTCCGGAACTGTCTGGTTCTGGAGTCGCCGGCGCCATCATCTGCGCCAATCCATTCGATCCAGTTTGTTACCCCTGCAAGGTTCTAAGTTCTAGTTACGGCCGCTATGCTTGGGTACTGGTGCTAGCTATTAAGGCTAGCATTGGAACTAGGACCGCATACATCGCCACTCCTTTACATTTGCCGCTTACAAAAATGTTGGCAGGCATAGTGGCACCGAAGGCCGTTTTCGTCGCAGCTGTTGGTTGGTATTGTGGTCAGTGTCGAGCAATACAACGCTACCTCAAACTCACATCGCTTGTTGGCGAAGTTATTGGCGTGATGAAAGATATGCGTGCGAACGCGCACACACAAGAATTTCAACACTAAGCATCCACACGGGCGATTGTCGGCGTTCAGACGTGTGGCGATGGAGGCGGCTACGATTAGCGAGAACGCCAGAAAGAGATAAGCATACAGAAGGCAGCACACATTCCAGGCTTCGGCGCGGCGTGCCTTCGCCTTCGTGTTTTCGTGCGCTAACTTCTCGATGAACAACGTTAATTTATCGCTCGACAACGTTGTCAATTAGTGTCGCTTTGATTTCGAGACTGCTCGCTCGCGCGCCGGTTTCGTGCGGAATCTGTGCAGTAATCTGCGGGTCCCATCTAACGCAGACTGGCTGGCATCTCACGGTCTGGGATCCGCGGAAGTCCAGCTTTTTTAAACAAACAGAGTTTTTTTCCTCGTCAGCTTTACCGCGTTAGCCTCGTTGTACTGAAGGCATTAGCCTTAACCGTTGGTCGTTTATGTTTGGTGGGAACGCCACTAACAAGGTAGGTCGGTGTCATAAGGGCAAGGAACAGTCTCCCGCGGACGGCCACGTTAAAGTGACGCACCTAGCCAGATGGGAAATTAGGTCGGCGAAGGTGGGAAATTAGGCCGGCGAGGTTATATATATAGCCCCATAATGGGATGTAAACAACTGTCCCCCAGTAAACATGACGACAAACTACATTAGTCCTAGGTCCACACCGGACCCTGAACAAAGAATCAAGTACCGCCATGGAGCCTTTGCCGGGAAATTCACTAGCGCATGGGTCTATATTTCATATATATATATATATATATATATATATATATATATATATAAAATATTTTTTTTCAATGCTTAAACTTTATTCAACTCGTAACGGGGTTAACAATTGCTATATATATATATATATATATATATATATATATATATATATATATATATATAATATAAATAAACACAAACTAAAGCTAGGTGCATGAAGATACACTTCATGCATACGTCTATATCACACGACAGACAAACAAACGAACAGATACACACGCATGCGAATATGAGTACCACATACATATATATTTTTGCTGCAGATTTGTGTGCGACCTCGCCTACGCAAAAATGGCGGCCAATGGATGCTTACGAATAAGCCGCAGTGTCACGAATCAAGTAGTAACAAGGCTAAAACAGGCAAGTACCTTTAACTGGTACTACACGTCTTACTACAGTGTGCAGGGCTATCCTTTAGACTCCAGTCCCCGTGCTTTAGCTGGCGTGTAGAACCACGTTTATTGCATGGCAGAGTTCACAAACAACATCGCACATTAGAATTTGGTTGTCCAAGAGCAGAGAAACAGTCGGTAGTGCAACTCCATCGCTGTACTGTGCCCGCTCTGCAGGTCTCGAACGGAGAAATGGCAAACGCCACTACATTAACACTTTCTAGCCAAGCTTCTAGTGGAGGTCATCGCGTCTCATGGTTAACATTGCCTTCTGCGTTGCTCGGCCACTGAGCTCGGTACGATTAAGGCACCCCTGGGACTCGCTTTATTATATTATAATATAGACGTGCCTTAGACCAATAGACTCACCTACCACTAGACCCACACTGTATAGGCAGATAGGGCTGCTGGCCGGGGGCAGCATCTCTCTTTGTTATGTGCTGTTTATCTTTCTGACGCCAAGACAACAAGGCAGGATGTAAAGAACTTTTCTTAGTTACGCTTGAATCGTCCACTATTTTCATTACCATCATGTACCCAAGAGCTAATTTGCCTACTATTAGAAGGCAATGTTGTATTCGAGAAAAAATACATATATATATATTTATATATATATATTTATAGCCTTTGTTGGCACCCATGTCCCAAAGCAGCGTAGTGTTTAGCCGAGACATGCAGCGACGGGCAGGTTGGTGTGCCGTTGTCACACCTGATCATCATTGAAACGTCTCAAAGTAAGCAAGGTTGGTATTTTCGATAGACACGACTTGGATATCAATCTGGAACATCCGCCATGCTTCGCGATAACGTTGTCATGTGCTAGTGAGGATCGTAGGAGACTTATATGTATAAGTAATATTGTTGACAATATAGCCCCCGCCAAGGTCTCGATGTTTTCGTTGCTCGTCCCGGTGTTCTTTTTGTGCCACACAACATGGCTGATGTGAGGGGGTGACCATCAACTGAGCTGCAGGGAGCCGGCACCCCTGAGACAGGCACACCACAACGCCGTAAAGGATGTGTTCGTAAGAGCCCCCAGGCGGACGTGCCTTGCCGTGGGCGTTGAGCCGCCGACACATCTGTGCGAAGATGAAATCATTAGATCAGACGGCATGACTCTGACCCCCTGGGCCATGCGAGGGCAACTGATTGGGGACGTGTCGATTCGGAACACTTATGCAGGGAGCTACACAACAATAGAAGACGTTGTACTCGATGCGGAGCGGAACAGGGCTCATAACTACAAAGCCTTGAGGAACGGTGGCATACCGTTTTGTGTATGTTTTCATGGGGCGCTTCGGATCCTAATGTCTGCGCATAACGTGGACGTTCGGCCAAATCGTCGACAAATCAAACCGAGATAAACGATACACCTGCGTTTGTATCGGCAGCGTATCCGCTTAGAAGTTCAGCGCAGCATCTCGAAATTAATTTTTGACACGCTCCCTTTCCTTTTCCGCAGGCCTTTGTAGTATTAATAACAACAGTAGTAGTTTTCGTGCTAGTACGAGCAATAGTTGCTTGTGTTTCGTTCTTCAAAATCGTTGTTTGAATATTCCGGAATCGCAAATCTGCATATTTTTGCAAGGAGGTGTGTCTGGGGGTGAAAGTCCTAGATGTACGTCTTGTCTCTGATCATAATCTACTGACACCCATATCGTTATCATTATTGCTCATCATATTCATCTTACGTATTTGTGTGTGTGTGTGTGTGTCTGTAAGTGTTTATTTGTTTGCGTGTCTAGTTAAATAAATAAACGAACGACCGGCCGACTGACCGAACCAACAAACTGTCATGAGAATTAATTAATGAGGATTACAATGATGACGAATAGCGGCGAGTTTTCGCGCGCTCCATCTTCGTCCATTTGCCTCAATGCCAAAATTCCAGTCGCAGCTGTCGGCGTTGGTCTTGACAGGACAAGCTTACCGGCCCGGTGCAGCACGTGTGTGACCGTTCGAAACACGGCGTCGATCCTCAGCGACGACGACGCCGACGACGTCCCGCACCGACTAATGAATAAATAGCTAATCAATCGAAGCGCGCGCGATCAGAGTGCAGAGGTGGTCGTCGCAGCACGTTTACCATGCAACGCATAAATCAGCCGGAAAGCAGCACATCCCTACGGCACCACCACCATCACCGTCTTTGCACCTGAAGCCCAGCCGGTGTGTTTCTGTGTTTGTTAGGCTATCGGTCGTTGTCATTGCGGGCTTGTCCCCTTCGTCGGCGATTCGAACGTTCATCCGAGGTCAGCGTTTCTTTGGTGGGGTGGCTTCAAATGGCCTTCTTCCGCTTCGTGTTCTTCGCCTTATTCCATATTCGTTTGTCTTCCTCTAATATAAGAAAAACAGAACAAAAGTCATTGTCATCAATGTTTCAGCTGCTTGTGATTTTTACGGCTACAGAAGGTCCTACAATTGGTATTATATATATATATATATATATATATATAATATTTTTATTTATCACAGGTAGTCTCGTCGTAAGCAGAAGGACCTCGGTTATTTTTGAGGGTGTCTGAGATGTTATTTGTGTTATTTTTTTGTTATTATTTAGACGCTTTTAAATCTATTTCCAACATATTGAACCGATTAATCATCTATATCGGTGGTGTCTTTACTGATCGGGCCTCTCATTGTGTGCGTGTCAAATTTTGTGTGCTTGTCTCTTATCGTTGTTTCTTTGCCGTTGGCGACTCATTTAGTCACCATCGCGCTGTAGCGTAGATATAACGGGACGAGGAAACTAACTAGTGAATAATCTATTGTGAATACTGGTACGTCAATCGTCGACTTACCTCTGAGCTTCGATGCCTTAAACTTCGATTGCCCTGTTGTCGAATTGATCGACGTTATGAGCGCGACCAAAACCTAGAGCCACGACAATAATGGCGTAATTTCCATTGATTCGCAAGAACTATATTGGCGGTGACTAAAGAGAAGCAACTACCGAACGCGGAGCATTGTACATCTCAAATAAATGCCACTTCGATGAGTAACCGCCAAATATTTGGCTGATAATGTATGCCCAACCATAATATGTCGCATTTAGCTATCTGAGCATTGGGCGGCCGCCTAACCTCATTAGAGTGAGAACAGGTTCAATTTGCTACTAGAGAGAGAGAGAGAGAGTTTGTTGGACATTGAACTCCGATATTAACGTTGTCAGGGTAGACGACGTCAGGGTTCCCCAAATACAGCCATCATTTTAGACGACGGTGTCGTTAGCTGCGTGCATTAATTTGTGTCATAAGGGACACAGATCTCCGCTTTTTTGAGTTATCAGAACGCAGTTATTACCAGCTACACACCACTATCAAAGCCACTCTATCAAGGCGATTCTAATAATAATGTTTATGTCTACTTCAAGGGCTATAAAATAAACATGATGACTCAAATATATATATATATATATATATATATATATATATATATATATATATATATATATATATATATATATATATATTTGTGCATAATTGACCTGTTTCTAATATTTCATAATCTATATAACACTGTATCAGTGATTCGCATAATAAAAAGTTTCAATGAAGGCCATTATAGCAGGCTTACTACCTAATGGATGAACATAGTAAAACAAGATTTAGTTATTCTTATTATTATTTAATTTCACGTATTGTCATTCTTGTCTAACTAGCACGACAGTAAGGTGCGAGGTGTAATTGGTATTATAGACGTTTTATTACTCAAGTCGTCTGTATATATTTATTTACTCAGATAAGTCCGTTTTGTTAGTAAATATCGGAAGCCAGTTAAGATGCGCAGACAGGTTGTATCCATTCGTATCGAAAATAAACATAAAATTTCACCATAATATCATTCTCAGGATGTTTACGTGGCGTTATACATATTATCTCAAGAAGTCGTATATATATATATATATATATATATATATATATATTATATATATATATATATATATTATATATATATATATATATATATATATATATATATATATATATATATATATAAATTCAATTTCTCAATTCAATTCAAACATGGTTTATTTACGGAACTGCATACATTCACATGCTTAAGTTCTCTTTATGAAAAGTGGTACAAGGGTTTGGGGATAAAAAGAGAAAAAGAAGATAATAAAAACAGAGGTTAACACCTATACCATATGATTGGCGATACTAACACACAAAGTAAAAAAGCACACTGAGCTATAACGTGATAGACAATATAACTCGAAATGACAACAAAAACTGAAAAATTAGACCATTGCTCTAAGTAAATCCCCCTTTTCGGTCATGTATTCCGATTTAAAAGCCATCTTTTGACGTCTCAGGTAAAACAGACCCCTATTTGTTAGGGGATATTTATAGGGATATTTGTTACTCGAAGCCAGGGACTTCGAGTAACAAATATACGAATTAAAAAAAAAAATATATATATATATATATATAGACGATTTTATCGGCAGTGAACTGAGCGGTTAGCGTCAAATAAGAGGCTATTTGAGGGACATAGTGTTGTACTATTACATAATGTTCAGACTTGTACAAAAGCACACTTACGCCCTTGAGACGCTACAGTACAGTATGGTGTGTAATGGCCCGGTAGCAAAGCGGGTAAGCGGGTGCGGACGCAGTAGTGTGGGCCTGTAGCAAGTGCTGAGTGCACAACATTTGAAAGGACAACGATTTTACGAGCTTTCGATTATCGAAAGTTTATCGTCGAGAGCTGCAGCGTGGCGTCAAGCCATTACAGCTTTGTTGCTGAGAACGACAACGATGGAGAGAACAGCTACTGTTGATGCTGTTGTTGTTGCTGTTGTTGTTGATGCTGTTGTTGTTGTTGTTGCTGTTGTTGTTGTTGTTGTTGTTGATGCTGTTGTTGCTGTTGCTGTTGTTGTTGTTGTTGTTGTTGTTGTTGCTGTTGTTGTTGATGCTGTTGTTGTTGTTGTTGCTGTTGCTGTTGTTGTTGTTGTTGATGCTGTTGTTGTTGATGCTGTTGTTGTTGTTGTTGTTGCTGCTGCACTGTCGAGCGAAGCAACGGCGTCTGTCGGCCATACCAATGGCGTTGACGCATGGTGGCCTACTGGACCTTCAGCCGGATGGCGAAAACGAGACAGACAGAGAAAGATAGAGAGATAAATATATAGATGAACGGGAGAGAGATAGAAGAAGAGTTAAACAGAGAACTAGAGAAATCGAGAGAATGCGAATGAATTGCAGACAACCACCAAAAGCCACTGCTTTTCCGTACACAAGAGATCCGTACACAGGCGTTCATACTTTATCGCCTTTATGTCCTATTACCCGCAAACGGGGAGGACCCGTAACGTAAACAATAAGCTTGTCGTCGCCGATGACTATATATATATACATGGGTACTCATGAGAGACGCGGCCAGTACTCGCCACGTCTGGAATCTGGATAGCGCTCTTCTGCTTGAGTTTTTTTTTATATGAATACCATCTGGTTACGGTTGTAGTAGTGTATTAGTAGGAAAGTGTAGTAGTGTTTGCGGATATCTTTCTCGTTTTTTAAACGTACCTTTGTTTATTCAGGCAGAGGGCAGTGACAGGAATGATGCTGATTCTCATCACATACACACTCAGTTTGTACTATTCTGAGGCACAAAAATGCAAGTATATTTTGTTGCGGGTACGCTCTATTCTCTTTTTGAAATGTTGTTTTTATATATATATATATATATTTTTATTTTCATCAATTAGCTAGACAACCACAGTTGTTGTAGCAGTGCTCTTGTTAACGATGCATGAGTGGAACGCAAAACCTGACAAATTTATATATAAACACATGCATATAGCTGTAAACGACGCCCACATAGCCAGTGAGTAGTCTACCATTTAATCTCGCTTTGCAGTTTTTCGTCCGCGTATGTACGAGCGCATTGTAAGTGACTTGGGGCACAACTCAACAAATCAGCGTGGCCGGTAAAACGAGAAGTCGAAGGCAAACATAAGAATGAAAAAAAAGAGACTTGTTCTTGTTACGATGAGAAATTGGCTCTTCAGCGCGTTTCATGGCGATTGGTCCGAGTTCGAACTCTGACGGGGGCAGAGAGAGAAAGAGATAAAAAGAGACAGACAAACAAACAGAGAGACATAGATACGTATATAGGTAGGTAAATAAATAGATGACCTCAGCAACGAAACGGGCGTCCGCTCAGACGCTCGTGTCTCTTGTACGCCGCCCTCGCCATCGGTATCTTCGTCATCGGCCGCCCACCCATTCGCCATCGCGGTCGTCATCGTCGTTGGTCTCGCTACGGCCGATGCTGCCGTTAAAAGCCATATCATTATTATTATTATTATTATTATTATTGCCATTTAACCAAAGTCATAATAATTAATATAGCCGTTAAAGCCGCACGATCTGCTGTATGATGTGTGCCGCACGACCTGCGTCGACTGTCTGTGCCGCATCATCTACGCCGGATACTTTAATCTGCTGCGCCCCATAATCGCTATGCCGATTAGCAGAGACTACGACTGACGAAATCCATACTGAGAATCATGTTTGACTACCTTGACCGACCTTATTAAGTGCTCTTTCCCTCGTTCTGCCCCATTGACTAGCCCGAGATCTAATCGAGGTAGTTTTGGCCGGGGGAGGGAGGGGGGGCGGGGGGCAGCAGGGTAATAGGGGGGCAATGGTGGCCGTGGAAATAGGAAAGGGAGAACCGAGAAGTAGGATAGGCAGCAAGGTATCACACACTATAGGTTCGGGATAGGTACGGGATTTTTGGAGGCCAACGTCCACGAGGTTGACTTGCTACCAAATCTATTGGTCGTACTGCCACTAAAGGTGAGAGGGAAAATGCTTTAACCCACACCAGGATGCACACTCAAGGGTAGTATAGACCCGCAACGCCGATGCTAGTTCCATAATCTACCCACCAAAAACCTTTCATTTAAACACCTTCTAACGAAACGTGAGGTTGGTGTCGTTTCTTAATATTACTTTAACCCTTGCTTTTACCTTCGGGTGGCGTGTGCAGAGTGCACATTGCGGTCAGCACAAAGTCTTAGTCCACTACTGATAACGATTGCGGCGAAGCCTGCGTAATGATGCGCCAGCTTTGAGTGTCGCTCGGGAATGCCTGCACGACTAGTTTGCGTGTTACAACAAGTTCGACTGCAGCGGTGGCCGCAGGTTTGTCGGGTCTTACGATCCTGCGGGCCAGGCCAACGGCCTGTGCGCTTTAACCAGAAGTAGCCGTAGTGTGCGTTTTAACCAGATGTAGCCATACGCTGCTACAGCGGAGGGCTGCGCGTATAACATGACGCTACCCACTGCCGTTGTCTACCACTACCGGGCTACCTTCGTCGTTGTCAGAGGTTACCCGGGTGCTCAGGAGCAATTTCGAGGGATCTCTGCTAGCGAGTTGATGTCACCCATAGCGGCTTAACGGCCGCCTAATACGCTTGTGGGGCCACGCCTGCCAGGCCGATCTGCTGGGGTCACGCCTGTCAGGTCGATACGTAGAGGTCACGCCTGTCAGGTCGATACGTAGAGGTCACGCCTGTCAGGACGCTATGCAAGAGTACCCCCGGTAACAACTATTACTATTAGACAGTACTAAAGATGCTGGTATTAGCACTACTACTACAATCACTACTGCTACTACTACTACTAAGCCTATTACCTCGACTGCAAAGAGTGCTTCGACTTCTACTACGATTACTGGTACTAGGAAGAAACCAGACTTAGAAAGTAAAACCATATTGGCAAGCACCTGCCGTGCCGCATGGCCCCGAGGTAGCTCGGTCACAGACACCGATCGTGCCAACAGCAGCAACGACATCACTGATGGTCACGCTAGGAACGCTGGTGACGCTGATGGCGACTAATGATGATGGTTATAGTAGATGGTGGATGATGCCACATTCATACAGGTATGATGACATCGACGCCTGCGTGACTACCACTTGCACTACCACAACTCGGATGCGATTTCTACGTGGGAATAATTCCACTGGTATCAATGCTGCTCTGTCAAGTGCAATACGTTCATACGTCGTGTGAACGTCATCGTTGTCGCTTACTGGCCATGAGTGCCTCTATAATGCTCACGTATGCTGCCCAGCCACGTACGCTCCAGTCATACACTTGACCAAACTCTGACATTTAATTACCAGTTATATAACTAATTGAGGCACTGGATTGCGGTTTGCTTGATGGACATCGCATGAAAGTGGGCACTTGATTCATTCGCCGATCATTCAACATTAAACAAAAAATAATACACAATTTTTGTTTCTGTTTTTACCGTAGCTTTCTTTAAACACCCAGTATAGTTAGTCGAACGGTATTCTTACTTTTTGATCTGTCATCCTTTCTCTCGGATAGAGAAGGGATTTATGAGGCCAGAACAAACCAACGACAAATTACCGTACTTACCAAATTATCCACTTGTATATTCGTATACGTTGCCACGCCCGGCGTACAGTACAACCAATAAAAGAACAGTGAGAACTAGTTTTCACGCCAGAGAAATGGATATAACAAAAGTGAAAAGCCACTTACCAAAACTGTGAACATTTCGACCCAATTAGCTAAATATAAACTAAGTAAGCGCAAGACAGAGAACAGAGCAAAAATTGTGAGTATTGCTGATGGTGAATTGGTTAGCGGACCAAATTCTGATCGAAGTTACTGCCAAAGTTAAGGCACAAAAGTCGCGGGGGGAGCACTCTTCTGCTTCTTACAACAGCGGGGGGCATCGCGAATAGACTCTTCTGCAGTGAGAGGCATTGTGAATAGACTTACCGTGCAATCCCCTGGGCTGGCTGCTTAACCCGAAAATGCACAAAGGCTTACGCCTCCATTCGCGAGTTACCAAGCAACAGTCAAGTCTACCTGTGTGAAAGATGCAGCAGTCAGGAGGGTTTGAATATATTCCCATTACGGCGCCGAACTGTTAACCACCACATGTTGACGCCACGGCCATCACCGAATCTTGCATAGTCGGATGCGCATACAGTCGCAACACAGACTGAAGAAAATTATACGAATGCAGTTCCTGCCTCATTCATTCCTGCCTTATTCTGTTCTGAACAAATCTGCATATCCTAGCAAAGCGTACGCGTCTCGCCAGGATTACCACTCTTTTTGTGTGAGAGCGGCCAGTCAGCTCTTCCGACTCAACCGCTTCATGAGAAAGGAGCATTCCCCTAGTACCATCAGTTTATTCTTTTCTATTTGTGGTCCTTCGTTTATTTTGAGATGTACACCGTGTACACGTTTTGTACATTTGCTTAATACACCGCACAAATGAGGTTTATTGTGATTCACGCAACACAAACCATGCAGACAAATTCCAGACGTTTCACTGCCAACAGGCGTCTGATTGACAATTGTATCTAATTTGTTTGGCATATATATCTTAAATACGTATATTACCATTTTATATCAGGGGCATTTAAGGCAGCAGCATATACGATACCTAAGCATCTATATTCAACGTGCACTGTCTCAATATCTACTGAGTGAGTGCCATCTATTGGAATATGTTCTTGTTTATAATATGCAACCTGGTTCTTTCTTACATTTGGTCCCAAGGCTAGGACCTCCGATAGGTAGATTTATTTCCCAAAATTTTCTCCATCGAAAATTTCCATTTTCCCTGGAGATATGTCTGTTTGATCTTCGATTTTACTCTTCCTTCCGAAACGTTCCTTCTGCCCATTGCTGACTGTTGTGCCCTAAAGAAAACAGTTGCCATCGGAACTAATTCGACATCTTCTCGAACCCATTGGAAGGACCGGTAAGCGGTAAACCCCAGGGTGCAGAAGGAGCGTCTGTAAGAACAGCTGATGATACTGCTTCTCTGGCCATCCATCTCTGGTGTATGTGCCGATATAGTATAGCTTAACACAGCACCTGCAGTTGTCGACAATCACGTATTCTGCCTGAAAATTGCCACCGCTGACGTTCCAAAGGAGCTCCCTTTTTTCAACTTTGTAGGCTCTCTGGTCGCGGTCCTACTTTGCGTCTAGGCGTTACGAAATGAAACCATTTTTACTACAGCGGCAAGATAGCTGTGCATAATACTGCGCCTCTATATTAGCTCTTGTTTACTCTTACTGTAAATTTCGTAGTAAGTATCTGAGCTTATGTTAACCTTTCGGGTGATCAAACTTGTATCTGACGTTTGGTACGTCAGCCAGGTTTAACGGCTGACGCAGTTCTTTGCTAGGTTGTACATGTCGGTTCTAATTCGGGTCAGCCTCCTCTTTATATCGGCATATTTTTGCTCTTACTACTATTTCTCTCTCTCTCTGTATATATATATATATACCTCTAATGCTCTGGTCTGTGACTCAATTTACACACGCACTCGCCGTTTGAGAATGAGTCGTCATCGATGTCCTCTCCCTTCGCCTCCTTATTGTCCTTTATTTGTGTGGTTCTCACTATAATCGACAATTTACCGATGAAACTCTCACCCCTCTGAACATCACTCGTCGATTGACCCTCCAACCCTATAGAGAGAAAAAAAACCTCTCTGAAGTTGCTCTTTACTGGGGTGAGCCACCGGCGGTGGTAGTGATAGTGGCAGCCGTAGCAGCAGCAGTAGTAGCAGTCGTAAGAAGGTCGAGGACTTCCGAAGCCAAGAATCCTTCGGGGTTGTCGTGGACGAGTAAACGAACCATGATCGCCACCGCCCCCACCACCCCACTGCGATGTTTAACCCTGTGGCGAGACGAGACGGTCGACGGTGCTAGTCTGGCAGCAAAACGACGGCGGGCGAAGATATTTATAGCAGACTGCTGACAGTGACTTCCCTAACTAAGAGTTCCCGCCGCTTGCTCCCTTCTCGCCTCCCTCTTCATCTACCCGCCTCCCCCGAACCCCGCGGAGCAGGGCTTGGCCCAAGAGAGAGAGAGAGAGGAATCGGTCCTCTTTGGGGTCGTCCGTTGATCCATTGATTATTGTTGTTAGCTTGCTGCCAGGTCTGGCGCGGTAGTCGCAAAACAATCGTGCTGGGTCAGCTGCTGCTGCTGTTGTTGTTGCCGGTAAACGTGGACGTGGAGATAGGCCATCGGAGCCGACGTGCAGTGGGCAACATTTTCGGCCAGCAGCGCAGAGGCAAAACGGTCGAAACGTGGACCCTCTAGTTTCATTGGCCATTGGATACTCTGTGACGATTTCGCTTTCTAGATGGCTCTCCGTGCCGAAATTCAAATGAGCGCTCGCCACCGTGACCGTCATCATCTGGTGCAGATGCTGATTTATCTACCTGATAAGATTGCCTCGTTGATAGTCCGCCTACAGTCGCTAATAGCGACAATAACCACAACGGTCAAACCGATGAAGATTAATATACCCATATATATATATATATATATATATATATATATATATATATATATATATATATATATATATATATATATATATATATATATATATATATATATATATATATATATATATATATATACGTATATATGTACGTATATATATATATATATTGACGGCAACACCATCAACCATAATAAGAAAGGCGTGTAATTGTCACACCGAGTAGGCGGAATCCCGTTCAGGCAAATATAAACAGCACCGGCCCTGGCAATAATCGAATGTTGCTGCTAAAGCACCAATTATGAAAACCATGCGGATGCAATATGCAAGTGCATAGGACTGCAAATGCGCAAGAGATATAGTAACAACACTAGCGTTGCTGCGATCGGTTCAAAAAGGCTGGGTTTAGATGACAAACAACAACAACAACAACAACAACAACAACAACAACAACAACAACAACAACAACAACAACAACAACAACAACAACAACAACAACAACAACAACAACAACAACAACAACAACAACAACAACAACAACAACAACAACAACAACAACAACAACAACAACAACAACAACAACAACAACAACAACAACAACAACAACAACAACAACAACAACAACAACAACAACAACAACTGTGTTAGCTAATGTATATTGTGTTTCGATATGTGGTTTGATCGTATGAAGTTGACGACGCCGTCGTCCCCATCATTAACGTTGGCTTATCACGGGCCATGCTATCGGCATTTAATATGAGAACTGGAAATCACCTACATCTGCAGGTCAACAAATATTAGATGAAAATATTTGAAGCCCGACTTATCGATGTGTAGAGACATGCAGTCACGAACAGCACGGCAAACTAAAATTGAAGAATTGATCCATGCATGCCTATCTAGAGGTCGTTTTTGTCGCGACTGTCGCTAACGCACGCGGGATATAAGTTATCACATAAGTCATCACACAGTCAGGCAAAATACATTCTCTTATAAAACAACAAGAGAAGAAAATACACGATCATTCATTGCAAAAGTTCCTAACAGATTTGGCGGTCGTATTTAGACGTGTTTTTTTTCCGTAAACCAGCTCGTACTCTCGTCTGCTTACCATACTATTTCTTTATGCCCTTTGTAAGAAAACGTAGGATAATTTGGCTTGGGTTTAAATATAAATATTTGCTATACTTGCTAATAGATCAAAACGCTTTTTGTTATTATATAGAAAGGGCAGAAAATGAATACATATATATATATATATATATATATATATATACGAGTCAATATGCATTATAATTATAATCATACGATATCACGTGGTGTATCTGTCGTCTGAGCGAATATGCTGATGCAGCTGGTCAGCGGTTTAATCTTTGTTTTGCTCTTCTATTACCAACGAGTGAACTGTCAAATCATTATTACTTTTCTTACTGTGGCTAATACTATACTGTAATATATATATATATATATATATATATATATATATATATATATATACATATATATACATAAATATTACAGTATAGTATTAGCCACAGTAAGAAAAGTAATAATGTTTTGCTCTACTATTACTAACAAGTGAACTGTCAAACTATTATTACTTTTCGTACTGTGGCTAATACTATACTGTAATATTTATATATATATATATATATATATATATATACATATATACGACGATCTGTCACCACAGCGTGTATAATTTGGTACTGCTTTGTAGTGATACGTTTGCGTTGGGTTTGTGACGTCGTTGCTGTAGCTGCTGTGATGCTGCTGCACAGAGTGCCACCCGACTTGCAGGGCACTGGTGCAAAAATACTGCACCTGTTGCTGTGTTGTTACAGCTGCTGCCGTCAGCCTGGCGACGAACTCGAAGCCGGTGAGTTGTGGTGGTGTGGCCGAGAGGTCGTCCCCCTGCCGAGAGGCCCAGCTGACCGTCAAAACAATTCGTTCGCACGCTCTCGCGACTCAGCCATCGGCGCGTCATTCTCGGGCCAGAAGGTCGAAGGCTGCTATTGGCTATTTTTAGCTTCTGACCGATGCTATTTATGGCCTGCCGCCACAGAACTGCTGCTGCTGAGGTGTTGTTGTCGTAGTAGTAATAGTAGTAGTAGTAGTAGTAAATGTTGTTGTTGTTGTAGTGGTTGTTGTTGCTGTTGTGGTGGTGGTTGTTGTTGCTGTGACGGTTGCTGTTGTTGTAGTGGTTGTTGTTGCTGTGGTGGCTGTTGTTGCTGTGGTCGTTGTTGCTGTGGTTATTGTTGTTGTGGTGGTTGTTGTTGTGGTGGTTGTTGTTGTTGTTGTGGTGGTTGTTGTTGTGGTGGTTGTTGTTGTTGCTGTGGTGGTTGTTGTTGCTGTGGTCGTTGTTGTTGTTGCTGTGGTCGTTGTGGCTGTTTTTGTTGTTGCTGTGGTTGTTGTTGCTGCTGTGGTCGTTGTCGTCGTGGCCGCGACGAATGCAGTTACTTACTGAGATGAGAGCGACGGCGGCGCCGCGTCAGCCGCTCTTGTTTGCACCAGCTCGACCGGCAACATCTCAGTCTCAGGTGGCCTCGTCCGTCGTATACAACGAGGTCGTGTGAGGGTCGTCGACACCGTGGTCGTGGCGGCGGCGGGCGTCGCAAGCGTGTCATTTGCGTCACGTTGGAAGCGTGCCTTTGCGTCGTCGCTTGAAGATAGGCCGGGACCGATTGCGTCTTGCCGACGTGCTCTACCCCCCCCCCCCCCCCCTGCCACTACCTCCACCACGCACCCTCCTCCAACATCGCACAATAAGAATCGGAAATGAGAAGGAATTCGCTCTTTTTCGAATTTCTTAGCCCACATTTTGTGCCATATCCATGTATGTATGTATGTGTGTACGAATGCATGATGACGTTTTCCTCCACACACTGGTTGTTAGCTGTGTGCTTAGCGTCAAATCGGAAAACGTCAAAGCAAATGTAAATAAATCGCCTCGAGTGTGCTTTAGTTTGCCGGAATTTAATCCGCCAATCCTAGTGGCGCCAGATGGTCGCCGGTTGTCTGGTCCACTCCATCCCGCCAACAAGTATATATATATATATATATATGCACCACGCATCGATTTGAAATTACCGCCATAAAATGCGCATTTTACTTAATATGAGTGTACTGTTTAATTAGTCGTTTCACACTCACTCTCAAACAAGACGTTTGAGAGTCCGTCCCCCCATTTCATTGGAAAATTAGATTTTAGTATGAGTTTGACATCTCTCTAAAATATAGACGATACAAATTGCGACACTCTTATATATATATATATATATATATATATACACACAAAATGCCAAGTTCGGCCACGTTTTCGCTAAATGCGCCCTTGGTGGCTGTCCACGACGTCAGCTTATTTGCTGTTCTCTAACGAACAGCCCTGGTGGGGCTTTCCGCCTCGTCCTTCACGCCATGGATTTACCCAGCGGTACTGTGAAAAAGTAAAGCTCTCTGTTGAAATGGTCATGCCGTCAAATTCACTGCACTGATAATGCATCAGGGGAGTGTTATCGAGCGCTCTTTCTCTTCCCGTCTATCTATCTACCTTTAACTAGTTCGGTTTCAATGCTGCTTAGACTAACCGAGCAGTGGTTATCTGACCTGCTTTCTGCACCGGCTACCTTTGAAACCAGTCTACCGCCGCCTCTCCCGCTCCCGAAGCGCCGTTCTTCAGCTGAACAAAATTGGAACAACTGAAACTGCCAATCCCGATAGGGATTTCACTAGCGCATCTTCTCACAAAACGCCGTATCCATTACGACGTTGAGCACTCGCTCGCTACGAAAAGAACAGGAAAACAGGAAGGAAGAAAAAGAAGAAAATAAAATGATATGCTTGGCAGACGAGCGGCTATATACGCTGCTCTCATCATAGCTAGTTCGTCCAACGGCACATTCAGATAGATATTCAAAAGCCAAAGGGATACACGAAAGAAAGAGAGAAATAATAGAACGGGAGATATATATAGAAGAGAGGGAGAGAGGGGCATACGAAAAACGCTGCAAGCCGAGATAGACAGGATCCTCTTTGTCGAGGGAAGAACCAAAAACGGTCGGAGAAAAAGGGCGACTTGAGTTCCCGTCGTCGTCGTGTGGGAGCGGCTTAGTCAACACAACAATTGCTGTGTGTGTGTGTGAGCAAACCGACTCGATGGCCATCCGCCTGCGTATGGCCTTTCCACCGCACAGAAAACGACTCGAAAACTGCGAGATCTGTGTGTCTCCTCAGACTTCTGCTCGGGCTCTCGGCTCTCCTGACAAGTATCCTGTCTGGCATCTTTCTTTTCCTTCTTCTTCTTGTTCTTCTTGGGCCCTCCAACAACTGGTCCACGAGGCTCGCAGTTCGCGGAGACTCCGTCGGACCATTATCATTGTCGAGAATATGACACGACAAGGGTCAGCCAACGACGTAAGCCCCCCCCCCCCCCCCGCCTCCGTCAGACAATTTGGCAAAGATTAGCTCTAATCCCAGCGTAGGCGTTCGTGCCAGCTACACAAAAACTGTTCTGCTATGCTCTAATATGCATATTTTTATGTAAAACCTTTTCCTGAAAAATGTACGCATATATATATATATATAAATATATATGTCAAAGCAGTAAACTGCTAGCGACGACTAGTGTGGGACTCGAAAACCCACTAGGTCCGGATTCTTGTCCACCTCCTCAAGTTCGGACTTCGGTATGGCATTGCCCCTGAAATAGTTACTTTTTCTTGACTACATACATATGCTCTGTTAGGATTTCTATGCAAACATAATAGGGATGCGTTGCTGTGCACTGCATATTTAGAAGCGACAGATTGTCGCCGGAAATGCTATTATTAAACACTTAAGTAATCAGAAGTTCCGATAAAACACGCATTAATAACTTACGACGTGACTTCTAGTGAAACACGGCGGCACCACGTATAATGCTCCTCTATGCGACAGTGGTGCTTTATTACCAAACAGATTGTCATTCGGCTTGACATCGACATTGAACATTTCTGAGTTTACTTGGCGTTTAATAGGCTTGGTGCTGCGATACGCCATGAGTCAGTTATTAATAGATAATTGAATAATTATCACTATTATATTTGCACGAAAACAAACTGTTTTAACCGTAACAGATGCTTATGTAGTTTATTTGAAAAACGTGACATTGATTAGCGCCGCATGCCTAACTGTGCAAAGACTGTTTGAGCCTTCCTAATATCTGGATTGATTCCGTAATGTCAGACCACATTGTAATTGTGTTTTGTAACTACCAAATCGGTGGTGAATAAAGCTCGTATTAGGGGTTACTGTAATGGTAGTGCTTAATAGAGTTTAAAAACGAGGCTGGATGCAGTGAGCCCTAAAAATAACTTTTATTTACCGCAGCTTGCGCTACCTCAGTAACTGCAGCTTCAAGATATATATATATATATATATATATATATATATAAAGGTGGGAAATGATGCTGTTTGTATAATTGATGTCTTTATTTATACTTTATGTCTTTATGTCAAAAGTAATCACCAGAGGTTGAAGCACAAATATTCTACTGTCTTACGCGCCAAAGGACTTCTTGTTCCCGGAGTTTCTGCGGTTGTGACAAGAACCAGTATTTGAGATGTGTTTAGCGGACTAAACTGATAAAAGTCGTTATGTTCCCAAACGTTATGATGGCTGCCTCCTCCCACCAGCACTGGCAGCATGTGCATTGTGATATACCGATTACTTCTAAACCAGATTTGTTAAGCTTGTCGATGAGTTTGGCCGTGATTACGGTGGCTGCCTGATTTGGTCGGTTTTGGTCGGTTCATCACTCAAACACTCCAGGAGAGCATCAGAAAAACGAGCACTCCACTTTCGCACTGACTTGATGTCGTCTTCTCTCCGTATACGACCACCATCGGCGATAAATATTCCGGCCGGTTAAACACCTTCCGCAGTTCGAATCACTGATAACACCGCGCTGCCCCACAATCGTCGAAATTCTCGCAGTGGGAACGTCAATAAGTCGTCACGCACACTGCCGCGTCAATTGGACGGGACACACAACTGCCTGCCTACGCACGACCACACCAGACGCTTCATTAACCTTCCTAGATGTTCCTCACGATGTGATCTCGAAGTGACATACTCAAATTTCAACCGGTTTGGTTGTTACGACGTTTCGTACTTATTTATTTGAACTGCGTACATATATATATATATATATATATATATATAAATATATATATAAATATATATATATATACATATATATATATATATATATATATATATATATATATATATATATATATATATATATATATATATATATACGCGCTTGTACGCGAAATGTACATATGTGTATACTCACCAAATGTCAGCTTATAGGACATAACTAGGTATAATGACACGATAAAGTGTGAAATAAATTGAATATATACGCGTTTATATCGCAAAAACTTGAATTTGCTGGGTGTACATCTTGAAGCTGTTTGCACCCAAATTCTACTTGTATGTCCGTGTATCTACTAAGGGTATTGAAACGTGCATACAGATAATACAAGTGTCGTCTTTTCCTTGAAAAAAAATAAAAACAGAGACGTTCAGTCCATACACATATACGTGTCGTTGTTGTATTCAGTTGGTGATCGGTTGGTTAACTAGCGGCCTAGCGAGGTTGTTTACTGAACGAGAAGAAGAGCAGGAAAAAAGCAGATGAAAGGAAAAGTCGCACAAGAGAAAAAGAAGCTGAATAGGTAGAAAGAGTGGTATAAACAAAGGGCGTGCTGCTGTTCACTTTAGCGTACGAGACTAGCTCACCACTGACTGTCTCTCTTTGGCGCCGTTGCTTTCTCAGCTCTCGCCAGTCATTTGTTTACTATGCCAACTGGCGGGCCGCCGGATGAGTGGCGGCCATTGGCTCGGTGTCCGGGACCCCAAGTAGTCAGCAAATGAGAATAGAAAGAGACGTCGGATTGAAGCTAGTGCACGACGGGGCGGTCCGCGGCAGGCGGCAACTTCTTGAACCGAAATGAGATAAAAGCTCTAGAACTCAAGCATGGTCCCGCTGCCGGGAGCTAATTACACACACATATATATATATATATATATATATATAAAGAGAGAGAGAGAGAGAAAGAAAGAGGACGAGAGCAAAAGAGAAGGAAAGTAGAATACAACGGAAGCTTTTGTAGCTTTAGTTCTAGTGTATCTCTAGTGGTGTGCGTGCTTTCCAGCGTGCCCTGCTCCTGGACAGTGTCTATTACGAAGAAACAGAGGCAACGGCAATGACTCCAGTAACAGTGGCTGCAGGGAAGTCTTTTTCTACTGAAACAGCTACTAGATTTTATTATTTTTTGAATTACAGCGCTTATGTGCTCTAGAATTTCCACTGGAACAGCTACTATATTTCATTATTTTTCGAATTACAGCGCTTATGTGCTCTATAGGCAAACTAGGGCAGGCGATGGTGGGTGAATATATATATATATATATATATATATATATATATAAATGAAGAGTTGAAGTGAAAGTAGATAAAAGGCGAAAACCAAAATGGTTTAACGTCAAGGCGAAGAACGCAGGTCTGGACATGCAGGACCGCACCGCCCGCAGAAGACCCGGAGAACCGCCGACGGTTCAAGCATGACGGCCAAGCTCAGTGAGGTGCCTGACCGAACTCACGCGTGGCAGAACACAACGAGGGCACCGACGGACAACCACCACACGGTAGATGTCCTGGTGCCGTTGATGATGCTTTAAGTACTTCTGCTGATTCCGATACGACTGACGTTGCCGTTGTTCTTACAACGTGACGAAAATTACGATTTGAAGCTCGCTCCTTCAACCCCTTCCGCGATTGTGGTCTCGGGTGGCCGGGTACGGTTGTTACAGAATGTTCGCTGAAATGAGCGAAACCAACCTTCACTGAACATTGGAACATTGAGTCGGCAGCCACGGAGCGAGTCTAACAGATATACGACGGGAAGAGGATTGTGGGCGTTCTTTTTTTGGGCGAGTTTTGCTTGGGCGTTTGCTGGTTTTTGGGCTTTTAGCGACTAGCTAGAAATGCAACTATTTGCCAAATACAGTTTTTGCTGTTGGAATGGCAGTAACAGTATGTGTTAGTATTATAGTCTTGTAACAGTAAATTAGTCATGGTGTCATTGCCCTGGTTGGTGAGGCCATTGGTGTTGGTTTTGTTACTAGCAAGGGTTTGTTGGTGCCACAACCACCAACAAAAGCCTCGCCTTGACGCTATTTCGCCTGATGACACGAGACCGCTCTGCCGGTAAGAGCTCACCGCGTTTGCGTATACCAGCTCATGAAGGCGACCTCAAGCGTTAGAGCTGTGCGTTCTTTGGTCAATTACGAAATGCGTGTCAACAGTGCATTGGGTCGTCGTATCATTTATCTGCTTCTACTACTATTACTACTGCAAATACAACGACTACGAATTACAAGCATTGTAAGACTACGCAAGAGGCCACCTCGCTGCTACGTACAGTATTGCTACCGACCCTTTTAAACAGCACTATGATAAAGGAAATAACACCTCGGGCTCAAAGTCTATGCAGCGTATATGAGATGATATCTGGTAGGTAACAGTAAGACTAAATAACAAAGCTGCACGCAGGAGATCTGTGGAGAATATTTTAGATAGCCTAAAGTCTGGCACGATCGTTTCCCTTTACTATTCGTGCTGCTATCTTGAGGGGTGCAGGCACGTGACTGTTGTACTAAGCAAAACAAGTTGCCAGCCAGTGCAAATACATATATATATATATATATATATATATATATATATTCGTATAATCATGTAGAACAAAACCTGCTCTGTTCTCTGTTGCTAGCTCAATTTGACCCAATTGTCGTACCGATATTGAGTACGGCGTTCTAGGGTCCGGGCAGCGTACGAGGTTGGGGTAACACCACAGTAGGCAGCAATGCACGACGATCATTTATTTCCACGGCTTGCACAGGTTAGCAGGAGTTACGGGGCGAGACTAGACTGTTCGCAAACAGGGCATGCGGTCGGCTCTATTGCCTGCCGCCCGTCTGTGCACCTTCCCGCGATGGTTGATGGCACGCCTTCCGCGCAGGGTTAGCAATATCACAGGAGCTCGCTCGCTCGTCGTCTATGTAGTGCAGTAGTAACCTCCAGTGCACCAATCTGAGTGCCACGTCAAGTGGAGCATAATAACTGCGCTAGGAACTACGCAACGAAGTTTCCGGAAGAAAACATGTGCTTTTCGTAATACATATATATATATATTTCAATTTTTCAATTTCAAACGTGGTTTATTCACGGAACTGCATTTCACAACGCGTAAGTTCTCTGAAAATAAAAATGGTGGAAAAAAATGAATCAAACAACAAAGCAGATAATTACGCTCGACAAAATCCAAGGAGTGCTTTGTATAAGCACTTTACACATAATGGTATTACAGTGGTTATTGATTATCACAAAAACTTCAACGCATGTTTGTATATATATATATATATATATATATATATATATATATATGCATATGAAAACACACTTCCATTTTGGAAAGTTGCAGAATGCCTACCGCAGTTGTAATGATCAACATGCAATTCATATATATATATATATATATAAATATCATCTGCTTAAAAAACTCGCCCAATCTCTTATTTACCGAGGCGTTACTCATCATAGCGCAGATGCGATTAAGCAGTTTTTCCGTCACAGGAACATCAGGCCCTGGCGTCTCAAAAGATTAAACGGCGAATCACTGGGAACCCACTCGACGGAAGGGCTCTGCCAATAACGTCGTAAATTCCGGCTCGTGCCTCTCCTCTGCACGGCAACCGTTATGGATGCAGGATAACGGCTGATATGTTCCAGCGTTCGCCGGTCCTCCGCATCTGCTTAATTGGTGCGAACTCGACGAACAGTGGCCTCCTACGTCTAGTCGAAGGCCGACACTAATCCTCATCGTCATGCCGTCGGACAATGCACCCAGAAGGGCGTGCGGCGATGCAGTGCCCGCGCCGCTAGCTTATACTGATCTCAGGCGAGCTCTTGCGGTGTTATTGCGAGCCGAGCGGAATAAACCCTCAAATTGCTTTTCGAACAAGGGAGCCATCCACTCATGCTGAGAACACGTGTTCTCCGGTGTTTCACTAGCTCCTTTTTTCTTCCTTGTGACGTTGCTTTTGAGCTTTTCTCTCTGGAATGGTCTCGTCTAGGAATGGGCCTATACAGCCCTCAGCTGTGGCCCGATTTAGCGTGACAATGTCGGAAAGGCCTTATTCTCCTTTTGATACCGGTAGGAATGCCTTAAGAGTCATGCTAATACCAATTCCGTGTTGAGAAATTGTTCCACCGTCGCTATGGCTACACTGTTGTGATCGCGCAGCTTATCGGCCGTTGTCTTGTTTACACTCCTCGCAATATGCGTGTTAACCTGGAGGCTTAAAGAAAGAACGGAGCTGAGAGAAAATGCTAGACGAACCATTTAATCCTAGTCGATCGCATGCACGTCTGAGCTTGGCGAGCATCTCACTCCAGGAATACCGTCGAAAAAAATGGCACGCCCAGTAAATCCGGATCCTGTAGAGAAATAATTTTAGACCAGGCAGGAAAGAGGGCCTGAAGTGTTCTCTGCCCACGTCAGATGCGAAGCATTGTTTCGGATAGAAACAATGACCAGCTTCTTAAGCGCAAGGCAGAACAAGGGTGCCCCCAATGGTACCAATCGTCTCGGTAGACCCCTGTCTCTGACATAGTAATTTCATCCGACGCCATCGGCATGAAAGCTTCCTAGTAGGCGGCTCGGACGTAGCTGTACCAGTGGGAGGTCTATGACCTACCATTCTAAATTCGCACTGTAATCAGAGCGCTCTTGAATTTTCATTTATATAAACGTTGGACCCTGCGAGACCTAGTAAAAAACCCGGCCAATTGCACCACACTTTCCAGCATTCGTCACGAACCCTAGCTGGTGTTTGTCAATCTCCTTTCGTAAGGGATAATATATATCTATAGACTTTTTT
Organism: Dermanyssus gallinae; assembly: GCA_003439945.1. Taxonomy (NCBI): domain Eukaryota; kingdom Metazoa; phylum Arthropoda; class Arachnida; order Mesostigmata; family Dermanyssidae; genus Dermanyssus; species Dermanyssus gallinae. The sequence continues at coordinate 142,743 of QVRM01006674.1, forward strand.
GATAATTTATTGATTTATAATATTAACCCAAATCTGCAATCTCAAAAAACATCGCCTCAAGATGGTATGCGTCAGGCCAGAATTGGGTCTACGGCTCCTAAAAATAGACAAAATCGTATATATATATATATATATATATATATATATATATATATACAAGTGAAGACAAAGTATTTGCAACTAATCTTTGCCCTTTGAGCTGCCTGTGTGTGGTGACCTCTTAATTGCTTTTCGGCACCTATTAAATAGGGATCTACCAGAGTACAACGGTAGCGTTGTCGCCTTCTCCATGCGTATAGATTTCCTTCTTCATCTGAGCCGATTCGTCACCAACGGCCAATGTCCCTTTCAATCGTCCTTGGGGGTCCATAGATACGGCGGCCGATCATATATATATATATATATACACACACAGGGCAAGAGAGAGAGAAACACAAATAATAAATTTGTCAGTTTAAAATTATTGACAGTAGTGGGTAGTAATGCGAATGTCGAGTAATGTGTCGTATCCTGTCGGCCATATATATATATATATATATATATATATAAATCGGTAAATTAAAAAAATATTATTATCAATTCTCGTTAAGGCTTTAAGAATGGTGGTGCAGAGTGTCGTGGTTGTGGTTGTTGTTGCTATTGAAATGTATTGCCATGGATAGAGACGACGGGCACCGAAAGACAGAGCATGCTGCTGCTGGTGGTGGCCGCTGTACAATATCCACTGCCTGCACTTGGTACTTGGTAACTTTAGAATCGTCGACGCCATTCGTATCCGTACGACGTGGTTGCGTTTATGGGCATGGCTTCGTTGAGTGGGCGCAATTGAAGAGGACATGGGGTAACACAGAGCACGCTAGAGCGAGAGAGAGAGAGAGAGAGATAGAGATAGAGAAAGCCGCATCCAGCATTGGGCACTTCAGTCGATGAGCCTCCTCTTCTTGGCGTGTCACCGCCCAGCTGCGTAACTCAAACTACTCGCCGCTCAGCCTACCTCTCTCGGCCCGCGGCAGCGGCAACGGTGACGGAAGGGAGGACACTAAAGATGAAGTGCGTGGACGCGTAGACCTCAGTCTTCGTCGTTTGGGGGGAGTTGTGTATGTGTAGAGTGTTTGTCGATGTCGATATCGATGCGTATTGTACTTCAGGCGTGGGTGCGTGTGTACACAGATTTAGGGTAGTTTTTTTGTTTGTTTGTTTGCTGGGGGGAGCGGGATCAAATAAGGGAAACCAGCACTACTACTACGACTATACAGCTATATGGGGGAAGGAGCATGGCAGTAGCTGTCAGCAACTGCACAACTTACTCCGTAGTGGAATACTAGTATGTGGCGTCTAGGTGATCTAGGCAACTAGCGTACTTGTCATGGTTGTCATCTGCCGGGGTGCTGCCAGTTCGATCCCCGACGCTGATCGAATTTTCTCTGATGAGCCATGCTTATTGAACGTAGTTGATAAACAAATACCGCGACGGAGAGTCAGCGGCCAGGTTGCCCTGCGAAGACACAAGGTTGGAGTGAAATCCTAGATATCTCAGCAGCTGTCCGGCCCTCTCAGTGCTTTGAAGAAGAGAATATGCCGCAAGACTGTCCCAAGCCCGTAGGGGATTGAATGACGATGGTCTATAATTGAAAATAGCATTCTTAAAAGTGTTAAAATGTAAATAAATAAATAACTAAACCAAATTTAAAACAGTACCATAGTATCGGCAGTAGAAGAAGAAGTAACAGCAGTTGTCGAATAGTGGTGGCCGCCTTTGTGCTTAGACAGTGCACCCCGTCCGCCCACCCCACTTCACCCCAGTGCACCCCACTTCAATGTCACATGGCGTGTCGTTACAAAGACGGAGATGTGATGACCCCGACTACAGCCCGTTTCTGATGCCAGTTGTTGTCGCAGCTGTTGTTGTTGTTGTCGTCGTCTCTGTTGTTGTCGTCGTCGTCACTATTGTCCTTGTCAACTGATGATGTCTGCTGCTGTCACTTGAGCGCCCTCTGGCTCATGGTGCAGCTATCAGTCACGACCTCAACGTGGTTTAGCTTTCGGCGTGGCCACGTGGTGGCGCCACCTGTTCAGGTGGGCCTTCAACGTCTTCCAACTGGCAATGGGGCAGCTCGCCTCAAAAGCGGTTCAAACCCATAGAATGTTTATAAATAATCATAATATGTATCTTGTGATGATATAAAAAGGCTATACATGTAAGTGCTAACGCTTAGGATTATACGATTGCACATATATATATATATATATATATATATATATATATATATATATATACAGGGTGTTACGTAAAAAGTAGTACTTCTTTCGAGGTTTGATAGAGCTCGGCAAGAAAATAATTTTTCCCAATGGGCGGAAGCCAAGAAAACGTTTTGTTTAGGAGTGAGGATGAAATTTAGAAAAGTCGTTATTCTGCCTTATTTTCTCCTACATAGTTGTACAAAATCTACGTTTGCGGGAGAACCAGTCAACGCACGAAGCAACCGATCATACCAGTGTGTTCGGCGGAAAATTTTGCATAACCTAAATGACACCTAACGCAAGCTAGCAAAAAGCAAATAGGTGGAATAAAAAAAATCATAAAAAGTCGATTTGTTGTTATAACTTACGTTGAAGCTTTTACGTGCAAAATCTAAAAATTTTGCCATTGCGCACAAATGACGAACACTCTCTGACGATAGCAAATTTAATGCCCGTCATTTTCGTACCAAAGTGATGGTGCTGCGTTACGTAGTTGCTGAGAAACTAGGCTTTTTCGACAGCCATATCAAAAGCAAAGGCATGCATACTTCCTAGCATCTTGACCTGCTTTACCACAGAAACCACTTGCGCACGTCCAGAAACACACCAGCATTTATTTATTATAAGAAGTGCTCGAAGTTCCGTCCGCCTACCACTAAACACGTTCTGTAGCGATTGCACAGGCTCTCTTGCACTCGTGTAAACATGTTAGGCATTGCCCTAACGGCGTCAGCAGCGTTGAATATACGGTCAACCAGATCTTCACGCGATTCAACGGGGGTTTCGTAGACAACACTCTTTAGGTAGCCCCACAAAAAAAAGTCGAGGCTTGTTAAATCGGGGGAGCGAGGTGGCCAAGCTATAGACCCGCCTCGGCCGATCCACCGATTCTTGAATGCTTCGTTTAGGTATTCTCGAACCGTAGCAGAGTTGTGCTAAACGAAAATCACCTGCGATCTACCCTTTAGATCAATTGACAAATTCACCATTCCGCACTAACCTCGGTAGCCTTAGAATTGCCTACTTCACAAGAACCATCTGTCATGTTCATAATTTATAAGCCCTTCCCTGTCCCCTATGGTTGACAGGCGGTCCGCGTTTCTCAATTTCTTGTATTGGCAGCCCTGCCGTGGTATATAATATATATATTACAATTATGTTTATTTCACTCAAATTAAGTATAATATACATTTCAAATTGTATCTTCATGAAGCTATTTCTTCTTCATTTGTATATAATACTGTATAGTGTTAAAGCCGGTTGGTCTTCTAAACCCTGTTAAATTTAGTTGCAGACTTGTGAGCGTGACTCCTATGCCCTGGCAATTTGCTACAAGCATTTATATTTTTTTATGGGACCGTCTTTACCAGACGAAAAATGTATCGACATTATAACAATATAGACGAACAAAATAGAACTGACCTTTGGCTAAGTATGTTAGGACTGCAACATAAACCTAGCTAACGTGATGACAGCCACGCTAAGCTGCCCTTTCTGGAATTTGTTGATGGCGTCTCTGTCCCAATCGTCGACCGGATTGCTCTAGAAATTAAAAAGGTCTATTCATACTGAGTGTTTTTGCTTTACTTTGTATACCTGACTTCGAGTTTTACAAGAATTACCAATTCAATACACAGTTTGGCAATCATTCTGGTGGACAACCTAGTGGCGTATTTTTACTCAGTTTATAAAGCTTAATTACTTTAACTGTCAAGTACATTTTACATATAAAAGAACTAAATCAGTTTACTCGTGAGTAATAAGGATCAGTTTCAAGAAGCGGAAAATACAGCACGAAAACAATATTGAGGACTGTAAATCTATACGGATTCACAAGAGTACTCGTCTTATGGCGACACCAGATTATAATGACCTCTTTAACTTTTTTTTTTTTATAAATACACTTCATTTATTATTTAATGTTACGGTCTTTTAACTATATATAAAAATATCGAATTATCCATCCTAATAAGGTGTTTTAAGTGGGCACTGTCTACAAAATTCATACGTCTTGGCGAGAATCCTACCGATCTACCAAAAGCAGCAGCGCCCTTCATCTATGCCACACCTATAGTAGACTAGACACGCTTTCGTTGTTTCCTTCCAGCAATTCAGTTGTAATACACTATACAACATAATACGAGTCATGCATTTTGTCTAGCCAGGATAGATATCTGGCAGAGCAGTGTTGAACGATTTAAAAGCTGGAATCTGACCGATTTGCTATGGTTCTGCCTGAATGCGCCTAGGGCACGCAGGTAGGGCACTCAACAGCCAATGATAGGCTAAAATGGACAACAACAACAACAATACACAACAAATATAAAGACAATAGCGACTACATCAGCAAAAGCGTGCAACAAAAAGAACAACAGCACTCACAACAACCGCAACAACAACAACAGCAGCAGCAACAGCAGCAGCAACAACAACAACATGTGTACCATGCATGCATGTATGAGAGTGATCGAATGAGTGAATCGTTGCTAGGGGTAACGTAACAGGCGTCACATCCGCACGACATTTAGGAATGGTGCGGTGGTCTAAATAGGCCATGGTTATGCGTTCGCGGCCGACGCTGCCTCGGCGACCCTCGGCGTGGGGTTTGCGCTGGTGTTACGTCGCGTTTATATCCTCATGCCCCCCCTCGGCGCCTCCGTGCCTAGGAGCCACGATCTGTCGCAGCTTCCCGCAGCCTCCGTGCCTTTACAAGACACAGCAAGGACACGCTGGCAACAACGTCCTTCGCTAGCAGCCTTCGCGGTTCTCCTTCTGCAACCGCACTAGCATATAGTATCTGTTGCAGTAGCAGCAGCAACAGCGCCGGGGGCAAATTCGACCTCGACATGGGACATGGCCATCCTGAGCTACCTACCTCTCCATCAACGCCGCTGCTCTCAAAGGCACACCGCTCGATGCCCGTTGGCCTGTTGTCGATTGGACAACGATGTATTAATTCTCCATAACGCTGCTAGCGTGTATCATGGTCGTGTATTATGTACATATGTATACATGTATAGGTGCATGCGTGTGGTGATATCTAAATCCCCGCGCTGTATATATATGTATATATATATATATATATATATATATATATATATATATGTATATATAATAATTATTTATTAATCATTTACAATACGTTTGCACACTCGGCAGTGCTCGCCTTGATATATATATATATTCCTCGTCACTATGACGCGACGCAGTGCGTAACGTTTTATGTAGCCAATTCGCTTTGCTGATGACCTTCTCCGCTGTCGGGTCCAAATGGTTGTCATACTATACTCTCCTCAAAATCGTCATTTAGAGTGGCCATGCAGAGTCCAGCATCGGGCGGCAATAGATAAACAAGCAGAAAATTTGCAGACCGCAGAACACAAATAGCAGCGCGGTTTCGGGACGTATCCTCACTGTCTACCTCTCGTTCCCTCTCTCGTTCTCTCTCCTTTATCTTTATCCTTCTGAGTTCTAACTCCTTTCCAATCAGCGTAATAGGCAAGTATTTTAGAGGGCCACAAAAGCGATTTTTGTTTAGATTATGCCCATATAGTACTTGCAACTTTGCTATTCTTTTTATGAACCAATAGGTCTTTAGAACAAACGTTTTGTGGCTCTTCTGTGGAACTTTTCCGGATGGGTTTTAAAATGTTGCGCCTTTATGTGGGCTTTTCTGTTTTTAACATCAAATCTTTATGGCTGTGTGGGCTTTTCTTTTTTTAACATCAAATCCTTATGGCTGTTGAGCGAACAAGCTGGACGAGAGGAACCAAGTGCGGCACAGAAGTGCGCTAATCGTTTTTCTATTCTGTCGTTACGTGTTCACACTTGCGAGACGTTTAAACATACAAAGATTAAATTCCTACAAGCCCGGTGCCCAACCTGAGAGCGTGCACATCAGAAGGCAGGGAAGTGTTGCGCCTAATTGGCAGCTAATCAGACTACGCGGCCACTGATCTTCTGATCCGCCACTGGTCTGGAATGTGCCGATTGGCCGATGTTGGCCGAGTGATGGCGGTGATGATAGTGGCGTTGCTTGTTCCTTTTAACTCCTGTGTTCTCCCGTCGACATCCCGAGCCGGGGCCGCTTTCGCTGTTGGAGACGACTCGACACGGCACAACTTTTCTTGGACGCAACAGCCGGGACAGATCTCTTGACGTCTATCGTGCGCGTTTGTCTTCTTCTCCTGCTGTTTTTCTTCGCCCGCCCGCTTGCTTGCTTGCTTACTTCACATCCACAATACGCTGCGCGCGTTCTACTGCTAGCTGATGGCCTTGCTTTTGTCCACAGCGGGTAGCCGCACCGGCGGGACTGTGCCGCTTACGGTGCGCTCTACGGCGCACTGTCTCCTCCGGCGCCGCCTTTAGGTCCTTTTTGGCCTCATCGTCTCGACTCGAGACTGTTCATCTGGTCCAAGGCCTTCGCCCTAGCCTCCTACCGCCGCGTTTGGGGGCGCTGCGTTGGGCATCTGTTCGTAGTATTTTATATGTCCGCACTGTTTGCGAACATTAGAGTGCTTCCCTTTTTTTCTTTAGAGGAACGCGTGGTGGCCCGCTCTTTGTTTGCTCTATTTCGTTTCTGTTGTTCTTTTACACACGCATATATATATGTATATATATATATATAGAGGTCTATATATATATGCCTCATGCCAGCTGTTGCTGGCTCACGGGAAGAGTTAAACGCTTTTTCACGCTCTGGCTTTTGTGCTGTTTCTGTTTGGCCCATTAAATACTTTTTGGGCTGACCCTCAACCAAAATTTAACGTCCACGGGACTGCTTTTCGCATTGCTTCATAAACGGACCCCCATAAATACAAATGTGCAACGGTGGGGCTCGAACCCGCGCACCTAATTGTCTTCTCCGGTCGCGAAACGCAGACGAATGCACCACGCTACCGGGCTCGACTCTGTTTGGCCCATCTGTCGGACGACTGGCACAATTCCATGAGCACGGTCATGGTATTCGTAGTAGTAATGTCATTTTACCCTAAGCGCGCCATATCCCAAACCCGTTATCCCGCTGCCCTTTGCTGCGAGGAGTGCATCGATGGGAATTTGGTATGTATTAGCTGCGCGAAGCAACATAGGTATGCTTTTATATAAAAATACATATAATTTCCGAGATACATTCATGTTTATAGATAATCATGTGGTTGTCAAAGTTTCTGCGCTGTGTAGGTGTGCGCGGTTGTGAGGTCATATATATCTAGGATGACCATGACGCCCCCGCTGCTACTATACGAATGAGAGAGAGCTGGCCGCCGAGGAGCGCCAAGTCTTTAAGGGGATCGCCCTACGGGTGGCGGGGAGAGGGAGCCGGACGTCGGAAACTTCGCCAATGTACGACGTCGTTGCCAGGACGTTGTTGTCAGGATGTCGGACGCCGAACATTCCAAAACAGCAACAGCAGTCATCTGACGGGGTTGCTGCTTGCCCCGGCTACGGAAGCAGCAGCAGCGGCGCCGACAGAGGGACGACGCCGGGCCAGGGCGCGTACCGGGCGTCCTGTGTCCTGTCGGGCGAGAACGGGGAAACAGGGAACCGGCACTGCGCCCTCTCCCACGTTTATTGAGCGCGCCACCAACGGGAGCCCCCCGGACTGTAGCCCCTGGGCGACGGCCGCTACAAGATCAGAGCCGCTGTTTAGGGAAACGAGGCAGCCGCAAGCCTTACCATCAGTAGAAGTAGTAGTAGTAGCAGTAGGAGCCACGATAGCAGCAGCGGCGAGAGTGGCGGCCATGCCCCCCAGCAAAGGCAACCACCTCCTCGCTAGTCTGCTCCAATCACCCCTTCTTCTGCCTGCCCACCCACACGCGCCCCCGGCCCTCTCGAGCACCTCCCCTCCACCCACCAGGAGCCCACCTTCTGGCCCGATTTCTGACCGGAGTGGGCCGAACCACTCTGGCGCCGGTGGTGGTGGCGATCGTAGCAGTGGTGGTAAACTGAGAGCCTTTTTGATTAGCCTAGTCGCGTAGTTGTAGTCGATGGCTTATGCGTGCCTAGGCGCGTGCACGCGTTTGCTTGCATGTGGGCCTGTTTGCCTGCCAAATGCCTAGCGGCCTACCTATCCATCCATCCGTCCGTCCGTCCGTCGCACGGTGGGTCGGTCGGTCCGCCAGTAGGTGTGGTAATTTTCGTCTTTGTTAAAGTCGCAAAAATCTGCAGAGGGTCAGCGTCGGCAGTGCCGCTACAGTCGCTAAACTTTGCTCGCTTGCTCGATGCTGATCACGCTACGTGAAGGAGACGCTTAATTGTGCTTCAATTTGCAGAGATCTTCACAGTCGAGAAATAGGTTGGGCTGTATCGCAAGCGATTCGAAAAACGTGTCGACGTCAGTCACACGACGTGCAGTGAACATGACAACAGCAGCCCCGCAAAAGCAACGACGACAATTACAAGAATGGCAACAGCAACATTAATAACAACAATGGCAACAGCAACATCAATAACAACAATGGCAACAACAACGACAACGACGACCACGACGATAATAATAATAATAATAATAATAACGTTTTAATGTCACGTTGTCGCTCGTGTCGTCACCAGGATCATAATCTTCTTAAGCATCGTTTTCGGGCAAGAACAGCGGGCGGCCTTCAATAGTAGAACACGTACTCATTAGCAATAATAATAATAATAATAAAATCATCATGATTAAACTGCGGATTCGTGGTGCTAATGTTTGGTTGCGGTGAGGTGAGGTGCATGCAGTGTTGTGTCCAACGGATGTGCCCGGCGATTGGCGTGCCGCCGCAATTGAGTCGTTCGTTAAGCGCTTCTTACCACCAGTAACGCTGCGACTCCCGACCGTTTCGCGCTGGATTCCGCTATGAAGGACGACGAGGTATCTATCTAATCTCTGGTATAAATGCCGCAATAATACTCGTTATTAGTTAGTAATCGTACTAGCTTGAGAACACAGTTAACAGATACACTCTGTCGATCTGCCTCATGAAGTTTTGTATTCAACCGAGCACGTGATGAATGATAGCCATTGATTGATGTATCTATCTGGACATGTCTAGTGTATCTATCTGGACATGTCTAGTGTATCTATCTGGACATGGTGTGTGCCACACGCAAGATCAGGCCCAAGGTGTGCGGCACGGAGGTCTCTTTCCACGGCCGAAAAAAACACGCATTGCTTTGGCCTTCCGGAGCCTAACCCAAGGATCGCTGCGTTCTCTCGAATGATATGCCGCGAACAGAAGCCATGTCAGTTAGTTAGTCAGTTGTGGTGTTAACATACGATGCTGTGTATACACAAGATGAGTGAATAAACAAATGACGATGTCTGGTAGTAGTAGAAGAAGAAGAAGAAGAAATGTAGGAGAAGAACAAGCAGCAGCAGTCGCAATTGCACGTAACGGCACAAATATCAGTTCAATTTTACACAAAAAAAATTAGTCAACAAAGAATGATAAACGTACTCACACTTCTGCTGGGTGGAGATCGTGCACCCTGGCTATGTCTGCTGCATATTAGGCCGGTCAGCGCTTTCGAGTATTCGAGCTACGGTGGAAAATATAGCGGGCGTAGGTTTATTACTCCTGTTGTCGGTTGTCGAAAAGCGCGCTAAACCGCGAACCACAAGTCTGCCAGTAGAATTGACCGACGACACCGCCTCCTTGAGCCAGAACATCATGTCCTGCATCGAATCGAGCATCGTATTGCTACATTTCTTGTCGTACGTTTCCTCTCGTCACGGTTCTTCCTCCGGACAATTCCACTCTCGTCGAGGAATCGGCTACGATTGATTTGATAAGCAAGCGCCATCACTATGTCTCAGCGGTGTCGCTGCATCGTTAACACCTTCTGCCTCCGATCGGTAATAATAATAATAATAATGATACATCAGGTTTCATCGCTGAATCGCGTCTTGATGAAGATGAATGAAGTCCATCCTCCAATTAAGAATTATGCATTGTCTTGTAACCTTACCACCACGCCTGCCTGCGGCTAAACAATAACGACTGAGATGACCACGTGCATGACCGAGGATAGACTCCAAGCATCTCGAGTGTCTCGAGTTACGTGACGCTATGCCACATAAGATTGCCCGTAAATTAACTGCTCCGTGCTGCTGGTGCGATTACAGCGCATTAGGGTTTTGTGAGAGTAACGACATATGTACGTGTTTGTATACATGTGTGTATCTATATTTATGTATTTAGTTTATCATGTTTTGTTTTCGTATGCACTTGGAACACAAACAGCGAGACGGATCACACTCAGTATATTTCGTACGAGTATTAGTAAAATCAAATGAAAGAAACTGCTTGGAGTCTATAGCACGTTTTAGAGTAAGCTCCACATATGTACCTAGACGGCAGGTCTGTTCACATTCAACGAATTGCAATATTAGGTATATTTTACACAGGCATCACGCGGGTACCTGCAGTAGAATTTGTTTATTATATTTATCTCCTATTATTTTTATGAATTACCTTTATTGTTATTACCAATATTCTAAATATAGCCACAGACATACACTTCTCGTCAAATGTGTACTATATATATATATATATTTTTTTTATCATAATATATATATATATATATATATATATATATATATATATATATATTTATCATAATTTATTTATCGCACTAAATATATAATAAGCAAAATTGTCGCTTATTCACACTTCCATTCAGATAAAAATGGGCATATAATTGGACTCTATTTTTTCACTCAACGGTAGATGGTGAGTGTTATCAGAGCACGATACTTAAGTGTCTTTGGCCGAATGTGGACGGAATCGATCGCCTTCAAGATAATGAAATGTCCCGGACGGGTAATCTCGCGTATCGGAGACGTTCACTGGCCTGCAGGACTTTGCGATTTAACGCCGTTAGATTTTTCTGGTGGGGCTTTTTGGCGACTAAAGCGTACGCTAATAATACCACGACCATCAGCAAAATACCGGCCAACATCGAAACGTAACTGAGCCTGATTTATGTGAAGAAGTGCTAGCCAAGATTGGGCGTCCCGAACAAAGCTTGTAAAAGCCAAAAAAGGTCACCACATTTACCGACGTTATATTTCTCTATAAATGTAATTATATCTGCATTAAAATATAGTTTTTTTTTAATGTTTAAACATTCTAAATACTTTTGTTTTTATATTACTCTAAAGTTTTTATGTCTTCGCCTCGTCCACCACTCGGTCCCGTCGTTCCACAAAACAATCACAGCAACCTATTCTCAAACTTATTGCAACCGTTGAGCACGATAGCCTCACCAATGGGGGGTATTAAAGATAACCCCACCAGTGGTGCGGTACGACAAACCCCGCGACTTCTCGCATCACTGTCCGATTCGCCACGTACCGCACTCATATGGCCTCGAGATCGGCTCAGTGATCCCGCCGCCAGACTTATATTATAGTACGTTCGCTCGTTGATCAATCGTCGCTTTTCATCGATCAGTCAATCATCAATGTTCATCGATCAATGTTTCTCTGTTCTCTCAATCTAGGGCATCAGTAGAAGGCGTAGTGTGCGTAATAGCAGTAGTAAAAGCAACCGAGGTGGTTGCCGCGCGCGCGTGGGAGGTGCCGCGTGGTCTGGAGGTTGGGGCCAGCCGGCCTGCCAACGAGCCAGGGGTTTGCCCAGTATCCCAAGACTGCTGCTGGCGCCGTGTGCGCCCCCTCGTTGTAAGAATCAGCAGTTAAATTAACGACCGACAAGCGATAGCGGGCTGACAAGCAGCGGGTAATCAGGATTGTTTTGCGAATACGAACCTCAACTACGCCAGCCACCAATCTCATGATCGGCTCGTTGCAAACACTGAGGCACGCCTGCCTTTTTCATTTCAGTTCATGGGGCATACACACATGATCGTATGTATCCGTCTCTGCGATACACACATACACACAGACAGATACATCTGTTTTGTAATAAGTACATTTTATTGATACATGCGCTCATTCTATTGTCGAATGAACTAAAGATTGTATGCTGTAAGGCTAATGATTGTTTACGGTGGTATGTATATATGTATGTATTCATGCATGTATGGAGGTATCCATGTATCGCTCTCGCTCTGGGGTTGGCGCATACAAGCGTGGGTGACGCGTCGACTTGCTGTGCCGACAGCCAAAGCAATAATGAAGGCTGTAACAACGACCGCGACTACTGCAAGAAGTTGTTACCGTTGTTGAGTTCGTCTGCCGAGGTTTGATGAGGCGTCGGTCATCTTGCCGTCTTTGAGTCGGGAAAAGGGCGCCATGATAGGTGTCTTCGTGCTTGGTCAAACCTAAGCGCCGAGGTTCTCTACTGCTACTATTGCCGAGGTTGTCTACTACTACTAGAATTCCAGCATTACTGCAGCAGTTGGCTGTCTGGGAATGTCAGCTAATTGATTTGGAAGCTCTACACTGTTCCGTCTACAAAAAGGACAACGGATCGCAGGGACGGCAGACCTAAGCGCGGGAGCCTTTCAAACTTACCAGCGGATTATTTGGATACCCTAAATATATGTATAGATAGAGTGTCCAAGTAATCAGCTTCTTCTGGATCAGATCATTTGGACACCCTATATATATATATATATATATATATATATATATATATATATATATATATATATATATATATATATAAATATATATACACACATATAGAACAAGAGTGAGATAGAGAGCCCCTAGAGCAAGCGGAGCTGGTGGATGATTACGTTCGCTATGTCACTTTGCTTTAACAATAGCGTACCGCAGATGAGTAGGATAGTAGGATTAGCAGCTGTTACCGTCCGAGTAGAAGCAACAACAGCAGCAAACGAGGGCGCAGCAATCTAACCAATTACAACTATACAACTAGGTGTGTGGTGAAGGTCTGTGAGTATCCACATGATCAACAGACAGAATTTGGCTCTATGGCTCTTTTGCCAGCAGTCGCTAATGGCGATCAAGTAAACGTAATCAAGTAAACGTGCGTGTTGATGTCGCTAGCGTGTGCGCAGAAGCGGTACAAAGGTTTTTCGCATCATTTCTGTCACTCGCATCGTTACTATTGTTGTGGCCGCTAGCCACAGACTGTGCTAAAAGCACGAGCGGGTAGTTGCCGCGCGATGCCAGTCGGGCTAGCGAGATCTGGTTGTGTTCAGTTCGAATCGAACATTGTCGAACAGTCGTGACCCCTCGTTGGACGAGCAGCCGCTACGGACGACTATCGCAAATACAGGAACAGCAACAATAACAACAACAACAACAACAAAGACGACATCGAGAACAACAACAACAACACAACAACAAAACAACTCCTGTTTCCAGCCTACTATACCGCAAAGTGGTGGCGACAGTGGGGCCTACAGCATGGCCACCTTCCACGTAAGTTTTCTCTGTAAGTCAACGCTTACTTTCGATGCTCGCGAAATGTGTCCGTGACCCCGAGACAATCGCGTAGTTCAGTGTCTCCTGGCCGCCACTAAGTGTGTTCGCACTGTTCCGCATGGTGTCCACAAAGATATGCTGGAGGCACCACCATCTAACCACTCTATACCTCTCTCGCTCTTTCTGTATATGTATAAATGTATATATAGAAAATATTTTTGATGATTTATTAATCATTTACAATACGTTTGCACACTCGGCAGTGCTCGCCTTCTGTTATATATAAAAAAAAAAAAATATATATATATATATATATATAAATATATGTATATATATATACAGGTAGTTCAATAAGTTCTTAGAATGAAAACCAAGAATTTTCCAAATCATGTTTTTAAATTTATCTTATTCGATATACTCCCCGAGATGCTCAATACACTTTTCCCACCAAGATTTCAGAGCTTTTATACCTCTTAAGTAGAATTCCGCGTCTTTAGACTGAAAATAGGCATTGACAGCAGCCTTAATTTCTTCATTGCTGGAAAAACGCTTTCCACCGAGACTATTCTTCAAATGTTCGAAGAGGAAATAATCAGAGGGGGCCAGGTCTGGAGAATAGAAAGGTTGTTCAATAAGTTCGAACCTCAGTTGGGCCAGTTTTGCCGATGCTTGCCGGGACTTGTGTGCAGGAGCATTGTCCTGGTGAAACAGGACAACCTTCTTCTGCAAAGCGGGCCGTTTCACGATGAGTTCTTGCTAAAGGCAGTCCAACAGTCTTGCATAATATTCTCCTGTGATCGTTTTACCGCTCTCAAGGTAGTCGACCAGCATTATTCTACGTTGGTCTTAAAAAACTGTAGCCATCACCTTTCCGGTCAATGCCGTTGTCCGCACCCTCTTCGGAGGTCCTTCATCAGGTGCACACCATTGGCAAGATGCTTCTTGGGTCTCGGGAGTGTAATGATGGACCCAGATTTCATCGACGGTCATGAATCTGCTCCAAAAATCCGACGGATTGTTCGACATCTTGGCTAAATTTTGCTGTGAAGCGAAAACAGGCGCGTTTTTTTAGCCTTGGTTGAGCAAATGCGGCAGCCATTTTTCTCTGAGCTCTTTCATCTTCAAGTTTTCGTATAGGATAAAATGCACACTACCTAAACTAATTCCTAATGCCTCCGCTATCTCCTTAATGTTCATTCGCTTATCTGTGCCAACGATGTTTCGCACTTTCTCTATGTTTTCCTCATCAGTTGCCGTTTTTTGGCCTCCTGGGCGAAGTTCATTCTCGGTGCTCCTGCGACCTCATTTTAACACATTAATCCAGTTGGAAACAGTGGCAAAACATGGCGCAGAGTCACCGTACGTCTCGTCCAACCCAATTTTTACTTGGGTCGCATTCCAACCTTTGAAATAAAAATGCTTGATAACCACTCGAAACTCTTTTTCTTCATTTTTAAAAATCACGCCGATACGTTGCACGGGAAAAGCTATCAAACGAAATCGCAACGGCCAATCACCATAATATTTTGAGTGCTAGCAGTCGAAAAGTTGCAGTTCCTAATAGCGCTGGAAGCGCGCCAAAATTCTAATTCTAAAAAGCTCATTCTAAGAACTTATTGAACTACCTGTAGAAGGGTTTATTAAGAGTATATATGTACTTTTATATAATCATAAACCCTTATGTTAAACACATCCGGTTGTACATTCACAGTGATGATGTGTTATGAATCATCACTGTGATTTTCATCACGTTAATAAAAAAAACGTTATTTTATCAAATCACGTTCGTCATTTGTCCAGTGAGCGTAAGATTGGCTAAACACCATGTATTTGCCGAAGTATTTTGTGCGCTTGAGGAATTCTCCGCTGGCTCATGGGCGTTCTTCCGGCCAGTGAACAGTCTGTTTTTAATTGAAGCCTCTGCAGGTGCCTTGGCCTGCTTATTGTAATTACGCTTACTACCAAGCGACCGACAGTCTTCCGCAGAAGCATTCACATCCCCTAGCCATGAGTTCATGGAAAACGTTCGGACCTTTTGCCTGGAACCGCTGTATGTTCCACAATCAGAGGCAACGCATTCTGTGTTCCACCGCTGGGCCCGTTAAACAGGTTTTTGCAGGAAGCGTACGCCGGCGTATGCCGCCCTCAATGCACGTTCTATGCATTTAGTCATAGTTGCGTACACGCGCTGGATGCGGGTAAAACAAAATGAGAAAAACGCACATTCGAATGTTCTGATGTTCGACTGCCTTCGCCAGGTATTTCGTCGACTTGCCGAGCTGTACCATTATCAGTGGTCGGAAGCATGTCTCAGTTCTCTACGACCCTAGGTTTCATCGTAGCATCGCACGCAACACCTAGACCGCTTGCTATTTTAGTGCGTTTTGTTAAGTGTTGTGATAACCGCTACTCGTCAATGGAAGTAACTATTTTGCAACGTCGGATTTATGGCGAATTAGAAGTGGTGCAATACATGGCAGCAAGTACCTTTCAAACAGCCCTCGTATACAGAAACTAAGCACACCGTGGTGTTCGTGAGAACATTCTGCTTCTTTCAAAGAACATATTACGCCAGCCAGAAGATGTGACATGGTCGTTTAGAACAGAATTCGCAAACATTAAGTTATTTTTATTACAAGCCTTCACACCAAATACCTCAAAATGATTGCCTTACGACCACTCACAGCGCTAACAGAACTAACACATTCAGGTAAACGCATTTCATGACGATCATTTTGGTACCAAACTTATGGCAATGCGAGCTGTGATTGCGGAGTAATTACGATTTTTTTTCGGCCGGCATGTCGAGAGTAAGTGCATGCATAAATGACTGTGAGGCGACGTTCACTACCGCCGACGTGTCGCGCGGCAGCCGCAATTGCACATTTTGTGCTTTAAGTCGGGCAAAAACACCAGTGTCACAACTTGTAATAACTTCATTGTCACTCCGAGACCATGTTGTATTATATATATAGCTTTGCTTTAACGAGCTTTGCAATTCCATATAATGCTTTTCACATACTCCTGATACACACTATATATATATATATATATATATACATTTTTTTTAGACGCTACTGTTTGGTTGACGATGTAGCGCTCTGATCGGGGCTGTTGTCTGCTCGTGTCTCGGCTGATGGCAATTATAAGAATAATTGTTGTATAACTATATTATCATAGTAAACCACGGTCGGGTAATGAGATTGTCGAGGCTCCCGACCGAGGTTGTCGACACCAAGCTTCGTTCGTGAGGTACAGCACGCTTATCGTAGGCTGGCCTGGCCGGCTGCTCGTCTTAGCCTCACAGGGCGGAGGCGGCACTGCGAAGCGTCTGACGGCAGGCAAGCAGGCCGCCACGTCAACGGCAGCGCCGTCCAGGCCAGCCGGAGCGCCCCTGTCTTCTGTGGAGGGGTGCCTTCTGTCAACGACAGCTTCATGAGAGACTCGAGAGACTCAGTGGGAGAGACCTAGTTAGTACTTAGTAAACCAGAGTTGTCGTAGCAGTAAAATAATAATAATAATAATAATAATAATAATAATAATAATAATAATAATAATAATAATAATAATAATAATAATAATAATAATCGATTCGATACGTGGCGAAGAGCAAGCCTCCCCATAAGAGAAGGTGGACTTGGGTGTTCGATCAGCAGTAGAATTGGCACCCATATGTTACGCAGCGTCTGTGCTAGAATTCAGCCCGCTGGCAGAGGCGCTTGTCGACCCGAGTGCTCACCACCGGCTGCACATAGCTAAGCAGGAGGCAGAGTCGCTTGTCAAGCTGAAGTTGGATCCAGGTCCTTGGGAGAAACGTGTAACGCAGAGAGTGCTTGATAACTACAGATGTAAAGTTATAGCCCGTGAGATCACCGAAAGCCTTGAGTCTTCTACGGAGAAGGCAGTCTTCTTGGCCGCACGAGACACCTTCAGCAGTGGATTCCTTAGGGCTCTCCCGTCGCCACAGCTCGGCACCATGCTGGAGAACGTCTCATTCCGCATGGTGTCGGCTCTCAGAATCGGCGGGTCGATATGCGAACCACACATTTGCAAGGCCTGTGGAAAACCAGTAGAGAAGAATGGCCTCCACCCGTTGAGCTGCATTAAGAGCCAAGGTCGGGCTCCCAGGCACACAGAAATAAATGCAGTGATTCAAAGAGCTCTCCGGAGGGCGGGAATACCTAGCATGCTGGAACCCAGACTAGGACTTCATGACGATAAAGGGCCCGACGGTGTCACTATTCCGCCGTGGAAAAAAGGCAAATGCCTGGTTTGGGATGCGACAGTCTCCTGCACAATCGCACCGCCTTATGTGTGCCACAGCGCTACCGAGGCGGGATGGGTGGCCGAACACGCAGAGAAAGGAAAGTGGCGTAAATACACAGAGTTAGAGTCTAGATACAATTTCGTGCCGATTGCAATGGAGACAATGGGCCCAGTCAGCAGAAGAACAAGGACATTTATTAAAGACTTAAGTGATCGAATACAAGCAAACACCGGAGATGCACGCGAAGGCGACGTTCTGAGGCAGCTGCTTTCATTGGCAGTTTGCAGAGGAAACGCCGCGTCGATATTAGGTGCGATGGGCTGACGACAGCAAGAAAGAAACTATAAAATAATGAGAATACACATTCACACCTCACAATTGTATTGTCCTAACACATATTAATGAAAATATAATAATAATAATAATAATAATAATAATACTAATAATAATAATAAAAATAATAATAATAATACTAATAATAATAATAATAATAATAATAATAATAATAATAATAATAATAATAATAATAATAATAATAATAATAATAATAATAATAATAATAATAATAATAATATTTACTATAACGATAGGGGTCCCTGGAACCGACGTTTTCTATCTCTCCCTCTTTCTCTAACTCTTCTTCTTCCTGTCGCGCACGCTTGGCCCCTGTCTCTCACTTTTAGTCTCACTCATTCAGACTTGACTTGTTCGGTTGTTCCACTTTGATGCTATGCAGAAAAGCTAAGAGCAAAAATACTATAGTGGCAGCTACTGCATTGGACAGCTCCACAGCTGGAGCGATGGCTAACACCAGCAATAGACCTAGGCTAGGATAATGAAATAGCATCCCTTCTTAGTGTCGATATAAATGAACGTAATATTTTTATGTTTTTGACTATTCTCTCTATGACTTTTTTTTGTTGTTGCTACAACCTGTAGTAATTACTCACTAGTTTTGCACACGAGATAGGACAACGGTACGAGATATTCGTCCTCTTGTTGGTTTTTGATGTTTTTCTAACTCACTTTGGTGGTTAGTTGATGTCTGCTAGTGAGTACGTGGTCCGATTGATGATGGCCGCGGTTGTAGCGTTTTTGCGTGTTGTCAGTCTATGGACATCACCGTCGCGAAAGGTCGAAAAAAAAAGACGAAACGGAAGCACCCGCTTGATAACGCCGGAAATTGTTGTCGTTGAGCGTATAGACACGGATCACTCCGTTGTTGCTGTAATATTCGTTTAAATGACCATGCAACTGCAGATGCTGCTCCTGCTGGAAGAAATCGCTTTTACATTGCGGTATCTTTGGTTCTTTTAAGCTTGCTTATACATATATATATATATATATATATATATATATATATATATATATATATATATATATATGTATATATATATATATATATATATATATATATATATATATATATATATAATTTTTTAGGCTAATGCTCGTGTACGGTTTTTCATTTCATCGCAGATTTTCAATCAACTCTGGTATTTACCTTGTCTAAATTGGAAAACATGAAAGCCAATTGGAGAGTGGCCGGTCTGGGCCTCGAACCCAGGCCTCCAGAAAGCAAGGCAAACTCATTGCCACTAAGCCATTTTACTCGATTTCACCGTCATAAATAATAGGAACCGTCTAGAAATAGTTCGACCCTTTGTTTCTCTAAATGAGTCCGCAAACAGCTACGCAAGAAGAACAGTATGCAGTATAATAATCCTAACTATTGTTAATATGATTTAAATTATTTTTACGGTAGTGGTAGTAAACGAAAATTATAGTGATTTCTGGCTCCAAGAGTAATGCTGCTACTACAAAAAAAAAAAAATATATATATATATATAGTGAGAGAGAGAGTGCGAGCAAGCGATAAGGAGACAGAGGAGAAAAAAGGGCGATCGGCGCCTGAACTGCACCCAGTGAACTCCAGCGACCGAGCCCGAGGTAAATTCCCGGTATCAAACATCTGCATTGGCGCTCGTTCGGCGAAAGTCATTCACATTTCATGGCAGAGCTTCACCTTTCGTCACGGAGTAGCTACGTATGCTATATAGCTACGTATACTAAAGCCCCATGTTCTGTTCTTACGTGTACGTACGCCTATATGGGTGACTGAACTGTGCTGTGCCAGAACACGGCTGGCTATCTCGGGTCACGTCGCGCGCTGTTGAATGCCCCGACCTAAACGCCCTTCTCTCTGTGTCTGAGTATCTCCCTGTTTATGTTTTCCTCTCCGTTGGTGAGCGACCTTACCTCCCCACCATGGCAAGCAGGAGGACAAGAGGGGTCAGAGGACGTGGGCTTGCCTCTGCAATTGGCGGAACACGAGGGCCGACGCCACCACCACCACCGCTACTCCAGCCTGCCGGCGTACCGCTGAGGCTGTCGGATAGGAAGAAACCTTTGTGGGCGTTGATGTCAGTAGCAGCAACAGGCAACTTCATATGGTAGAATGGCATCATATGTTATCATCATAGGTCCTTTTACGTTATCATATGTTAGAGTAGCATTACAAGCAACGCGGCCGCGTTGCCCCTTCCCTTCAGAAGCTCGACGCTACCCGCCGTAGTTAAGGCCACCCTCAGTTGCGGTGGTTCGGGCGACTGTTGCATGCTGCGTTCTGTCCCGTTGTATCGTATGTGTTTATGGTCGTGACTTATCGTTAAATAACAATGGCTCGTACAGTGCATGATGATGATGATGATAATGATGGCCTCATTGGGCTTATTGTTTTTTCTAAGGTTTACCGTTTTCGCCAATTGCCTCGCCCCAGGGGGCAAGAGTCCCCCCCCCCCTCCCCCCTAACGTCCTAGTTGAGGACTGAAACGAGTCGGACACGCTGTCGGGGTTCAGTTTCTGCCGTGCACGTGCGTGCTTATCCCTTGAGAATCCGATAGGCAATCGCCGTCTCTCCCCCACCCCCCTGAAAAGCGTATCCAAAGTTGTCGACGACTATAATCACAGAAACAACAAGAACAACAAAAATCGAAACAACGGCGATAGCGAAAAACAACAACAACGACAACCACAACAACAACAACCACAACAACAACAATCGAAACAATGGCGATAGCGAACGACAACAACAACAAGAACAACAAAAAACGAAACAATGGCGATAGCGAACGACAACAACAACAGCAACAACGCCGGTCTCGATGGCCAGGCGTTTCTTCTTTAGCTATTGCTGTAGCTTTATTGTCTCGCTATATCAGCCGACATATGACCGAATTCTGACATACTGACTGATGGCCGTTTGACCAATTCAAAAGCAAAGCCGACTCAAAGGTAAGTCGGTGGGCAATTGATCTCGAGTCGCCGTGGGTGTTTCACTACAAATACTAGGCAAACGGTAAACATCATCATCATGCACCCGAAGGCAAGCGCCCGATTGCAAGGCGCAGCTCACGTTCATCGCTGACAACGGCGACCATTGTTGAGTCCGGCTGTAAGTCAGCCAGACTCAGCAGAAGAGAGCTAACTTTCTGCACTGCCTGAGCCTAGAGATGCAGGAAATGTGTAACAAGTTGATCATCTCTCTCTCTCTCTCTCACACACACACACTCATTATTTTTATATATATATATAAAACAATCATTCGCTGAGTAAGACATGCTTCCATATATGCATTGTAAAGAGG
Organism: Dermanyssus gallinae; assembly: GCA_003439945.1. Taxonomy (NCBI): domain Eukaryota; kingdom Metazoa; phylum Arthropoda; class Arachnida; order Mesostigmata; family Dermanyssidae; genus Dermanyssus; species Dermanyssus gallinae. Next base: position 164,235 of record QVRM01006674.1, read on the forward strand.
AGAGTTAATTTCTTCGTATATATATATATATATATATATATATATATATATATATATATATATTGTGGTTTCATCTGCGCCGCGTCGTCCGGCGAGAAAAGTAGACAGCTTCCGGAATGACAGCTGCTTCAGCAGCAGTTGCTTCATGGCGCCATCGAGAAAAGGTGGCTGCTAGGTCGGTTAGTCGTAAATCCTTGTTCTATTGAGTAAGCAAACAAGCGCCGATTGTTCATTCGAGTAGCGCTAGGAGCGAGCGCAGTAATGAAAGTCAAACTCGCGGCAATCGTTGTAGCAATGTCAGGCTGTGGCGGTAGCATTTGCTTGGGCGCACTGTTCGCCTCGAACGAGTCTCGACGCGTTGCCACAAAAGTAGCAACCACGGCCAAGTAGCAAACCAGCGTAGCCAAATTCGAATTTGGCTGCTCGGTTGGCTTCGCGCTTGATCGTTGTTACAGATCTGTTGGAGCTGTCTTCGCATTGGCATTCTGCGTCAGCACAAAGCCTATGTAAATCCAGTGGGAACACTACGATTCTCTGATAGGCATAAAGTGAGGGGAAGAAGTGAGGGCAGACTGCAACAACAGCAACAACAATACAGAAGCGTAGGTAATGTAGTAGCAGCAGTAACAGGTGTACAAAGGTCAAAGTGCTGGGGCCTAGCCAGCACAAAGGACAAGTGAGGTCGACGATTACGTCCAGAACTCAGCCCGGCTGGCAGATCACCCGTTGACGTTGAAGTAATGGTCTCCACCGCTGCCTGCCTTTCCAGGCAGGAGGCTCGCAATAGGGTTGAGGCTGATCGTTCGAGCTGATTCAGCCGCGGTGTTGAGAATACGCCTTTAAGTCGTTGTAGCGTCTTGGGCGTTGTGCTTGCTTCTACTAATTACACGGATCGAGCTGCACACTGCTGTAAATTGCTTACAAGGCTACTTGTCAACAGCATTCGGCAACAATGGCAAGGTTGCCGCAGCAAAAGCGGCAAAGTCAACCAAGCAAACCGGTCCGACTGGTCCGATTGGTTTCGGCGACGGTGTGCGCGAGTGCGGTAGTGGAGAAGACGTAGTCTAAAGCAGACGACGGGCAATGTTCAGCAGGATGAACGTTCCAACGATGACGTTTTGCCGCTGCCGCCGCCGCCAACATTGTACTAGATGGGCTGCAGCGAGGGCAGCAGAGACGAACACTCTATAAAAAAGCCTCGTGATGACATCATGAGGTGTACCAACTCACCAGTGGTAGCACAATTGAGAATATTGTCGACTCGCCGAATGATCACAACAAACACGCGTTCCCTCCTCCTTCTTCGTCTCCATACACACACACGGTGCACAGCCAGCTTATGGCTGTCATCTCGTCCATTGCTGTTAGTGCCGCCGACGCTGTTGTTGTTGTTGTTATTGATTGTTTTTCTTGCGTTTAATACCTCGTGACAACAGCGGAAGGGTCTCCTCTTCCTCTGACCGGAAAGCGGAGACATCGACAGTGACCATAACCACATATGCAGACGTCATAATTGAGGGAGAAATATAAATTAAAAAAAAGGGATATATATATAATCCTGTAGTGAGTTAACCATGCATCCCTGTAATCATTTATTTGAACAATAAAGATTATATATATATATATATATATATATATATATATATAAATGTATGTATTTATATATATATATATATATATACATATACATATAAATGTATGTATTTATATATATACACAAGCCGCAAAACGCAGGCGATATAACCAACATATTTGAAAAATAAATGCAAACAAACTTTTACCATTCCGTAAATATGTTGTGGTCAACATCTGGTGTTGCTGTGGTTAATCTCGGTGTCGTATCTTGCACCTACAAATCGTCACATCAAAGTTGTACGCATATATATATATATATATATATATATATATATATATATATATATGCGTACGTAACATATGCACGCGTGTTTATTCCCTAGGGTGTTATTAGTTTCCGATTCGATCGATGGGTATCAGCCGATGATGTATCATTAGCCCATATCATTACCATCATCACAAACCATTATAATGATTACCGGTGCCGGTGTCCTCACTGCACTGAGCATACAGCACTCCAGCATCAACACCGGTATCACGCCATCATTATTAGCACACCATGGAGAGGGCGGAGGGGGCGCTAGTTTTCGCGAGCCCGCGCGCGAAACACGGGGGGGCCGGGGTTCTTTTTGTTGGGCCTGCCGCTGACTTGGCTGCGTCGTTCTCGTCGCCGTCGTGCACTTCGAGAGTGCCAGCCCAAACCCCATGACGGTAGCGGCCACTTTAGAAGCTGGCAAGGCAAACCGCGGCGTGGTCGTCAGGGGTCGTCATGTAGGGCGGCGTAGAGGGCGCAAGGGGCGCAATGGAAAGCGCGGGCGTTCCAGGGAGAGGGGGGGGGGTTCGACGCAACGGCGTTCTCGTGGCCGCCGCCGCCACCTGTCGCAGCCAGCCAAATGATGGCTAACTGTGCGAGCCTCAGCCGTAGCGCCCTCTGTGGCGGCAACAGGCGCACGTGGTCTGCGCCTACGAGAAAGAGCATCTCCTTGGCGTCGTCACTCGTGCACCCCACACGTACTGTCTGTGTGAACGGACAGCGACCGCGGTGGCAGCTGCTGCCGCCGCCGCTGCTGCTATGCATGTACGTGCAGTCACATGACCGTGTATTGCCCTGCGAGCGTGTAGGTTCTTACGGGCGTTTTTTTTTTCCGGTTATTATTTCCTCGGTTTTCTCTGTAACTTTGTGCCGTGTCTGTGGATGCGTTATGGCGGTTAGATGTATACATTTGGCGCGCAGAGTGCGTTATCTATACTGTAACGTACAGCGAAGTACGTTATCTATACTGTAACGTAAAGCGAAGTACGTTATCTATACTGTAACGTACAGCGAAGTACGTTATCTATACTGTAACGTACAGCGAAGTACGTTATCTATACCCTAACGTGCAGCGAAGTACGTTATCCCCACTGTAACGTACAGCGAAGTACGTTATCTATACTGTAATGTACAGCGAAGTACGTTATCTATACTGTAACGTACAGCGAAGTACGTTATCTATACCCTAACGTACAGCGAAGTACGTTATATATACTGTAACGTACAGCGAAGTACGTTTTCCCCACTTTAACGTACAGCGAAGTACGTTATCTATACTGTAACGTACAGCGAAGTACGTTATCTATACTGTAACGTACAGCGAAGTATGTTATCTATATTGTAACGTACAGCGAAGTACGTTATCTATACTGTAACGTACAGCGAAGTACGTTATCCCCACTGTAACGTACAACGAAGTACATGATCTATATTGTAACGTACAGCGAAGTACGTTATCTATACTGTAACGTACAGCGAAGTACGTTATCTCCACTGTAACGTATACAGTGGAGTACGTTATCCCCACTGTAACGTACAGTGAGGTACGTTATCTCCACTGTAACGTATACAGTGGAGTACGTTATGTACGTATCACGTGCGTGCGTCCTTGCGTTCGTGTGGCCGCCTGTGTGTGTGTGTGTGTTTTGTCTATTCTGCTGCTTGTGTTGTGTGGGCGTTTTCGTTCACGCAACACGTGTTCGTTTGAGCATTCAGATCCGTGTGTATCCGTGGTTGCAGGTGGCTGCTGGGTGGCTGAGTGTGTGTGGTGTCTAGATGTGCGGCGGCAACGTGGTCTGCCAGCCGGCCGATCGGTGGTTATTGCCTCTGTCTCCGTGTGTGTCTCCGTGTATGTATTTGTGTGTGGGTCCGTGTGCGTATTTGTATGTAACTGTGTACGCCTCAGCACACGTCGAGAGTAAGTGGTGGATGAAGGTGCGTCTCTGTGTGGGTCGACCTGTGTGTGTCTTGGTATGGTGTCGGCGAGTGATGTTAAGTGAGCCGTCGCCGAAGCGGCACGCTTCTTCTAGGGTTTGCCTTGCTTAGCCTTAGTCAGGCGCCGCCGCCCCCGCCGCCGCCTCCGCTGCTGCCTTTGCTGCTGCTGCTACTGCTTCTGGGGTAGCAGCAGCAGCAGCAACAACAGCAGCTGCTCCCCCTGAAGAACAAGTGGGTGTCGTCCCATCAGTTTCAGCAGCAGCAGCAGCAACAGCTGCAGCTGCCGCACTATCAGCTGCGGCAGCAGCAGCCACGGCAACGGCAGCGCCGCCGCGAAGGCGCTGCCAACGGCGGCGGCGGGCGCCGGCTTCAAGACATCAACAAACTCTGCGCGGTGCGGTGCGGCGCTGCTCTCAGTAGCTGCAGTAGTAGTAGTCGAAGTCGTAGTAGCAGCAGCAGCAGCAGCAGCGGTAGTCGTATTCGTAGTCGAAGTCGTAGTAGTAGTAGTAGTAGTAGTAGAAGGCGAAGGAAGAAGAGGAGGAGGTCGCTCTGCACTCGCGGCTGCCGATCGGCTCGGCGCGGCCAAACGCAGATGGGCACACTTCACCCATTAGTTACGAGCCCAAGTCGTGGGCTCATTCGGCGCGGGCTGTGCTCGCGTTCACGTCTCAAGGAGGAAACTTGCCGCTGCCGTCGTCGTTGTCCTCGTTGTTGTTGTGGTTGTTGTTGTGGTCGTTGTTGTTGTGGTTGTTGTTGTGGTCGTTGTTGTTGTGATCGTTGTTGTAGTTGTTGTTGTTGTTGTTGTTGTGGTGGTTGATGTTCTCGTGATTGCTGTTGTTGTTAATGTTGCTAATGTTGCTGTTGTCGTTGTTGTTTCCTCCATGTTAGCAGCAGTAGTTTGAGCAAAACTTGAAGTAATTGTTCGCGTGCAAGTGCTTGAATACCGACAACGTTCGTCGAAGCAGCAGGAAACGTCACAGTTAATCGGTAGTTTAGTGGAAGTTAAGTGGAAGAGCAGAAACGCGCGGTGCCGACACAGAAGTGCCGCATACTTGGTGGCCGAGTGGAAAGAAAGCGAAATTCGAGTCGGTGATCAACTTTTACTCTTTCACTACTCGCCTCTACTTCGACCAACTTCTCCCCCCCCCACGCCCCCCGCTGCCTCATTCAACAACAACAACAATAACAACAACATGAGCAAGAAACGCAACAACTATAACAGTGATAACAAGAATAGCATTAACAATAATAGCAACAGCAATATTGACAACAATACCGATTAATACATACTACGCTGTAGTTTTTGCTATCTTTACGGCAACATTTCACTACGAGCTACTGTTAGTCAACTTAGTGCTTTATGACACCTAGGGCACTTTGCCGGTCAGGCGCAGAGTGAGAGAGAGAGGGGTATACAGAGAGGTGTTCGAGGCGTTTACTTGAGTTCGCTCGATTGATCGTGTACGAGTTAAGACAGTGTGATGTATGCCCGTCTGCGTGTTAAGTAAGCGACGTCACCAGCGCGTTTTCCCTCATCGACTCTCGCCCAGCTGACGACTCGGAACTGCCGCGCAACAGTTGGTTTTTCTGTTCTTTACTCTGTGACGACTCGACTCAGCTCTCATGGACGTTCTTCGCGACACACACAGCTCTCTAACTCTCAATTACGTCAGACATATAGACGCATACACAATAACAACAAACAAACTCTGCGACACCTCACTGGTTAGTGAGTCGCCCAGTCTAGTTGCTTGTCACCGCCTTGGACGCGAACGACTCGAACGTGTTGCTGCCTCGAGATGGCGCGTCGTACAGGAAGGTCGCAGCGATGAACAACAATTGCTTGCCCGCGTTGACACCCGCACCAACAATAGCAACAAAACAACGATAACAACGACAACAGCAACAACAACGTACGCAAAGCAACATCGTACCTTCAGTCGGTCGGTACTGTCCCATCGACTTGATTGAAACTCCGACGTGACGTGATCCGATGTGCTTCATGAAGTCGCACACACGAGGCTCGCTTTTGTCGTCAGCGTAGTTCACGTAGTTGTGATCTTCATCTTCCTCCTCCTCCTTCTCATCATTATTACTATTAGTATTATTATTACTACTATTATTATTACAATTATTATTAACATCATCGTCATCATCATCAGCAGCATCTGATCACCACCGCTGACGATCGAGTAATTGTGATAATCGCCTTCATCGAGATCGTTATAAGCGAATCCGCGCATAGGCAGGCGCGTTCCGCGCGGCCGCTTCAACTTGCGAACGATGTTCTATCTTCACGTTATCGCCTATCGCATCTTCGTCATGTTGTTACTGTCACGCCCGCTATAACCATCACCACTACTACCATCACTATCACCACTATCATCATCATCCGTTTTGTCGTCGCCGTCGTTGTCGTCGGAAAAGTCATCATAATCGTCTGAGACGTGGTGGCACGAGGTGAAGCCGAATGAGGTAACATCTCAAGTGCTCTCGAAAGCGATCTACCGAGAGCGATTCACACAGCTCATACAGCACCTCATGCAATCGCAACGTGTCTCACAACTGAGGAGTGTTGAGAGTTGCGTGCCGAGTAGTTTTGTTGGCCTGGACGGGCTCATCTCATTGATTGATGACCATCCATCGCTCGATCTCATCTCATCGGACTGATCTACCGACGAGTCGATGTTTGCTTGGATGTCGACGGATCACCAGGCGACGGACTCTGTTTCGTGTCGTTCCGTCGTCGGCTATTGGCTATTGTGGTAGTGGTGGTGATCTTGGTGCCGGTTGTTGTCATCATCGTCGTCGCCGTCGTCGTTGATGGAGATTGACAGGGAAGAACAACACTAACAAGCAGGCTACGTCGAGCCGTCCTCAACCCGTTCTGAAACGGAACAATCCTACTCACTTGGCTTACCATACTGTTTGCACACGTCGCCTGATTCCACCTGATCGAACTCCGCGCCGTCGACTCCGCTGTTCGGGCGTCGATGTTCAATCAATCGTCGATGTTCGGTGTCGATCGTCGATATACGAATTCGATCGCCCCTAACCATCTCGTCGGGACGTCGTGAGGGATCGCTTGTAACAACATCCACTTAGCCTGCTAGCCAGTTTCGTCGTGACGGATGAGATGTCCCTTGTCAGCGTTGTCTGTCAGACAACCAGCGATAGTCAAACAAATCGCGAACATCTGACGGAGGTGTTTGAGTGTGTATCTGAGTGCGTCTGTAGTAGTGCTCGCCGCCTGTGCATTGTTCCATCCCTGTTCGAGTTGGAGCTAGCCAGCTACCAGCTGGTGTTTGGTGGTTATAGTGCTGTTTAAGTGTCTGTAGTACGTTGTATGTAGTTGTTGTTATTGTTACTGTTGTTGTTGTTAGTATTGTTGCTATTGTCGTCGTTGTTGTGACAGTGGTAATAGTTGTAGTAGTAGTCGTAGTGGTGGTGATGGTGGTTGTAGTGGTCAAAACGGTAATCGGAACGAAGAAACAGTTCCGATTAGTAAACGCCGCGGTGTGACGGACACTCTGCTGACTATCTATCACGTGCTATCTCGAGTTCGACTTTGGATCGGTAGCGGTGGTTACTTAGCCACTTAGAGGTGGTGGACGCATTGCAACAGCGGAACAGAAATTGACGAACGGACGCCCAGACGCCAACTCCCCACTCACTGCCGCCGCCAGTATGACGCAAAGCGATGCGGGAAGCGTCAAAAGCAAGCAGCAAACCAACACGCCTCCGGCGATGGTCTACGGAGCAGAGGTTAGCCGCCGACGTCTGCCAATTCGTGATGTCGTTTCGTTTCGCTTCGTTTAGACGCTCAGATCGAACGACGAACGATGGAACGCCTAGCCTAGTCTAGCCAACGATGGAATGGCGGCGCGCCGCGATACCAATAAGCATACATTGAATGATGACATGCAGCAGCAGCAGCAGCAGCCACCGCATGTTTGTGCATGCGAACTGCCGCCTGTGTCTGTGTGTGCGCGTTGCCAATGTTCCTTTCCTTGTCAGTTTGCTTTCGTTCGCCCTAGCACTCAAACGGGTTGCGGCTCACCACAATATATATATATATATATATATATATATATATATATATGTATATGCATATTTATGTCTATATATATATATATATATATATATATATATATATATATATATGTATATGCATATTTATGTCTATATATATATATATATATATATATATATATATATATATATATATATATATATGTATATGCATATTTATGTCGACCAGCGCTTAAAAGGGAACTTCGGGGAGGAGCAGCGTGCATATGTTGTCCTTTTGTGTTGGCATATATATATATATATATGCGTCTGTAGTCTTAGCCAAATAAATTTGAATATGTGTGGGCACGTTAAAAAAAAAGACGAAAATTCGCTACACATACATGGCATTGCTAATAGCGAACGACAATTGTGGTACCAGAATAGCAAGAATTGCCCTGGTAGAATTTTGTTTATTTCGTTGTTCTACTAAAGAAATAAGCAATATATGTTGTTCGTTTTGACGTTTGACGTCATGCTCAATCAAAGAAGGAATATTGCAGATATGATACGACGGTTTGATGTATTTTGATGCCTCCTTTAAGGCAGGGTTCAGCCTCTTCTTCGCACTTAGTGTGCGGGGTAACGGAGGCCGGTTTGCGATTTTGTTCAGATGCTGTCAACAGAAACAGTAAGCAATAATACATACAGAAACAACAACAGAACACACACGCTCTACGCGAGACAGAGAGAGAGATTTAGTGGCACAGACATCGGGACCTGATCGTTTCTGCTTGCAAGATAAGTCTAAAGCTTTAAAGCGAAATCGGCTGTTAAGACAAAATGACCGAGCTAACTATTCGAGAGAGAAAAAACGACAAATGATATGATCTTCCGCAGAGCCATGGTGGGCTTTGAAGTCGTTGGCGCACGTTGTCTCCCATCCTCCGGCTAGAAGGGCGGTGTCAACGAAAAATTTGACTTAAGTCAAGCTCTGTTGTAGAATTTATAGTATTCCCGCATACCCAGCGTTCAGCTGAACATTGCGCTGAACATGTCGTGTGCATTACATTACAAACTCTACGCGGCGCTTTTGATCACACGACCCACGACGACGCAAAGGCGGCGATGATGACCACGAGCGGGACGTCAACTAATTCATTTATGATGCGTGCATTGAATGATATCGAAACTGCTCAATACCGCTCCAACTGACAGTTTAAAAAAGACGGCCATCTCGTCTCGAGATCTCGCACCACACACAGACGCATTTAAAGACGAAAACTAGCTAGGAGATCTCCCCTACCTTTCCCCCTCCTTACATAGAGTATTTGGTTAGAGGGCACACTATTTCTGAGCTGTTGGTTGAAAAATTGAATTCTGGTACTCCTCTTCCGTCTCAATAACTCTGCCTTTTCTCTTTTTCCCTTTCTCGATCTCCTTTTTTCCGACGTCTCTGACATCTCTGCGGAATCCATCTTGCAGTGGGATGAGGCGATTCGACAACTAGTTATTGCTTTACATTAATTAACGCTGCTCACTGAGCGATGTCGATGGTTACGGCCTGAGCGGTCTGAGATCTGATCGTGTCCTAAGAAGGCATACACATTACACGGTAAAATGTTGTGTTGCAAATATCTTTCCTAGTTGTTTTTGCTGTTAGTGTGAATGTCTTTTTGTGCTTGTTACTGTTCGTCATGCCTTGCCGAATCGTGGGTTTGTTCATGGTCGCGACGCGGACAACGAAAGTTAACACAGCAACGGAAAACAGCATAAGTGTATACATGAATACGTACTTACATCGGTTAGGTCGACCGCTAGGTGTTCGGGCTGGGGTTGAAGCTGGCGAATTGCTTGTATACGCGGATCGGCTACATTCATAGCTTGTGGATCTCAGCTTAACAGACGAAGCTGCCTTGATGATGGACGGACGCTGCAACGGCCACCGTTGCACCAGTCGTACCGTATCACTTTCACAAAAATCATTTTTCAAGGCAAGGAATTCTGCGTCGTGCGCGGACGCTGAGCTGAAATGTGATGTCATTTGTACAACGTGACCGCCCGCTTCCTGGCTTTCGTCGATCCACGTTAGTTGAATTGGTGACTGAATTGAGTAGGATCTGAAGGGTGGAGATGCGCACGCTCCAGCCAGGGAACGCCATCCTTAGGCCGAATCGAATGTGTTCCCGCGTAATAAAGTTAGGGCCTCAACTACTGTAACGGACTTCGGATCGACTTCATCGCTGGGTATTGGTGGATATACAGGCGGTCACGTATATTCCCGTACGCACAGACGACTTCGGAACACGCTGGTCGTAGGCGTGGGGTTGTTTAGGAAACAGCTACCAGTTCTGCAACATGGCTAATGGTTAGTTGAAGGTGCCTAGACATATATATATATATATATATATATATATATATATATATATATATATATATATATATTATTCCATGAATATGTAAAGATCCATATGCGCTTTCGCATTGCCGCTTAACCCCGTCGACCGCCAAAGACTCTTCATTCATAGCCGAGACGATAAGGGTTATGATCGGCCGGCTATAAGAGGAGATTTATGAGACCTCTGATAACTCTTGGCAGCAGACCTGGCAGAGGCCACAGAGGTGCTAAACAAGTTTAGTAGTTGCGCCGCTCTCGATGTGGCCATTATTAAGCGATTGCCCTTCTGATCCATGCGGTGTTGGGTGATGCTCCGTTAGAGTTAGAAGACCAATATACGTAGAGATTACGACCCGGAACGGCGAACCGTGGCAACAGTTTATCGCTGATGGCTGGTCGGACTTTGCCGTGTTCTGTATTGACTATATAAGGACTATTGTTTTGATTTGCTGGTACGTAGGCAAGGTGCACATATGATGTCAATATATATATATATATATATATATATACTACGCTAACATACGCAGATATACACACATATTCGTATGTTAGCGCTGCCGATACAAGTAAGAAAACGTTCACCTGTATTCTTCTAACAGACTGTGCTTAAAACTAGCAGTCGTTTGAGAGTAGGAAATCGACTTTTTTGTTATCTTTATCTTTGATTTTCTAAACATGTTTATGTTGCCTTTTTACGCAATGGTCACGAGCATATTACCGGTGTACTAACACACTCTTATTGTCTTTGTATTACCACCTATATATATATATATATATATATATATATATATATATATATATATATATATATATATATATATATATATATATATATATATATATATATATATATATATATATATATATATATATGAATGTCGATTTGAGGCGTCGTTTTAACCTCCCTCGCACCGCGGCCTTTGATGAATGCATGAAAAGATAGGAAGTAAAAATGGCCGAACTCGATCCGGAATTTTTTATCACCGGCGCACTGAGAAACGCAGAGTGGAAGGGACCAGACCGTACTAACAGACATGTGATAACACGATACGCTGTGCATGGTTTTCACCATACCCTATGTAGACGGTCTGAATATCATGACGATATATATATATATATATATTTATATATATATATATAAATAAAGATATATATATATATATATATATATATATATATATATATATATATATATATATATATATATATATATATATATATATATATATATATATATAGCGAGTTCTGTACTTGAAACCAAGCGGCACAAAACACATTTTTATTTTTGACTATTATCTGATCGCCTGATAATTTGAACCGGTCTATATTCAATATCTGCACCAGAGCACATTTTTCACTCAGTATTTGTTGTTTAACTTCAGACCTCGCTAGCTCATCTATGAGTTTGTGAAACTCTTATCTCTGGCGGAGTGCATAGTATTATGCATCCAACACACCTCACTTGTACCGCTTCCACTTCGTGGCTTCGCTTCGAGAGCAGATGTCTGCCAATGCGTACTCGTGCGTATAACCTTACGCGCATCGGTATGTCCTGCAGATAGGTGAAGGCTAACGGAAGCGATCGGATTTTCTACGGTTCGTAATGCTACTACAACCACGTACAGAGTTTCACGCAACGGTAGTTGCGTAAACACGATTGAATGGCGAATCGAAGTCTAAAAGGCATTGAGACAAAAACGACACTAAGAAATCCGAACGCAAAATTGCGCAACAACGATGGTCGCCAAGCTGCGACAATGGCTGACAACTGTTGCTTGTCGTTCATTGCAACAATATAGTCAGGCTAAATTTAGAAACCAGGCATACGAGCGTCTTATATAAGCGTCTCTATGTCAAGATGAAATAGCTGAGGGATCTGAGGCACGCTTTGTCAGCATGCTGACTAATCTGGGCATCCTCATCGCTCGGAATCGTACCTTAGTACGCCACCATATCACTTAGCTAGCCAAGACGTCATACCTATCCGTCTACACACGCTTTTGTGGTTTAACCAATAATAACCTCGATATCTACATACAATATGTTTATATTAGTCCCATATATTGCGCAGCTACAGTTCCGTGTATTACTTTCAAACACGCGTTTCTTACAGAACATCCGTGCTTCATTTTTGATTTTACTTGAAATGCACATATAGCGCATGCACTGCTCCCTCGATTTGAAAGCTTTAGCCAAGAAAATAACACAAATTAGTTAATGAACTGTCTACATTTTTAGAAGAAATAGCGCTCATGATGTTGTTGTGACACGACTGCAAATGTTATTTTGCTCATAGGACTCCATTTTGGCCAATGTAACTTGGTTGTTCTCTGCTAGCTTGGGCGAGCGGACTTGCCAGAGCACTTTTTGAAATATCGAACCTAATAACCAAAGATTTCATCATTCGGTGAAACTTAGAGCAACCAATCATAAGACATAAACCCGTCACGTACATATACGTCAGATCGTAGGTGTATTTAGTTTATGTTACGTTATATATATATATATATATATATATATATATGTTTGGAAACATCTGAGTTTTGTTCTATTGTAGTGTAGTCAATTGACATTGTTGCCCAACTCGAGTACTAAAGTACAGGCTTGAGATAAGCCCAGCAGAAACATCTCGATGCTTGGTTATGAAAAGTCTTCTTAGTCATTTTGGTCAGCATTGGATCTCATCAATGGTAGGTATATGTTGCTTTTGCTGAGTATTGAAGTTGCCGGTTCTAATGATATACGCTTACCCTGAGTGTTGACTCTTCAGCTTCGAATGACGTTTTGTTCCTAGCACACAAATGATATATCGGTGTTTAAAAATGTATATACTTTTTAAATTTGGGTTCGATTCGAATTTCGACTAAAGATATTTACTTTTCGATTTGCAACTGGGTCGTGTGTAGTATCAGTACCGACCGCATAATGAGAACTTCTCACTTTCGAGTGCTTCTGGCTAACTAAACCGAACTTAATTGTTTTTTAAATAAAAAAAATGTAGTATAACATAATAAATTAATGTAACTACATTTTTTTTCACAGCGCATAACTAGAAGCGCAGTAACTCCGTGTATAGACGTCTAACTTGTCTCTTTCTAAAGACAACTGCCGCTTTCTCAACAGGCTTTTTCAATAGAATTGGAACGGTTTGGGCTAACACGTATATGTATATAACCTAGTTTTACTGCAGATTCGTTCACACGTTTGCTATCAGATGTATTAGCTATCAAAGATCATTGTTAAGACAATGAGCGCGTGTGCGTATTTTTTTGGTAGCGTATATGCTCTTGTCCTAGCTACACAGCTGGAATAGACCAACGTGCTTCTGATAAAGAAAACGTTTTTGATGGACGACACGACATTGTATTTGGCCGCCGTTGAACAAAACGAAAAAATCAATAATCGAAATTGGAATTTTCGATTTGCAACGTATTTTCTTCACCCTTAGACACGCCATCTATAACCCTAGCAGGCGCGTGCGTTGCATCCTGTTCCTCTCTGCTCGAGTGGTGCGGCCAATTGAAAAGGTTCTGCTTGTTTTTCGGCCCGACAAACTTTCCGGGACGCCGCAATCGACAGGTGTCCTCCTCGGTGTCTGTATCGGCACGTCGTGTTTCGTCCGTACGTCGGGTTTTTGTTGGTGTGCGCACACAGAATACAAGGGATAGCATCACGAGGAGCATGTCCATGTTTAGACAGCTCTCTACGGGAGCCTACCGCCTAAGCAGGTGAGGAACTGGGCTACAGCACTTGCATTACTTGCGCTGACTAAGCCACTTTGGCTCAGTCTAGTGTCTGGCAGTGTGTATGTGTCTGGCCTATTTAGAAATGCACTCGCTAATGTAATTACGACAAAGATGCTTATGAGGCGCCTGGCTGAGAAAGGATTGTTCGCTCGATAGCGAGCGCACGCGTGAGCGGTTGTCTAAACCAGCGGCGTTACGGGGGTGGCTGCAAACGTCTCTCTCTTTCCGGCTCTCGTTTCTCCACACATGCACCCCCCCCCCCCCCCCCAGTGGCCTAGACCTGAAGCGGTCTAATAAATGGGGAGGAGGCGTTGTTTGACCTGCAGCTAGAGGGAGGCGGGTGCTCTTCTCTCTTGCCGTTCAACGCTACGCAGCTGACCCGCTGTTGACAGTGCCGTACATGAGTTTACCCTAGTTTCATGTTGTTCTGTAAATTGGATAGCGCTTGCCCTCCGTATATATATAAATGTATATATATATCTATATATATATATATATATAGCCTACCGAACACCGCTATCGTCGTCTGCTTAGGCCGATGCAAACTCCATTACACCCCGTGATTAGGCGGCGGTCGGTGCTACTCAATAGTGGGACTAGTAATTAACAAGATGTCGTTTATCAGTCGGCAGAGAGTCGCTGCGCTAAGTCTAAGAGGGGCCCCTCCGGTCACATGTAGAACCCAACAATCGAGCAGCACTTTTTGTTGAGCTAGGACCAAGCCTTATCTCTTAATGCTTTTTTTCTGTTGTCCATGGCTGTTCGGGTGGACCACATGTTGTCCTCTAAACAAGTAAAATAGTTCTGCCTTGGCCATTGTTTTGCCGTTGCGTACCTTCCTATGAGACGGCGAAACTGTACCAACGCTAGATTAGCAGCCCGCTACGGCCGGCGAGCACTTTAATAGACTCGGACAGATTGTGCACCTTTCTGGTGCAGCCGTCGAACGATGTCACAGCTGCAGATTTTTTTTTTATATGGGAGGTTTGGAAAATGCATAATGCACGGTAGGTGTTGGCAATCAACAACACCTAGTGTGGGACTCTCACCCACTAAATACCCCAGGCCTCCCCACACCGCCCAAGGTTCGGAATTGTGTTGGACAATACTTTGAAACCGCACCGTGCACCTACCAGGCGACTACAATCCCATGCCTCAGTCAGAACTGGGTCGCAAAATTCAAGCGTTACATTGATAGACACAAGTTGGATACGCATACTTTGCCGGGCTGACTTTCAGCCAACATTAACCGTCCACAGATTTGCTTTAGCATTGCTGTGCTGTAAGAAGGATGGCGGAAACACAAACGTGCAAAAGTGGGGATCGAACCCGTGCAGCACCTATGTGTCTCCTCCGGTCGCAAGGCGCACGCAAATGCACCAGGCCATCAGGCTCGACTTTGGATACGCATAGTGCCAGCCTACTTCTCACAGTTGTGTCGCACGTCACTTCGGACGACAAGTTGAGAGCTTTACGCTATGCTGACGTTGCGCTCTGGAGCAGCGTTGAGCGCGTTCCCAAGCCGCAAGTCGCTGGCGACTCTTGACACGTTAATATACGACCGGCTCGGGTAGCGATTACATCTGGGCGTAACACGTCATTGCATCCTCATTGACCTCAAGTAGCTCTTTAGTGCACATTAATTTTATTTTATTTCCTACATTTCCGCGCGCCGTCCTCAGTGTGTCCTCGGATATCGAAGAAAATACTAGTTTCGTGGCGTTATTCTGCTTTCTCAGGAAACGAGAGAGTATTCGTCAATACACGTTTTGTGTCGATGTATTGCTGCTCTAATCGGATACTCTACTACGAAGTGGTAGAAGTGAATACATAACCACACAAAATGTGCTAGACAAAATGTAGCGTATGTTGCTGACTACAACACTGGCTGGCTGCACTTCTGGTCGTTGGAGGAAAAGCTGATCTTTGCGGTTTTGGCTGGTAGCGTCGAGCCTACGAAACGTCACTTTGCTGTATGTAGCACTGGCGAAATGCTGCCTATGCGGTTGGCGTTGCCACGTGTTACTGACTGCTTCGCAGCACAAAAAGGTTGTAAGGGTTTACCTGTCAGTGAAACACAAGATACACATGTTTATATACATATATGGTGTATGTATACATATTTATATATATGGTGTATGTATACATATTTACATATATGGTATATGTATATATATACGTACGATGATATGCGTGTTAAAGGACAGAGTCGACAATTAAAGGTTGCAATCTGTATGTCTCTAGAATCACTACTAGTGCAGCTCGGTACATATATGGAGCAAATGTACGATCCTTGTGAAACGACAAGACCTTTACTAAGGGACGTCCACTATGCAGGAACTTTGAATTTCATCGGGCGTTGCCTTCGCTCACTGCATATTTGCTTGACTTAAGAGAGAGAGACAGAGAGATATATAGGAAGCGAGATGCACAGTCTCTGGCTAATCCCACCTCGGCGCCATTAGACTCTACTGTTAGTTAGTTTTCGGCTGAGATTTGCATTTCTCTATTTTTGCCTCTCACTCGCGTTGCCTCTTTTCGTTCCTGTTTCTTGTAGAATTTTATATTATTTCCTTGCTACTGTAGTCTGTATTTTTTACAAAACACTTGTGTGTGTGTGTGCGCCATCTAGCTCTTGAGGTGGCACCATCTAATTAGTGCACAAGACAAAGTTGGCGTTGGCGTACGTCGAATTTTCAATGTTTATCGAGTTTTTGCAAAACTGCTCATATCGTATTAGGCTTGCTTGCTTGTCCAGTCGTGGCCTTTGCCGTGAGCGACGGTCGACACGGCGTTCATTGACGCCAGTCGTTATTGTAGTGAATGGACCCGGTGACAGGCGAACGGGTGGTGATTTCTCGGTAACCAGGCGAATTAACAATGTTTCCCCGTCTCCGTCATCGTCGTCGTTATTGTGTACTTCTGCGAACCACACTTAGTATTCACGTCCCACGACGATGAGCCCGCAACGCGTGGGGTGATGTTGTCAACAACAATTGTTTTGCTGCTAACGTAACGTTTACCGAGCAAGATGGCTTAGTGGCAAAAGCCTTTGCCTTGCATTCGGGAGGCCTGGGTTCAAGACATTTAAACAAGATGAATGCCGGAGTAGATTAAAAAATCGACCATAATCGAAAAAAAAAACGGGGAGCACAGATGTCTCAATAAAAAGAGATGGTGCATTACCACCCCCCCATGTTAAAAACAAAAAAGTGCTTTGTTGTTGTTGTCGTCGTCGTCGATGTGGCTTGTCAATATATGCATGTGGAACTTTTCCACAAGTCATCGTTGCGCGCTATACACATATGGCAGCAGATGGGGGGATTTTGCATAGCGCACGACTCTACGTTGAGCTTCTGTGCGAGCTTGGAGCCCATCTGGCATCAGCGGATGCCTTCTGGCCTATGGTATCTTTACCGAGAAGGTCTGACGACTGGCATCCGGACAGAAAACCTGCTCAATAAATGCGTTCAGTACAGTAATACTCCTAAGCCACGCATTGCGGCTATCATGGTGACACTTCTACCCGAATACACACTTTAGTGGTAGTAGTATATTAAATCACTATAATAAACCGAGCAAATAAACGAGAGAGCAAACCCGAACAATGATCTCACTCTCATAGAGGAGGCAAATTTTTCTTTGAGCGATGCTGCTAAATCTACTTAGACTGCTCTGCTGCCACGCGACACAGCAACAGTGACAACAGCAAATGAAGCAACAACTGTTGTTGATATAATTGTGGTTGTTGTTGTTGTTGCCACCATTGTGGCTGCCGTAGCTGTCTTGAAGCATAAGATTAGAGAGGAACAACTCTAAGCAACAAATTCGACGATCTATCGTAACGTAGAACTTTTGCTCGACGTGCCGTCGCAAATAACGCAAGCTGCTACAGCATCAGGGGAAGGCGGGTGACCTACGACTATTAGTTTCGCTGCTTGCACTGCAGTTTATCTCACCGAGAAAGACCTCGTAGTGGTAGTTGATGGTGATGAGGTGTATTAGCCTTTGCAAGCACGAGCCATGCCACCGTCGCCACCACCAGCCGAGAGATAGGTGCAAACAGTCAATGTCGTTTGCAACGGGCTGGCGTCTACTGCGCTGGTGCCGCAGGCAGGAGCATAAAGTTCAGGCAAATGATCACAGGTCTGCCTCGCTACTTTTCCCAATTTTGCCCCGTCTGTCTCTTTCTCTTTCATCCTCTCTTCCCCCCCTCTCCCTCTCTCCCCCTGTCTCTCTAGTTCTTGCTCAGTCACGAGTTCGCTATCTATCCGCCATTGGCTTGCAACTGTACGCGCAACCTCCATTAGAGTTGATTGCGGTTGCAATGGGTCACTCCCTGCCCGTTACTACCGTCGCCCCCCCCCCCCCCCCTGGCCATAGTTGCCGCTGGCGTCGCCGCACATTCAACACGAGCCACCCCCTGGTCGACTAGGTCGGCGTAAACCGGTTGTTGCTTCTGCTGCTGCTGCGGCTGCTCTTGTGCAATATTTCCGAGCATGCATTTGCAACTTGAGTACTACAGCCAGCCCCTTTCGACGCCTCCTCCCCCGCCTGTCGACGCCTCCTCCCCCGCCTGTCGACGCCTCCTCCCCCGCCTCTCGACGCCTCTTCCCCCGCCTGTGTTCCGTTTCTTCTTACCCCATTAGCACTGATTGCAGGGGAAGAAGGCCAGCCAACGACGACGAATTACGGCGGTTGGGGGCAGGGGTAGCGGTGGCCACAGATAGAGAGCAGCAGCAGGGGTACATAGGGGCGGCGGCGACCGTTAAACTGGACCATGTTGGCTTATCATATGGCGTTGTGATTGCCGCAGCAAAAATGCAGTAAAGCGACAACAATCAACAGCCAATAACTGGTAACATTAGTCGTCGTCGTAGTAGTAGTAGTAGTACTTCGGAAGAGTTTCGAGCCCGGTGGCGTGGTGGGTGCATGCGTCTGCGCCTCGCGACCGGAGGAGACACATAGCAGGTGCGCGGGTTCGAGCCCCACCGTTGCCCCACATTGCTATTTATGGAGGTCCGTCCATGAAGCAATGTGAAAAACAGTTCCGTGGACGTTAAATCTTGGCTGAGAGTCAGCCCCGAAAGGATTTAGTACTCGTAAGAGTAATCATGCAACCTTTTAGTAAACTCTTGAAGCGTGCAGCGGTGAGGGTGAGGTTCGGACGCCGTGATCTCAAACCTTCGTTTCACCGAGTTGTTTTTTTGGTGAAGAAGGGTTAAATACAGTTACCCACTACCGCTACGAGTAGGAAATATTGCTTTCCATCTCGAGCTGTGTGGGACTCGACCCCAGCGGATGGATGTTACGCCGCTGAGACCCATACCCACTAAACGCACCTCCCCCCTCAAACTTCACACCTTGATGGCCCAGATCTCCGTAGAACAGTACTATGGGCCATTCAAGTCGGTCATATTTGGCGTGCTCTGGTGTTGAATCATAGCGTGGTGGTGGTGGTGGTGGTGATGGTCGTTGTCCTTTTTTTGTTGGCCTTGGGATAAGCCTAAGACAGCAGCAGCAGCGGTAGCGTCGAATAATACCAGTGGCCTAATAAGGCGATGCTGACTAATGATGATTTATTATCATTATCATCCTTGTCAGTGATACCAGTGGGACGGAAAGCCGATACTGTTAGCGGCTTCGCGTGGCGGAATTCCATGATATGGCCGAGAGACGGCACGTTACGGCGAAGTGTTTCAATTTCGGGTTGCTCTGCGGTGATTTTCTTCGCTTGCTAACTTTAAAAAAAATTATATATATATATTCGTTACCGCTCCATGATCTCCGTCATATTTGGAGTTCATATCGGGGTCAACTACATTAGGCAGGATGTGTGGGGCAGTAAGACACTAATCCTGGTGTGCGTTTATATATATGTATATATATATATATATATATACATATAGCGTTACCGTGTTGGTGCTGGGTAGTCGTGCAATCTCGGGCTGTCATTCTTGCACGTCCTCCCTACGCGTCTCGCTGACTCTCTACCCACTGTCGTAATAATGGGCCTCAGGTGTCGAGAATGAGTTTGCCGCCGCCGCTGCAGATGCGTGCGGTTGGTTGCAGGGTGATGCCTCGCCCGTTCGGCGTGAGTTGGCAACCTAGCAAGCTGGCTGGGTGGCCGGCTCGCGCACCGACTGGTTGACTATCGGAGCGGGAATAGAGCATACAATGGCAAAAGCAACAACAGCAGTAGCAACAACAACAGCAACAGCAGAGGCAGCAACAGCAACAACAACAGCAGAAACAGCAACAACAACAATAGCAGAAGCAGCAACAACATGTAGCCCTAAGCGCAAGAGTCGATAGCAGGATCACAAGGTGCATGCATGTAAAGTCGATCTATGGCCGCCCTCGCTCGCCGCCGCGGCCATTTTTCGTTGTCTGTGCCGTCAGTAGCGGGAGCGGCGACGCCCATGGAGGTGAAGGTGGCTTGGTCGGATCGGATCGGGTCGGGAGTAACGTGTGGCTCTTGGCTACTGACAACGTACTGGTTCCGTCAGCAGCATTCAGCCGACATTCATTAGAGTTGCCGTCGTCGGACTTTGGCGGCATGCGGCCAGATGGGGGTAACAGCAGACAGGCGATGCTCTGGATGTTGGGGTGGTCGAGAGGGGGCGGCGTTAACGGCAACCGTGCTCGTCGTGGGGGTGGTGGTGGTGGTGGTGCCACCCCCAAAATAGTGGTTGTGGTGATGTACTGTGCTTGAGATTCTCGTGGTGGAACAGCTTGCGATTCATTTGGTATACAACGTCGTTGACATTGACAACACTACTACTACTACTACTACCACTACTACTGCTACTCTTCAGGGCATGCTATTGGTGGAAGGCATAATGCGAAGAAAGAACGAACTGGAGCGACAGCGAGCTGAGAGGATGAGGCGACTAAGAGACGGAACGGCGGCCGATAACCAACACTAGAAGGGAGCAGCTATGAACGGAGTGCATAGAAGAGCCTCCATTTTCAACGAAGTAAAACGAAAGTAGTTCTGCTGAAAATGGTTGTAACATACATTAAATTAAAAAAAATACTGCTACTCTATTACAATACACACGATAAAAACAACATCAACCACACTAGCAACAACAACAACAACACCACCACCAGCAACAACAACAGCAACAACCCCCTCTCGCGGCAGCAGACTCGGTCGGGCATCTATCGCAGCAGCAGCACCATGCACCGGGGCTGTCGTTGTGGCTCTATCGGCCCCCGGGTGTTCTGTTCGTGCTGTCAGTTCCGGTTCACCGTGGCCATGAGTACATGACACCAAGCCAGCGGCATCTTTGTCGATGGACGCATTTCAGCAGCGAGGCGGGTTTAGCGGGCGAACACGGAGGCCCATACGTTCGTTCGATCGGCAAGTAAATAGATCAATTCTACCTTCGATACGTCTTTTTCGTGCGAATCGGCTTGTGGTCGGCTAAAACACAGAGCCAGCAACTACAATAACAGCGGCAACACCTACAATAACTATCTAGGCCGCTGCGTCCGGGTTCGAGCCATGCTCATTGCTACAAGACAGTAGCAGTTCGTTGACGCGGGCGTTGGTGCGAGGCATCAAGCCAAATGAAAACAACTAGAGGAACCAAAATACTTCATTGGAGTCAGGCTGAAGTCACAACAAATTATCGAGCGTTTGCAGCATTTTGTTGCTGGGATCGGGAGTGCAAATGTGCGCCTCACCGGGACTCTGAGGAACGGAATGGCATCATGCACTAGTCGTCATGTGTACACATGCTACATTACACCTGGCTTGTTCCTCTCGTTGATCTACGTACGTAGGGAACAAATGCAGCTGCCGGTTCTGCTTGCAGGATTGCGCTGACTATCGCGCGACGAACTGTCGCCAGACGCACTGGCGGTCCTTGAATTTCCTTGCCCATAAGATATGATCATACTGCTCGAATATACACTACAAGACTACAAGTACTATACACATGTATATGGTAAACGTGTTGTAACTGCAAATCACTCGCAAAATAAAGCAATATATATATATATATATATATATATATATATATATATATATATATATATATATGTCAGGTTAAATTAGCATCGTAAAGACTTGCGAATTTAGTCGCGACTGCCCCTTAACCGATTCGTGTGTTGGGTTTATGCTATTGTTGGAGCTGTTTTTGATATGGTTGATGCTGATCTGTTGTTGGTGCTATTGGCTGACATGTCATTATCGTAGCCGTGTTGCCGACGTGTCATATGGAATGACTATGACAACAGCAACAACCACAACAACAGCAGCAATCAAAATCACGGAAGTTACTCAAAGGTACCCATTGGGCAGTTAGTCAGACTCACAACGTCCGAAAAGACCTGCAGCAGAACTGACTATGGGCCTGCTGTGGTCTCTTCTCTCACAATATCGATTGGCACCAGTAAATTTTATAAGCACTATTGTGTTCAAACTTAAAGATAAATAATGAAATATACGCACGCCACGCTCATTACAAGCAAAACACATACAATATAATCTCGGTTAGCCTACAGCAGATATATATATATATATATATATTCGACGAAACAGATGGTTGGTTCACACCAGTATTTCATTCATGTACCATATATTCCATCAGACCTGAATTCCTGTACCGTATATTGTAGTGTAACATTACTTTCAGAATGGCAGGAATTTGGCTGATGGAACAGAACGCTTCGGTTAGAAGTAGACACCGGACGTTGCCACAGTCGAACCTCTGTGCGCCGGAGAGACGTTGCGTGACGTGCAGCCATTAGATCCATGTCTGGCAGACAAGGCTGGTCTGCTTCACGCATGATTTAGTCCGAAGAAAATCTATGTCCAGGCACCGCACAATTCTACCGATCTACGTTCCTGCTTATCTGTCTTACTCTTCCAGAACAACAATATATAGCTTGTTGTTCTGGAAAGGAGAAAGCTTGCAAACCCGGTAATATAAAAGTGATCGCGACTTTATCTTTTTGCTGACTGTTGTTGTGCTTTTGTACGATGTTTTGCGACTACATGTAGGACTATATATGAAACCTCTCTATTCCACTATATATATATATATATATATATATATATGACCACCACACCAAGACAAAAGACATACCTAGGGAACCTGTGAATAGAAGCACTCTGCTGATACGTAAATGTTTAGGCACTGCTTATACCCTAACGTCTGGACTGAGCTGTAGCTGACGAACTACTATATCCAACATCACGATGCACGATGATCATTTTGCTTGCATGGCCAACTAACTTTTCCACCATTTATGCACGTAGACATACGTGTTCCTACACGCACAATTTGCACGCCATTCTAGTCGTCAGTCATATTGCGGGCTATATCCGTAAAGTCATCAAATAATAAAAATGCCAAAACTGGCTCTAGCTTCACGTGCCAGAACACGACCGGCGCAAACGATGACGACGACGACGACAGGAGAATAACGAGCGGGCCATGTGGGCCAAACATCACCATGTGTTTCATACAAGTGTTTTCTGTGGCCGAATCTGTTTCGGTGGCACGAACTCCATTCGGGACGACAGAGCGTTGTCTGCTTCATTGGCTGCTTGACTTGCGCAATGCAAAGCTAAACCATCGTCCAACCATGCCCCGACCCGACACTTATTTATTTGTGCGTGACCGAAGCCGAGACGGTGGGGTTCGAGGCGATGGGGTACTCGGTTCTTGTTCGAGCTGTCGATTAGCGCGGTCGGTGTCGCGCATATCTCGCGCCGCCGAACGAGTTAGCTAGCGGCAAGTTCTGTTTACCGCCCAAAGCCGGACGTCGGGACAAAATTAGGCCACCGCGCGGTGTCCTATTCACAAGACGGCGTGACTTGCGACGTATACAATCGCGACACGGGGTGCACAAAGAATGGATTTGCACGGAGTCGCAGTGCACCGAATATACAGCTGCCGAGTCCGTGGTCGTAGATTTCTTCCTCATTCGTCCTCTCTCTTTCTCTCTCTCTCCGATTTTCATGATCTCACTGTATGTTTTGCGTTCTTCCTGTAGTTCTCTCAGCTCGTTCGCATGATTGGCCCCTCTGCATATGCAGATCCTGTTTCACGGCTGCCATTGATGCAATGAGAGTCATCGTCAGGGTTTGTGACCTGTCACCCTATCCGAGGTCCTGAGACGCCGCCATGCTCGGCTATGTCATGTCCTCTCAGATCAGGGTATTAGTACGCGCTGGTTCATATACGCTTACTATACATCTTGCGGCTCACACCGTCATCTACCTATCTACCCCCTATAATCCCCCTTTGGTTACTGCCCGCTGCTGCTGCTGTAGAGTGGTCATCTGGTCATCCGAAATAGTGCTGAAGCTACTAATTTTAGCTCAATTCGAGAGCATAAACGGTGGACTCGCCCGTCGTTCTGCTACACGGCAATGAGGAGGACGAGGAGGAAGCGGCTGTGGTGGCAGCTTGATTGTGGCAAGAGTCACATCACAGCGATAACGACAGCCAGCCACGTCACAGACGGCAAATGACCATGGCAACCTGGCCGTGTCAGCCAACTCAAGCTTTCTCTGCGCACGCATACTATGCTCTACCGAACGCATCCGACAAAATAGCCGCCACCCGCTCACTAGATGTGACGACTACGAGTCGGAGAGGGACCAACGCAAATTAGTCTGTCGTGTCTTATTTCTCTCGCAATATTTTGACCGGCTTGATGCGTCGGCGGGTGAACCGTACATTACCGTGTTATGACGGTATGCACATTTATATATATATAAATATATATATATATATATACGTATATACATATATATATATATATATATATATATATATATATATATATATATATATATATATATATATATATATATATATATACAAACATACTTAGCAAATTTCAGAATAACAGTTTGCCCAAAATGAGCACTTGACAAATAGATGCATAAATGGATATGTAGACGTGTGCGGGTTGGCAGTACGTATAGATCGAAGTAGAAAAGTGTTACGAGATGTGAATGAATTCTGCGCCGATCGGCGAACGCCGAAGGTTAGTGTGTGATTGATCGATTGCTTGGTAGACAGACCCGTAAGAGTAGCTATGAGAAAACCTGCCCCTCATCCCGTCTTGCGTGATCGCCTGGCTTTCTGTCGGCGGCCAGGTTTTGACACGAAGAAATTACCATCATCACCAGTCTGACGGCAAAGCTTTGGTCCAAGTTACTGCAGCTGATATACATATACAAGAGCGAATCGCTCAAAGTCTTGATACATACCTATATAAAAGAAAATAATATTTATTTAATCTTCCAAAGTGTTTTGCTCGCTTCAAAACCCTGTTGTTTTCGCCCGCTGCAAGGCACCTGTGCCACCTTCTCTCCTACTTTTCGAAACATTTTTTAAACGCGTATTTATCTCTTCTGTAAACTCGGAAGGTTGCCTCCTCAATTTTTTTCTATTAGTTTCTCTCTATTTCATTTCTCTATTTTCTCTGTTATTTGGTTTTGGTGTCGTAACCATATCTCTATGAGTTGTTCCCCGTAATCACTCTTTAAAGCAATCCACGGTCGTCTGCTACCGCCTGAAAGTTCATATCGGACATTTTCCGACGGGCGTTCGTTTTCTGGAAATTGAATATTTTTGGAACGAGCTTTGCTGCTAGATTTCAGACGCATAAAATACCATTCAGGATTGTTACAAGTGATTCATAAGCTAGCTCCAAGTTCTCCGTTATTATCTCTCTGTTAGTACTTCCGCGATTGTTAAGTACGACGTCACGAACTTTTTAAACGTTTTCTTCTGTTATTGATGTCAAAGGCCTTTTCAAACGAGGGTAATTTTTGGTATCTTTACGTTCGTCGAGAAATCGATGGTTTAACATATACACGCTGTTTCGGGACACTTTTGTATCATAATAAGCAGGTCGTGTCATTTCTATTACTTTAGAATATATAGTTTAGACTTTAACTCGGAACTTTATGCATTTTTGTTGCTCCTTGTAAGCACAACCAACTGTGCAATATATGACAACAGTGCTATTGCTTGTGTCCTACCGCTGCAGTTCTAACGACACAAGCAACAAGAACATGAGACGGGATGGTAGACCGGGACGCCGGTAGACGCGTCGAAAGCTACCTCCCCCCCGGCTAGCCTGCCTCAGGTATTCGATGTGCTGGGTCTGCCACTGGTCGTGTAAGTGTTTCGGCCTATGGCCGTGACTAATGACCACTGGGGTGAAACGGAATGTTAATTTTACGTCTGGGGAGCTTTTGCCCAAGAGGCAGCCAAGAGGCAGATGCACTACTCCATCCCCCGTTTCATTCCCGTATCGACGCGGCGAGTGCGCGCCGTAGGGAACAGTCAGTGGAATGCCTACACCTAGCCATGAAAATAGATACACTTGAACATTATAGCACACCGTTCGGCTGAAAAAGTTCCGTTTTGGGCCGGGACGGACAGTCAAACCCACAGCTGCTCATATTTACCGCCATAGTATCGTCTATGCGCTTGCTTCTTGGTGGTGAAGCTACCGGTGGTGACGTGCGGGCTGGGAGATCGTAGAAGGGCCGAATAGGAGGGGTAGCCGAGATGACCGACTTCGGCGCAGGCGCAGCGTGGCCTAGCCTAGCTAGCAGAAGCTGTGTTGTAGAAGGCGTTGCTCTGTAGTGTTGTGTTCCCCAGCGATAAGGTGTGGGGGGGGCTACCGCCGAGCCGGGGGTACGCGGGCGGCCAAATCCTTAGAGGTTCGGAAAGGCAGGCAGTTCACTGTCCAGCCGCTCGCCGACTGCCGCCCGTGCACGCTGGCAGCGGGGGCGGCGGTGAAGCGGGGGCGCGGTGCGCCCAAACGCTTTCACACAAATGGACGCTTCACTTTATAGACAGCGTAAACGCAGGCACGCAACATGTACGCTGCCTTACGTTTATCGTATGGTCACTGTTCCAACTATCTCTTTACATTGCCCTATCTTCTATCTGTCTAAAAAAGAAAAAAAACATTTATATATATATATACATTGATGCAAAAGTTTCGTGCCGTTTTAGTATTTACTGGTTTCGATGGCTTGCAGCGCCCTCTAGACGGCATCTGCATAGTGATACGTTTATGGTAGAGCGGCCTTACTATTATATGATTACTGTATCAGTCTGTAGGATCCGTTTTGGCGCTAAGGGCTTAGTTACTTCCTGAGAAGGCGGAGAAATGGAAAATGTAAACGTGCCTATTCGGAGTGGTTTACTCTACGAGTTTATATAATGAGATTATATAAGAGTCGTATCCTGGCAATATCATATATATATATATATATATATATATATATATATATATAAAATATATCTCTAAATCTAATATACTCGTGGTTATATTTTTTTTAAATATAAATATAATATATTAGTTTATATTAAAATAAATAATAAACTTTATTCTGGTTCTATTCTAACTAGAAAACAGTTATTAATTCAGCTCCTGAATTATAGCATGCATCGATCGTTGGCAAGGTGTGAGACACTACCAATGTACACATATGTGCTTCCTGTGGGACCGGTGTAATAATACATATCGGGTGAAAGTTTAGCTGTATTTTTAAATGTCTAATTTTGCTTTGTAGGTAAACGTTGCATCGCTTACGTATATGCATACGCTTAATTTCGGGTAGATAGATGTAGGTAGATATCTGTTGTTTTCTGATCGATGGAGCGATGGTTGTGCAGATGCACCAAATTTACAAGAAAAGCGTTGCGCATAATGCCACATGGATATGGCCCATATATATATATATATATATATATATATATATATATATATATATATATATATATATATATATATATATATATATATATATATATATATATATATATATATAATATATATATATATATATATATATATATATATATATATATATATATATATATTTAACTGCAAATTAAGAGTAGTCGGTTAACTGTATACTGTGTTGTGTGAAAAATTGACGACCGTGAGCAAACCGTAGACAGCAACAACATTAACCACAATGATATTACCTTTATGTCGCCAGCCTTAACCTGTCGTCACTGTGCCAAGATGCGGTTTAATCTCTTCGAGATTCGGCCCGTCGTCCATGTTCAGTGTAATGCAATTTGTACTACTGCACGTACATGCTACTCTCTTTCTATTTATTTTTCTTCTTTTCCTAAAGTTAATAGCTCCTTTCTCTGCTTTACTGCTTCAAATATTACATGCTGGGAGAGCAATCCTTCCCGTTGTCGACGATGTTGACTATGGTGAAACTAAACAACAGCAGCAGCAGCAGCAATAGCAACAACAACAGCATCAACAATAAGACCGAGAACAATAGCAACAATGTCCGCAGTAACGGCAACAATACCCGTAACATGCATAATAATCGTAATATTTTTTGAAAGAAAAATGTATTGTTCGTATCAATATATATGTATGCATGACAATAATAGTAACCATATAAACTATAGAAAAAATAATGATACCTCCGCGGCAGGCACATGTGACCAGGTCATCGCCACTGTCAAGCGGGCGGAAGGAGTTTACGACCTCATGCAAGCCGGAATGGAAAACACACACAAGGAGAAATTTACTTAGCTAATGCTTGTCACTGCGCAGCAGCGCACTGAGAGTACAGCTATCGCTATTACTGTGGTTGTCGTTGTTGTTGTTGTTGTTGTTCTTGTTGTGTTGTTGTTGTTGTTGTGTTGTCGTCGCTGCTGCTGCTGTTCTTGTTGTTGTTGTCGCTGCTACTGTTGTTGTTGTTATTGTTGTTGCTGATCGCTACTTCTGTTACTATAGCACCCCGACTGACGCACATCCGAGCAATCTCCCGTGTGTATAGCTTTGAGTGGGGTCCGGAACCTAGTTGTTAGCAAATCACTGGTTCGACCACAAATATGACTGTTGATCTCCCGTCTACTATCCGGTTGCTCTAAAAAAATATCGAAATATATCTCCAACATCAACAACAAACAATCGAGAGAGGCAGCGCAAGAGAGGGAAAAATGCCTGAAAATAGGTGCTTTGCTATTAGCTAACAACAACAACAACAACAACAACAACAACAACAACAACAGCAGCAGCAACAACAACAACAACAACAACCACAACAACAACCACAACCACAACCACAACAACAACAACAGCAACAACACTCTTCGTCGTCCTTCATCCGCACCACCACCATCACCGTCTCGCTGTAATCATAATACGGCTGTTGTAGCCACAGTCGCGTTGGCGGGCGGCGACGCCGGTGGCGCCGGCGCGGGCGGCTGTTTCAAGTGAGTCGCTGCTTCTCGAGATACGAGTACACGATGTGCGCCGCGCCATGAGTGGCCATGAACGCGCGCGCGATGAACAACGTGTTGAACGGCTGAAATCGGCCTGAATCTAAAGCTCTATTTGCTTCTCTTACTGCTGCTGATGCGGCTGCTACTGATGTCACTACCGCTGCTCTGGCCGCTACATAGCCTTGCTATGGCGTTTTTGTTGTTGTCGTCGTCGACAGGTCATCGCTAACCAGAACGACGACACGACGTAGAGAAATCTCTCCTGAAAGAAATAAAGAGAAGCCGAGAGAGAGAGAAAGAGATGTAGTAGGAAAGAAATATTTATATATGTAGCAGGAAAGAGAGAGAGAGAGAGAGAGAGAGAGAAATGGGAAAAGGGTAAGTAGATTGTGGGAGTAGTAAATGAGCAAGAGGCACTCAAAAGAACGATGCAATTCTATCGTCTATGTACTCGCTTCGTGCCACAGCAACAACAACAGCAACTGCAGCAGCAACATCAACAAAAACAACAGCAACAACAACAACAACAACAACAACATCAACAACACCAACAACCGACAACGATCACGGCAATAAACATGAGCACGGCAACGACCGCTTTAAGCGAACATACGGCTTTTTCAACTTCGGGCTTAGCAATGATGATAATGAAGCCTATGGCTATAGCCTACCCAACCCTACGTAGAGCAGCGTTGCGTGAGACAAGCAGCATGACAAAAGTGGTGCTGCTGCTCTATGAACGAATGTCGCAAATCTTGAAGGGATACTGAATTCTTGTTGGGAGGATATTGCTTTCTCGCTTTACCTACAAAAAGCAACAACAAATAATATATATATATATATATATATATATATATATATATATATATATGATGAACGAAAGGCTAGACAGAAACAGCCTGTCTTCAAATATACACACATAGATGTGTGTGTGTATATATATATATATATATATATATATATACATATAAAGGAAAGAGGTGAGCAAGAGCGGTCCATATGATGCGTGTGTGCTAAGTCGCCGGAGCTCTTTGCTCGCCTATTTTGACATCGCTACCCAATGAAAACCGAGTAATGACGCTCATGGCCGCAAATGCCTACCTGAGCATGCCGACTGAGATCGACCAACAGGAGAGCATACTAGGCAAGCTTTCGGGTGGTTTTGCGTCCGCGGCAGCTGTCTTTTTGCTTTTCTTCGATCATGTCTCTTATTCGGTGTGAGTCGGAGCCGAAGCCTCTAGCCTCGAGAGCCGAAGGCCCATAGTTCAGTGGTGGTACGCGAGCACAAAGCGTGCCCGTCGTATATCCCGCGCCGTTTGCACCTACTAGAGAGCGACTAGAAATATATATATATATATTTTTTATATATAGAGAGAGAAAGAGAGAGAGAGAGAGATAGAAAGCGCCCCACACTTGTCGCAACTCCTCTCAACGCAAAAACAAAACAACGTAAGTATAACAAATTGTGCTGATTGCCAGCACCGGCATAAGTAAGTAGGTGGAAAGCGAAGAGAGCGCTGCCCGCGCGACAGAAAGAGACAACATTGTTTTTACATCAATCTGTGTATACGTACATAAAAAGTATATATATATATATATATATATATATATATAGACATTTGCTAGACAATTTCATTTGGCCATCACAGCCTCGGCTGGCTCTGTCTGATTTGGAGTCTACGCGATAGATGAGTGCATCGTCAACAACATGAGTATGTCGCTTTTTCTCTTTGGGCCGATTGGCGACGCTATTCCGTCAACGAGTAAACGAAATCTTAGGTTCGTCTAACACCACCCGCCCTGCAGCTGCAGTCCCTGCCAGTAGCGATGTGGGGCTCCAGTCGTGCGTCTAGCTCAATGGGCTCACCGAAATAGCCTCGCCAGACCAGACCCCCGCTCGCTCATGCCATTATCCTCTCGTCTAATAATAATAATAATAATAATCTTATTGTTTTATTATTTTTATTTATATGTTTATCACGACTACCTCCAAATTGGCCTGCAGGCGCCGGCAAGAAACTGGAAATAAAACAGCCGAACACATCTCGTGCTTTCTCTCTCTCAATCCAAAAAAATTGTGGCGCATGGTGTTTACGTCATAAAAGCAACACGTAACAGGGGTAAGAAGAGAGATGCAGATGCGTACAAACTAATATATATATATATATATATATATACATAGCAACAATTTGCTTAAGGAAGATATTTTTTCTCGTGGGACTTGGGCACCAATATCCTGTTACTGGATGATTGTGATACTGATGGCTTGCTGTGAATCTCGGTAGTGCTAGGCAGAAGGAGGAAACAGCAATGTTGGTTCTCATCGTCCTAACGAGCAGGTTGGTCTCTGTTCTGTACAAGCGAAGCGTTTAGCTTTTCTTGGAAGTTATTTTTCTATATATAAAATATGCACTTGCGTTGAATCCAACGACTGCATAGAAGCGGCATTTGCCTTTAATCGTCATCATTAAGCAAGGGCAGCATGCAACGATGCGACGACAGCAACAACAATTTTGAAGGTAGATCCGGGGAATTTCGCCCGCCGTAAGTGAACGCTGAGATATATATGCAAATTCTGTTTTTTAAATGTCGTTGATAGACACAGGGAAGCCGACCGTCGTGCTTTAACGCAAATGTTGGCCGCTAGCAAAGAAAATCGATTTTTCTAGCATTTTAAATAATCGCCTGAGGGAAGGAGGATCTGCTCCATCAAAGTGCATTGCACCAACGAATGTTGTAAATAATACGTTTTCTTGGTGAATAGTTCGCCCGGATAGCCTACTTGTTTTCTAAAAATAAACCACACTGGATTTGATTATAATATGGCTTGTATATGGTGTGTCGTCGTTCGGAAGGCAGAACGAAAGACAGTCCGCGGTTTGTCTGCAAGAATCGATTTATCTCGAACAACTGCAGGTTGAAGGCAAAGGGTGTGCAAAGCAGGTGGAGCGGGCCGTAAGGACAAAGATGATTGATCGCGCTTATGATTGATACTATCGGATTTTTCTGACAGACTTGTTAGACGGAAACTTTTTTCAGAGGACTATATCGCGTTCCCTCTCGACGTCTCATAATACATTAATCAGAGTCGTTTTCTTATTGAAAAAAAACAAACAAACAAACAAGAAATGACCCCCTCTTTGCTTGGCTTTAATAGCTATAATAGTTGCAAGGAACGATCTGACAAACTACCTAACGTTGGCGTAATCTCGGAGACATGTGGCGGAGTGGTCTGGGAGGCTAGTCATGATTGTCGTCTGCCGGGGTGTCACCGGTTTGAAGTTCCTTTGGGTCATGCTCATTACGAATCGATTATAGTACTGCTGAGAGTCGGCGGTCATGCTGGCATAAAGACTGTAAATGAAACCCTATATATGTCCACATGTCCGGCCCATCTTGATGCAGAAAATACGTCTCACGGCGATCCCAAGCACGCTGGCGAAGGACAATAGTCTGATATATTGAAAACAAGCTCTTCTTAAAAAATGCTTTTTAATTTTTGTGGCCTTGAAGTCGGTCAAGTAGTTCCAATAAATCGTCGCAGAGAGTAGAAGTAAAGAGGGAGGCATAAAAATTGCAGCAAAAAGTAGAATCGTGGCGTTACGTGCCTTGTCACCCAGTGTCGTTGCCCAATAATGACGTTGTCGTCCTTTTTTAAAAAGAAAACAGGGTTTCCTAGATATGTGAAGCATTATGTTCTTCATTAATTGCAAAGCTGAAAGCCCGACAGAGGCCATCCATCCCCTCTCCTCTTCTCCTTCGCGACACCTCTTTTACACTTTTCTGAGTTCACGGCTGCTTCTCTATTTTAATTCGAGAGGCTATCGACTGACGGGGCAAATCAATCGTATATATAAATTTACGTGATTGCAAACCTACGCGACAGGCAGCTAATCTGGGCAGTCAGAGGCGGATTAGAGCATAGACAAAAACAGTTTCACCACGTAAATCGTGGGCAAATGACACATCCACGCGTTTTTATGTAGATAGCTGTCCAATGCCTTTTAGACGGGCGACGAGTTGAAGAAGGAGTGGG
This sequence comes from Dermanyssus gallinae, assembly GCA_003439945.1. Taxonomy (NCBI): domain Eukaryota; kingdom Metazoa; phylum Arthropoda; class Arachnida; order Mesostigmata; family Dermanyssidae; genus Dermanyssus; species Dermanyssus gallinae. The sequence continues at coordinate 197,506 of QVRM01006674.1, forward strand.
ACAGACCACTCACTGCACTTCACAATGCAACATGTCTTATATATATATATATATATTTTTTAGATTTTTCGTAAGGCTTTTGTCCGTGTACGGTTTTTTCATGTCATGGGTAATTTTAATCCACCCCGGCATTTACCTTGGCTAAATTGGAAACCATGCAAACCAATTAAGAGTGGCCGGTCTGGGTCTCGAACCCAGTCCTCCCGAATGCAAGGCAAAGGCTTTGCCACTAAGCCATCTTGCTCGGTATATATATATATATATATATATATATATATATATATAATTTACTCTTGAGTGGCGAGTATCTTTTAATGTGGCGCTACTGTTGTGCGTACAACTCCGCCTACAAAACAATTATATATAGACATATATATATATATATATATATAGATATATATATATATATATATATATATACATATATATATATATTATATAGTATATATATATATATATATATATATATATATATATATCTATATATATTATATATATAATATATATATATATATATATATATATATATATATATATATATATATATATATGTATATATATATATATATATATTCTGTTTAACTTTCTTAGTTATTGAAATATGACGACGTGCTCGTCTCCAGTGTTTTCCAATCATATTTTTGTATCCATTGATATATCAGACCCATGACATATATATATATATATAGACTTTGGGACAAAAATTGCATCCACCGTCATATCTGGCTTAAATTATACCTTGTTCTTACAATAGCAATGCCATATTAATAAATGATAAAATAATAGACCATTCGGAAAGGCAATCAAATTAGCTTTGAAGCACTTTAATTAGAATGCTGATGCGAAACGAGACGAATTCCCAACTTTCGAAAGCAACGTACTGTAAAAACGCTCGGATATGCCATTCCGAGCGTAGTCACTTTCGCTCTATTCGCAGACTTTCTCTATTTTTTCACTTTCACGCTCTTTTTTTTGTCACTCAGCCAGTGACTTTATTCAGTGAAATAGCCATGAAAACGAGTTCCGCGAAATGATATCTCTCTGCGCCAAAGAGAGAGCTAGAGAGGGGAGAAAGGGGGAGGGAGGAAGGGAGAGAGAGCCACCCCCAGATCATTACTTTGCTTGAGCCTGGCTATAGAGAACATTATTCTGTAGCTCGTCAACTGAATATGAACCAACTTCCGTAACTTCAACGGTAGTCAACAATTCGTGGGCGGCCTCCATTATTGGAGCGGGAAGGGGGTGGGCGGAGGGGTCCAGGGCTCGAGCTACCGCTAATCCTCACATGATCATTAGGCCTTACCACAGGCCCGCTATTGCGTGCACCACTGGCCACGGTCGTTTGCCACTGCCGAGCACGAAAAAGCGACGGTTCGCGCCGCAGTCTAATATCTCGCAGAAGATCGCGCTGTTTAGGAGACGAGCGGTTTACGTTATCCTGCACTGTAAAGCGTGCTCATCAAGCAAGTTCGGCGCGACGAGTGAAATAACATAAAACCGCCTATCCATTGAATCATGAGTTCATTGGAAGTTAGGGCACGCAGAGGTAACATACGTACCACCCGCTAGTAGGATAATCGCCCGTTGGCAGAGCAGGCGGAGCAGGCGTATACACGATAGCATTAAATTATGTTTCTGATAGCATGCAATTATGTCTGTGTGTGTGGTGCTTTCAGTTAAAATAAACAACTCAACTATAAAGTTGTCTTAGAACGAAAGCTGTGTTTTCATTGTGACTACACAGCTGTTTTTCCACATATTAAACTTTAGTATTTTAAACAATAAAACACACATACGCACACACACGCACACTCACACACATATTCTAACGCTAGCTACTCGTAAACTTGTTCTAATCGTATTTAATTGATTCTAAACGCTACTTATGTCATATTTCAATTGTCTTTCGAGTGCTGTGGTCATTTTTATTATGGCGTTGCTGTTGGGAGAGCAACATGTCTAATACAATATATGTGAATGGTTTTTTGGGGTGTGCTGTGCGTATGTGACGCGATTGTTTGTCCCGAGGTGAACACGTATATACCATCGGTTTTACTATCGGCCAAGTGTTCTCCTCTCATTGGACAGTCAGTCATATCGCCGGCGGTTCTACGGCAATTCCTGCACGCGCTCGATGTGCAGTAAATTTTATCGATGGATTCTGGTGAGATTTACGCGGATAATGTTACAACCTGTGAAGCTAGGCCCTAGGTAAGAGGATTTGCAAAATAGCTACGGACCACTTGTTCCAGCTTCAACTTAGAGAGCTTATTTATCGGCTCCATAGCGCTAAGTCCTCGGGCTGTCGGTCGATGATACTGTCGGAGGCTTTCGACTCCGTCTCAACATGATCGAAGCATATTCATAGCTGTACGTCAAATGCCGAAACACCAGCCCAGTGCTGCTCAAACCCTATGGTGCTTCCATCTCTCGCGTCAAGTTGCTTTTCGCGTATCGATGATGGACGTTCATATGGCATAGGCAATTAATTCCTTGCAATGAAGTTTCGGCAAACAGACCCCTGACTGACTTAGCCAGTATTAATAAGCATAACCAGTGCTTGATTATGCACTTTATTGTGAATAAAGTATTACCAATAAAGTGAATACTTTATTCACAAATATTCACGCACCCTTTAGCAAGGGGGGGGGGGGTTTATTACAGTCACAGATAAGTGCTCCTTTACAAGAAAACAATCTCGCCTAAACCGGCGGCTTACGAAGAAGGTTGTATGTGGTTAAAGCTACAAGCTAGACGCCATGGAAACATATCCTGTTAACAATCGTTTTGTTAGCAAGAATTATTGACTGAATATTGTGCCCGGCGCGAGCACTCGTTGTGGTAATATTGAAGAACTTTGCCGCGCTCTCAGGCTGCTTACATATCAACGATTACATTGCTTATTTTGATGTTGACTTATATTTATATTAAACAAATTTGCAACTTCCATTATCACTAAAAATATATATTGACATTTATTTAATAATTTGCCTTCATTTTTGTAGCATTTATAATAACTTTGATTGGATTATTCCAATATTGTATATTATATATGGTATATTATAACTTTTAATGTAGATATAATTACTAGTAAGTTAAATTATATATTCATACATATACTTCAAAATGGAAAACATTTTTATTTAAGATTTTTTATTTTACTCTTAATGAAACAATTTCTTTTGTTTCTCGAAAGTCAGGCAAATGCTTTACGGCGCGCCAGTTACGCAATTGTGCCGCCTAGCCATTGTTTGAGTACGTTATTTGTGATTTTGTTGCTGTTGTTACTTTTGATGATAATGTTTCTATAAAGTATAATAATAATAATAATAATAATAATAATAATAATAATAATAATAATAATATAATAATAATAATAATAATAGTAATAATAATAATAATAATAATAATAATAATAATAATAATAATAATAATAATAATAATAATAATAATAATAGAAAGCATGAGCGTCGTGGACGATCATCGAGCACAGGTAGCGAATTACCGTCAAGTACCATCAGTCGATGTCAATTCGGCTCACTAATTGCAACTCACTTTGAACCTGTTGGCGCTTCGAAAACATCGAGAACTACGCTGTCGATCTATGCTATGCCTGCGGCGCATAGAACAGAGACACACCTTTCGTTTGGCCTTTATTTCAAGCTCCCTATGAGCTGCGCTCTCTGCCACCCACCCTATGTTGTTGTTGTCATCGTCATCGCCATCGCCACCGCCATCATGGCGATAGTAAGCGGCAGTAGCAACACCAACAGGAGCGGTAGTTGGATGTCGAAAATCGAAGCTTTGTTGAGGCGCTTCTACGACGCCTACGGTGGTCTGTGGGAATGTTGCACGTATACGCGCACGTACGGATACTTCAGCGTGCTACAAATACGTTCTACTGCTATGTATATATGTGTACGTACGTTGAGATAGATATTGTACGCATGTGACGGCAACGCCTGCGTGATCGTCAAGAGGCTGACTCACTGGGGCCGAAGTTCGTCTGGCAACCTTAGCCGCAGCGAAAGGAAGCAGCACAGCGTTCAGCAGCTTCAACATTGGCAGCAGTAGCAACAACAACAGCAGCAGCAACAACAACAACAACAACAACAACAACAACAACAACAACAACAACAGCAACAACAACAACAACAACAACAACAACAACAGAAACTGCAACTAAAGTATGACAGCAGCATGGATAGATAGTTTGATACGATCGAGGGGGTGCGCGTAAGAGACAGATAGCTGATCTCTCTCGCTCTCTCTCTCTCTCTCCCTCTCTCGAAATTGAGATTGAACAAAATCGAGAAATGGAACGTGAGAGAAAGACCAGAAGTGGACGGGGCATACGGAACGACGCAACGTGAACAAAGCCCGATGACAACAATTGGCGGCCAAATGGAAAACCAAGAAACGGTGCACGCACGAAAAGCGCATCCGTGCAGGCGGAACAGAAGGCCAGAACATGAAAACAGCAACGGAACAACACCGACGACAACAACAACAACAAACGCAACAATAAGAACTGTCTACAACAACGCCAGCAACAACATCAATAGTGGCGGCAGTGGCGTGCTGATGACTGAAATGGCGTCTCCTGTTGCTGCCAGCAAGCAACCAGTCTATAGGGCGCTGCACGATCACGCGATGCCGTCGAATCAACTCAGCTCGTACAAGGCCAGACGGCGAACCGAATCGGAGTCCGCCGTCCCGACAAACGGGAACATACGAATTGGGAACGAACAAATCGGGCACCTATCGACCCAACCAGCCACCGACCAATGAACGGGCAACGAAACACCGGGTAGACACTGCCTAGATTTGGTATTGGAAACCTTGTCGATCGCCCCCTTCTATTTTTTCCGCTGTTGCTGCTGCTAGCCTGGCCGAGCAAGCCTGCAGCCTCGAGGGCGAACAGTATGAGAAAAGTACGAAGATAACAACAACAACGGCAACACTAACAACAACACTAGCAACGATACCGACAACAATAACAACAGCAATCGCGACGGGAAACCGATCGACTTGGACAAAAGAAATGAGGCGGTATTCTAGAACCAGCCCGAAAGATACATCGCAAATGAGTAACATAGCGTAAGTCTCTATGATCGTTATGGTGATAGGGCGACTATAGTTCGAATATGCTCGGTACAGATTGTTCCTGGAAGATGGAAGTAAAGATTTTCTATGACTGGCCCTGACCCTTGTCTTTCCATATATATATATATATATATATATATATATATATATATATATATATATATATATATAATTAATTGAGTATTTTTTTTCCTATACTTATATACACTTTTATTGAATAGGATTGTATGTATTATATACACATAATATATATATATATATATATATATATATATATTCGAGCTCATGTGCACAGTGCTATAAACAGTCACAGTTACAATTGTTAGTTGTATTATTAGCCGTATCATATGGTCAACGTACGCATTAGTACTAATATAAATGTTTATTATATTTCTCTGTAATGCATACACACTGCCCCCTCCCCCCTAGCACCCCCCTCAGGATGACAAGAGGATGTATGCGTTCCACGTCCGTGCCACAGGCCTTAAGGCCCATTGCGAGTGTCGAGACATGTTTTGAACTGAGTATATGTTAAATAAATATGTATGTTATATTAAAAAAAAAAAAAAAAAAAAAAAATATATATATATATATATATATATATATATACATACGAGGGCGAAAATCGAACCAAAGCCACTGAGGATTTTCGGTTTGTTGTGCTTAGAAGCATTACCCAAACACGGGCCGCGCCAGTCGCTGGCGTCATTTATTGTTTAAGTGTGGTTTAAAGAAATGAAAACGACCGGTGTTTTTTAAGGAGGAGAAATGGAACACCAACGCATTTGCATCAAGTTCTGTGCTAAAATCTAAATAATATATTCTAAAGTAGTGGAAATGGTACAAATTGCTTATGGTGATCAAGCAGTGTCTCGAAACACTGTACCGTCGATTTCGCGACATATGTTAAGAGACCAAAGATTGAGGTCAAAGGCTTTCCCCATTCGGGAAGGCCTTCCACGTCAATAACAGCAGAAAACGTTGGAAACGTGATATCGTACTCAATAGTCGCAAAGTTGCTATCCGGGAGATAGCTGAGAAATTGGAGATGTTTTATGGATCAGTTGTAACAGTCTTGACTGATAGTTTATGCGTCAGAAGAACAGCGAAGTTCGTTTCAAAATTTAATTTCCAGCAAATGAACGCCCGTCGGGAAATGTCCGCATTGAACCTTCAAGTTCTAGCAGAATGACCCGGGATTACTTCAAATACTGATTAAAGAAGGCGAGTCATGGGTATATAGTTACGACATCAAAAGCAAGATCAAATCCTTCTAGTGGTGCTTTTAAGAGGGAAGTCGATCGAAGAAATACAGACGCAGCCTGTACTACAACTATCGAGGAGATAAAGAAAATTCGCGGGAGCAACTCAACTCGATTTCGAAAGACACGTTTATAAAAATGAAATGGCTAGTGACTATATATACATGTTTACGTATATATATATATATATATATATATATATATGAGTGACAGTCAAACTGGACAGCCAAAGCGGCCGCTAATTAAACAGCTAACATCGCTAATCTCCAAAAAAAGAAGAAACACTAGATTAGCAGCGTATTATAGCGCAGCAAAAACATGAGCGATAACGTTGAGGAGATACGATCTCATGCTCGAATACGTCGGCAGGCGGGTCACGTCAAAGTGGCTCTCGAGCTTAAGAAGTGCTGCCTCGAGGAGGGACGGACTTCAGGAGTGGTTGCTGACCAAAAGGGAACGCAACGTCTACGGAGGTGGCGGGTCGACCACCGGGGGTCGTCAAAGGAGCAGGAGAAACGAGACCGAAGAAAAACCCGTTCTTTTCATTGACGGCACTGGCGACGCTGGGTGAGGCACGGGAAGTGAAGTCTGCTGTGAAGTCTAAACCTCCTGTGGAGCCTAGACCGTCAGAACAAGAGAAGAGGAAGAAAAAAAGAAGAGAGAAGAAGTAGATGGCGTGGTAGAACGAGGCCAGAAAAGTGAAAAGAAAATACGAGCTGAAAGAAGCAAGTGACGACAAAGAGGGAGCGTGGAAAAGTCGCAAAGGACGCTGCTGGCGGCCTTGGTGGCTGAAGTGAGGCCGCCGAGAGCCGGCTGACTAAATGAACATGGTTTCCACGTTCCAGCCTGACGGCTTGTGACAGAGAGCTCTCATGGGCTAACGGGTGAGGGAAGGCCGCGCGATGGTAACCATGATGAGGTTATGTGGCGACAACTTGTAGCTGACTAACTGACCATGTACTGAGACATCTATACATATATATATATATATATATATATATATATATATATACGTTCCTAATTCATTCAATTATCTTGGCGCCTTTTCGAGAGAACACGCCTTATACTCCTGTTTTCGCAACACCTAACTGCTGTCTGTTTGTCTGTAATCTCCTCGGTTATATATCGCCCTCCATTGATGGCATTTGTTTGTTTGTTTGTTTGGACTCTCGATCAAATAAAAAATCTTTCCGAATCTTGTAAAACGGTTGTCGTTCTCTGGCACGTGTAGCGCGTACATCGTGCGGCCGTAAGCATCTGACGGAACGAAACGAGACGCAACACAAACTCAGCCAGCCGGCCAGTGAGTCAGTCAATGGCTTGGTATGGTAGCAGGTGCTAAGGAAAATAGGGCTGGAAAAGGCCAGCATTTCAACTAGAGCCCGCGTCCATTGTCGCCACGCGTAATGTCGCACGCCGGAATTGCATGTCACAACCGCTGACGACGGCTACGCTCCGTTTCTTCACACTCGACCTTTCTCTAGAGGTCTCTTTCTCTCTCTCTCGCTTTCACTCTCTCTCTCTTTCTATATATATATATATACATATATATATATATATACATATATATATATACATATATATATATATATATATATATACATATATTCTCGGCATCCTCACTCTGTCTGTGTGCGCGTACGGGCGTGTCTATGGTGCCGACGCAGAAAAGCAACGATGGAACGGCCCGAGGTCAGAAATTCCTACCCTGCGTCTCCTAATATAGCTGTGAAGTCTGCAAAAAGACTGCCAAATGCTGACGTTGTTGCTGTTGTTGTTGTTGTCGTCGTCGTCATCCCATTCCGAACAGCCAAGACGGAATGAAGTGCAGCCTGTGCCGCAAAGTGGCAGGTACATATGTGGCAGTGAAAAGTCCGCCGCCATTAAGGTACCTGCAGGCCGCATATATGGCACAGAGAAGAAAAACGTACGTAAAACGAGGGAAAGGGAGCCAGTGGAAGAAAGGAAACGTAAGATAGCAGAAAGGGAACCAGGAACAGTTGAAGGCAAGAAAAAATGGAGTCTCTGCGGAGGGAGATGTTGTTGTTGTTTTATTGTCGTTGTTGATGTTGTTGTTGTCATTATTGCTTTGTCGTCGCTTCCTTGTCGTTTGCCCATTGGCATTACGGTCGTCGCCGTCGCCAGCCGCGCCGCGTTCTTACGTCCAGGCCAAGCGGATAACGAATGGCTGCATGGCTTGAAAGTTAAATTGAAAGGGCAGGTACTAGTACGAATTAAAACGGCTAAAAAGACTAATTCATCCTATATATGTATATATATATATATACGTAAATACCCAGCTGACCGATATATATATATATATATATAGATAGATAGATAGAGCGCAGCGATGGTAACAAGTGTCCTGTCAATTCAAAATTTCAAAACCATGTTGGGTAAACGTACAGCTCTATATATATATATATATATATATATAATTTGAGAAAGGTATGCACGTACGTCCCCCATAATATATATATATATATATATATATATATGTATTTGCACATTACGTATGCAAAGTTAGCACACACTGAACGAGATTGAGTGGCTTCTTGTAAGACGAGCTGTGAACGTGGCTCATGGGAGATCTGCCAACCGTATACGTAGACGATACCCAAGCGACGCGAAGGCGTGTATATATATATATATACATGCATATTCTTTATGCACTACTGGGCGTGAGGGTTCGCATGACACGCTACGCTGCTGCTCAGCTATGATCATGTCGCTCTTGCTGCTATAGTAGCATTTTCCGGAGTAGAAAGAAGGAAGTGCTGCGACTGCTTTTCTGACTTCGGCCACAATCACAATAATATGGCATCGTGTGAAGGTATAACAACAATAACAGGGCCGCTCGCTCCTCCACGTACGACACATGTGTCGTAGGATGATAAATAAAACTGTATCATCCCCTTGGTAGGCTCTCAGCGTTTCCGCCATGTCCGAGGCTTAGCCGAGGCGCCGAGGCTTCTTACCAGATAGCGCTGCCGAACTGTTTGTTTTTTTTTCGTGAGAGAGAAGAGCTCTTCAGAAGGCTGTTCGGCTATCCAGATGTGCGGGTGCTTACGGTGTACAGCGGTTTGTCGGTTGTCGCCATCGCCCCAAGTGTTATCGCACATAACGTTGTGCTGCTGACACAGACGCGCCGTTGCTTATTTAACTGAGTGGCGTTGAAGTTGATTCGGCTAACGTGATATGCTATTGGGCAGACGCGGCTGCACCGGTATCACCATTTCGGGGCGCAACACATAGACACGCAGGCGATGTACATCTTTCGATGTACGTTAAAGAAGCTGAAAAAGAGGGGCAAAAATGAACTGAAACAGCCCCTTTTACGTGGTGGTGGCAGCGGGTACTTCTGCCCTAACACCACTGTATCGTCGCCGATGTTAACGTGGACGGAAACCGAAAGCTAGACCATTTGCACTTGCTGTTCAGGGCGAGAAGTTCTTCCTGTGTTTTGTTTTTTATTGTGTCATAGTGTGCAACGTATCCATCATCATCGCTACCAGCATCCTTCCTAAATATGTTCCTCTTTTTTTTCGAAATTGTCGGAGATTTCGGTCGTCCCGTTTACGAGCCCCCGTTAATAATCGCCACAACAGTCTTCTGTTTGCATATATATATATATATATGCAAACAACGGACTTCAATTGTTGGATCGTGAACCCTCCCACGGACCCAACCTTCATAGGGCACTCCGGTCAATCGACGATTGATCTCTTTGCAGTAAATGTGAGCCGAGACAAGGTCATGTACTTGGGGTGTAACCACTTCATGGAGGAAGGCGCTCAACTGAAGCAGCATATACCTGTCGCCATTGATCTCCGGACCGACTGCGCGCCCGTTTGCTCAGGAAGGCGAAAGCCACTGTCTCGCATCTTAGATGTCAACACTCTGCTATCACATGCTCATAGAGTTCTACCGGTACCCGGGGTCATCGAGGTGGATGACTACGCGAGACGCCTCACCGAGGTGCTCCAAAAGTCTACATCGAAGACCCGCAGCCGCAGAGGTAGGCCATGGTTCAACAGGCAATGTAGACTGATTCGGGGTATCCATAACCTCATCAGATTCCTTGCTTCGTTGCACCCTGTCGCTAAGCCCCTAGCCAACGCTTTCCGAACAATTCGAAAGAAGACGTATGTGCGAGAGCGGAAGAAATACATCGAATAGCAGGAGGCACTGATGATACAGGAAGCCGAACGACGTCCGTACAAGTGGATAGCGCGTACCGGCAGAACCTCATGTTCTATCAGCCCATCGGTCTTAACAGATCACTTCGCGCGAATGTTCTCGTCACGATGTACCATCCCACGAGAAGTGCCGTCGGTAACCTCAGCCTGGGACGAGAAATCCACGTGGGAGCGTACGCTCCTCGGCGCCGACTTCACCGTGGGGGAGGTTCTGAGTGCCCTGCGAGGGCTCCAGTCGAGGAAAGCCCCAGGCCCAGACCTCGTGTGCAACGAGCACCTGAAGCAAGCACTGATTCTGGCCCCATATTGGACAGCATTGTTTAACGAATGCCTTCGTACCGGCTCCATCCCAGATAATTGGCGCGAGGCGCTTCTGCTGGTCATCCCAAAAGGTAAGGGTGACCCATCTCTTCCTTCGTCCTGGAGAGGTATCGCCAAGAAAAGCGCCTGCTACAAGTTGCTAGCATCCCTCATCACTACACGACTGAGCGACTTCCTTGAGAGCGTGGGCGCCATTCCCACAGAGCAGCACGGATTTCGCGCGGGGCTCTCAACCTTGACGGCCTGCAGGGAATTATTACGGGACATTAAGGAGATGACAACCAGACCGCGAAAATTTGTGTACGCTGTATTTGTGGATTTCCGGTCGGCTTTTGATTCTGCGCCGCGTGACACTATCCTAACCTTCCTGGCAGAACTCGGTGTCCCACGAAATATTCTCGGAGTACTGGCCGCCATTATGCAAGAGAACAAAATCACGAAGACGGGGTCGCGGAACTCCCAGCGTTCGCGCAGACAACAGGTCTGGCCCAGGGGGACAATCTAAGTCCGCTTCTGTTTTCGGTCCTTCTAAAAGACCTTCCGACTAAAATAAGAGGCGAGAGAGAGATGGTGAAGGTTCTCCTTTACGCTGACGATCTCGTGATCTTTGGGGAGAGCCGCTTTCAAGTCCAGCAAGCAATCGCAAGACTGAACTCCGTGATCCCTTCGTTAGGACTCACGATAAACGAGAACAAAACGGAGGCAATTAAGTTTAGACGAGGGGGCCGATTGGCGGCTCAAGACACTCTATTTCTGGCAGGCGCACCAGTACGCTATGTTGAGCATTTCCAATATCTCGGTGTTAGGATTACCCCGAGTGCTAGATCTTTCACGCTTCATGTTAATGAAAAATGTAGGAAAGCGCTCACAACCCTCGCCACTATCCAAAAACCTCAGCTCCTCTCACTGAAAACGGCGCTCCGACTTTTCGATATGAAGATCGCCCCGGTGGCATCATATGGAATTGAGGTGATCTGGGAAGACCTCACTATTGATAACCTCGACGCGTTCAACCGACTCAAAGCAACCTTCCTTAAGCGTGCCCTTGGTCTCCATCGAAGCGCCCGCAACAGACTAGTGTATCGGCTGGCGGATTCCCCACTGTTCATGGAAGAGCTGCAGCGTCGTTTCAAACTAGAGAAGACTGCCGCATACGAAGAATATGTACGGCGATGGGAGAGCATATATATATATATATATATATATATATATATAGAGGCATTACTTGTGATGCTGATTTTGTTGTTGCCATTTATGTATCTGTGATTGGCAAAACTGTGTGTCTTGTGGCAGATTTCAACCGTTATCAATTAGCTCAGAAATTATTTAATGAAAAAACATCTAGAAACTGAAAACAAAATTGCCGCAGTCGCACATCGGATTGAATGCGAGTAGTATCCATCTACTAGCAGTAGACTAAGAAACGCAAAAGGGTACGCCTACTTGGCCACCGACATTAAGAATACATTAAAAACCATTAACCCAACAAACTATCTTGTTGATTTTAACATGGTTGTGCTTTGAACAGTAGTTCCTCGTACCTCTTGCGCACGCGTGTATATCGCAGCGAGTAAACATGTATATGTCAATTGCACGCTGAGGGCAAGCCGCAGTGAGTGGCTGTACGCATTAATCGGGTATTGACTGGGGTTGGTAGAGGTCGCGATGTTTTCTCTACTAGCATTCAGCATCATCGGCTTCATTGTGTTCGCTTGCATCTCTTCGGCTCAAACAAGAACTTTGTTGTCGTCACCGTCGTCGTCGTAGGTCGTAATGAACAGTGGGCGTCGATTGCCTATTTGCATGTCTACCTAACTGTGCAAGGGGTGAACTCCTTCAGTTGTTTGCTCAGTGGGCCGGACGGACGTATGCATGGCCGGCCGGTCTTTCCCGGCCTTCCGGGGTCTTTTCCGGGGGTTCCCCCCGGCCTGCCCCTGGCTGCGGCCCGCCTCGCTTGACAGCCTCCCTTCTCGCTGTCGACGACGACGCGCGCCGCGAATTATTCTCGAAGTAAGTTTGCTAATTGCGCTAGGTTCCCCGGAGTTCCCGGCCTGAGCCCGGTTGCTAGATCAATCGTTGGCATTCCAATTAGTAGGCCGCGGCTGGCTGTATTGACAGCAGCAACAGCTCTGCCTGTAAGCACTTCTACGGGGGTAGCTCGTGCCGGCGGGGGTACATAGTGTCGCCGGCAGAGGCAGCAGCGGCAGGGGTACATTCCTCTACCAGCAAGCAGTCTATACTACGACGCGTTTTGTTTCTGATTTGGGTGCCTGACTTAGTGGTTGTCGTCGATCGACCAATGCATAATAAGGGAGGTGATGGTGACATCGACCAATACGTAGTACAGAAGATGATCCTGATGGTCTTTTTGTTGTTGTTGTTGTTGTTGTTGTTGTTGTTGCTGCTGCTGCTGTTGACCTTGTCGTTGTCGCTGTTGTTGTTATTGTTGTTGTTGCTATTGCTGTTGCTGTTGTTTTGTTGTTGTTGTTATTGTTGTTGTTGTTGCTGCTGTTGTTGATCTTGTCGTTTTCACTTTGTTGTTAATGATGAGGACCTTTATAAAGAGAACAAGGGGAACATGCATGGAAACATCTCATTCTCACTTTTTGTGCTTTTCTCTGCCCAACGTTGCCAACAAGTCATGTGGAGGAGATAACCTTATCTTAAATCTCAGCGTTTGTGTATACAGCTACAGGTGCACGCTCACTACTTTAGAGGCAAAAATTATTATGATGGTGGTGGTAATTATAATAATGATGATGATTTGGCTGAGGAATGGGTTGCCATGATTTTGATTAGGCTGCCGACGCAGTTACTGCTTCCGGCTGTCATGACATGACCCCATTCCCTGTGGTCTGTGGGCGTCGGGCCGGCATCGGAGCAGGGGGGTAGCCGAAATACGCAGCGTTCAATCAGACATAGTCGCCGAACGTGTTGTTTGTTTCACTTGTCATTGCACAGCGGCGGCGGCGGAAGCAGAGGAGCGACTGCGGGGTGCGGGGGTGTGGGGGGGGGGCGAGATGGCGTCTGAAGGTCTGTGCATCGTCGATATGTCGATACGGTGGCACCGCGAACAGTAATGATGTACGCATTCCGAAACCAGCAGCAGCAGCAGCAACGTCAGCGGTCGTTGTCGATCGCTTGACGAATGCAGTGCAACGTGAAAACGGGAAATGGGCAAACGAGCACGAGTTGCGCAGCAGAACGAGGGCGAAAAAGAAAGCGCAAATAATGAATTTCTAATTTGCGATTGATTCGCATCTCAACAAAGGGTTTCTGCCCCCCAGTGCAGTGTTTGGTGCGGCGGTTTTTGACGACGGCTGCTGGCATGTTGCGGCGTGAGCCAACTGGCTGGCTGGGTGGCTGACTGTCGCAATAGCACCGGCAAGATACCGATTGTGTCGACTCTGACAGACAACAACAATCAATGAGTCGATCGGATTCGGATTTGGTCCGCAACTGTTTTCGTTCCGATACGTCGTTTCTTCTGAAGGTGGAGAGCGAGTGTACGAACAGCAATCGGCAAATTTTTGACGGGGCGTCGAACACGAGCTTGATTTCGAGTCGAGCGGTAGGCCGCGCTTGCAGCTATGCCTTCTGCCACAGTTGTCTACAGACAACGGCACGAGACACGTTGGAGGTCGGTGGAGGCAAACGGAGCGTACACAACAACCACATTAGGCGAGTCCTGCGTAGAAGTAGCATTGATAAAATACTCTGTTTTTGTCGAATCATCATTCGTCTATCGAAGATTGTCTTCAGCGTCTATGTAGAGCCCGATGAGCCCCTGCCGCCGACGATGGTGCTGCAGCTATAGTGTAAATGTCGTTAGGTGACAAGTTGTATAGAACAAATCACAGCCACTACTGAAGTTGGCGTCAAGTTGCTGAGTAATGCGCGTCTGCCCAGTGGCGTCCCGAGACCACTTGAGGCGTCGGGCCGAGCAGGCAAAGAGAGCGCGTAAGGAGGAAATATGCGATTAAACCCAGTAGAACCCGCCAGAGCCCAAATGACCGCGGCCGCTCTGCAGCGCGACTCGAAGGCTCTAGGCTCGCTGCACTGAGGTAGATGATATTCACCTGCCAATGTACCTGCTGCATGTCTGCCTGCATACGAAATGCACTAGTTAGGTAGGTAGATAAACTTACACTCGATGTCTCTCTTCGCCGCCGTCGTCGCTGCCGCCGCCGCCGCAAGCTCCCTTCGAGGTCGTCCCCTCGGAAACCACTTCAGCATCATCATAGCGTGGGAGGTGGGAGGAAAGAGGAGGGAGGTGGGAGGAAAGAAAAGGGAGGTGGGGGGGATTTAACGAGCTAGGGCGTTAATGCAAATTTCAACGAACGTCCTCTCTCTGTGGCCGTGATATCCAACAGCGGTCGCGTGCACCCGCGAGAACGTCCACAGAGAATCCACATCTTTCCCCGTACACGGCCGCGCATACACATGCTGAGCTCAATTTGGTTGGTTAGATGATGATATTAGTTGCTACCTCTATTAGTTAGAGTATGCGATTACCGACCGACCGACCGACCAACCGCACTTGGTGAGGTTGGCCGACGGTGGCTTATTACGTACGATGCACGATCGAATGATGATGATGATGATGATGACGACGACGACGACAACAACCATCACCACCACAACAACCCCACGCCGGATTGCAATTGGGTCATGTTCTTACGAGCCACTTGAAAGTCCTACCGCCAGCCCGGACCGATGCTATTGCTCATAGTGGAAGCTAGCCTAGGAGTGTACTAGTAGGCGCCTAAAAACGGCACCATCTTCACCGTACATTTGTCTTCAACTCTACAACACTATCATTTGATTGTGATGACATCGTGTGTCTGTTCTATAATATATGTATATATATATGTATATATATATATATAGGGACTACAAAAAAGCTTTTTCGGTTTTGTTCGTAAAGAATCATTATAAAATTCAAAAAAAAAAAATTGTAGACCCTATATATACGGAAAAAAAAATAATAAATATATGTGCGTATATATATATATATATACAGAAAATAAATAATAAATATATATGTATGTATATATGCATATATATATGAGAGAGAGAGAACAAGAGGGAGAGAGAGAAAATATTGTGATGATTTATTAATAATTTACAATACGTTTGCACACTCGGCAGTGCTCGCCTTATACATATATATATATATATATATATATATATATATATATGCGAGTTGAAGTACTTGAGCCAGAAAACTAATGTGCCATGACAGCATGCACTTATTCGTCATAAAAACGCGTGATAATGACCCCTGAAAATGATGATTATTATTATTATTATTATTATTATTAAAAATGCAAATGGAGCAACGATTGCCCCCGAGAACGTGTGCACTGAGAATATTACTCTTTCTCGTATTGGGTGGGTTGGGACTACTTCAGCAGCGTGCCCCGGCCGGACGCCGCGTTCCCGCCCGCTTAGACGTCAAAGTCAAGGCGTTGCCTTAAGAAAGGATTATAATCGGCCATGATCGGACGAAAAAACGGGGACCACAGGTGTGTCAATAAAAATAGATAGAGGGACCACCCAACCTCCATTTATGTATTTTTTATATGTTTTAAGGCCGCGGACTTCTTGTCTCCGGTTGCGAGTCTGCTCACCGACGCTGTGAAGGAGGTTACGAGTGAACCTGCGTGGGGCGTCCAGCGGTTAAAGCTCATGTGGGTAACCTATTAACGTGTAATTCGCGAACTTTCTTGTTTCGGCTAGATTACCAGTATGGCCTGCCGAAACCGCCCCGCCACCGACCGTTGAAGGTGCTAATGATCGGTGACGCATCCTAGAGAAGCATCCTGTCCCTACTGAAGGGGGTAAGAGTCATCCTATCTGGGCACTTACCATCGTCGGCATAGAGGCCTTTGGAGCTCTAGAATTCAGGGGAATCCGCATGAGCGAAGCGCTCGGCTAAAATTGCCGTTAGTACCAATATGCCTGGCACGCCGTCCCGTGCACTCACGATGCACGATAATCAGTAATGAGCTAATTTGTCAACAGATTGGCCACCATTACATTGATGAAGGGAGACAAGGAGCTTACAACCGAGACGAAGACCTGCCATGATTCGGGTCGTTTCGTTGTCCAAGAGGGTGCCTAGTAAGGTGCCTGGAAGCGCGTGCAACAAGGCCCCGGATCTCTTACCAGCGACCGGTCAAAGTCGAGTCTTTTCAAAGTCATTTAAGTTCAAAGTCATCGTATAAACATGTACTCTAGTCATGCTGGCTTAAAGGTTTATTCGGAGCGCCACTGCAAACTGGCATTAGCTCCTCGAAAAGGCATCTTATGTATTCCTTGTATTGAGTTATGCCAGCCTCGTCTAAGAGTGCGATGGCATTGTTCTCGGATTAATATTATATACTAGTATTTTGAATTTATGATTCTGAGGTTTGCACGTATCTTATCAGTTTTATCAGCCTATTTATTTATTCCATGGCGCCAGCTATGGAAGCGGCATTGTCCCTACAAACTGCGAGAGACAATAGTTTGCGCTGGCCATCGTCACTGCCTTCTTTCTGCTCGCCATATCCCGGCTAAACTATGCCGTGCCACCGTTGATGGAGCCTAGCTCTCCATAGACATTGGCACGAAATGATAGCTGTCCTCGAGAACTGCGTATTTAAGTTTTTCTCGGTATCGCTTTCAGCATACTTCGTTTAACCGCCCCGTGTTTGCATTGTTATGACCTAGATAAGAGGGAGTCACAGTGCGGGACACTGTAGCGTCCCATGCCAGGCACTTGTCTTGCGACCACAGGGTACGGTCACGCCGTCAGGTCTCCCTGTCGATCGTTAGTCTGAGTCCTCGAGACTCCTGTGTTGCACGTATTCTTCCTAAAGGCTCGCTTTAGAATTTCGTTTAAATCTATATGCCTTGAAAGTCTACCAGAGCTTTTTGGGCAGCCAAGTGGATTATTATTATTATTATTACATTCGTGATGCATGAACGTTTCACTGTTATCATTTGATTTCATGTCACCCTACAGCGCATAACATCATATGCCTCAGAAATCACATGGACACCAAGAAGAATGGAAAAGTTGTGTAGCTCCATGACAGTTTGACGTACTTTCTTCGCTTTTCCGAATCGGCGTATTCTGCATGCAACCCATTCATGCTCAACAGAGATGTGACGAAGTTGTGATAACTCCGCCGTGCGTGAGACAGTTTCACACCAGACAGGACTTTTGCCGTCTGACCATAAAGGCCCATAGAGACTCCAATAAGTCGTGACTCATTGCTTCCACTCAGATGTTTGGGCTTGAGTGTGGATGGTATTTCTGCTCTACTCAGTGCCTCACTAACTGTTCCATTGAGCTCCGCGTGTCTTGTTAGAATTTTCATTATTATTAATATTTAGCGTCATGTGGTCAGATATTGGAAAATGCTCGCATTCCGTTTTCTTCGGTTCCGTGAACGCTCGCATTTTTCGGAAGCCTGGATGTATTTCTCCCTTGCGATTTGTGCTGTGGATGATTAGTATATATCGTTTGGTGAGGGTCGGAGCGTATGCACACAAAATGAGTCCGGGGATTAAAGAGGGATCGACAAAAACGCTACAATATCCAACGTAAACGCATTAACCGAGCAAAAGCGATCCTGGCACAAAGGCGGGCCAGCGCATTTTTCTGCGCCGTTGTTAAACTGCTTGTGATCGTTCTGCGTACAGCGGTGCCTCGACTCATTGGCAAATATCCTCGCTCTGTATGTAAGCCAATCGATTTGTGTGTGTATATATAGGGTTTACCACGGTAAGTGCAAACGTAGCCGGTGAGTATCTAATTATGTATACGGATTCATCTGTATGTTTGAATGTATATATATATATATATATATATATGCACGCGTGTGTGGAGTTAGACGAAAAGTGCATAGCCTGACTGTCTCCGATGACCGTGTAATTTATTGACTCTGTGTATCCTAACTATTTATTCCTTGGCGCAACGGCAGGAATGCGAAATGCTCGTTCAGAAGAAGTAGCAGGCACCGCAGCAACAGAGGCTTTTGTGTAGCACAGGTTCAACGATGGGGACCATTACGATGAATGGGCCATTATTCGCTCCCGAACTGGCTTCAGCTCGGTGACTGTTAATCGGTGATAAACAGTGGATATACAGAAGAGATAGACAGTGCCGGTGGTGTAACTTAAAAACGTTTTTTTGTATGTTTTGCTTCTTTTTAGCTTTGACATTTATACTTATGGCTTTGCCTGTGAGTTGTCCAGCGACCATGCCGAGCGACAATGCTAATCGCTAATTAGTTAGCCCAAATCGGCCGGTGTCTCCTCTGCCGCAGGCGACCCGAGGCGCGATCGAGGAGCCGTACTGTGTCTGCGAGTCTATACAAACGAGCCTCCGCTCCTTTACTGTACTCCCCGTCGGTATCTGGCACCGATTCTGCTGAGCGGAAGGACTTTGCTGGAACGACTGTACCTAATAGCGTTTCGAAACTATTCGTATCAGGTACCACACCCAGAGTACAGACAGCGAGACTCTGCGCTGCGAGATTCTACACGAGGAGAGCGTGTAGGAGGCCCCGTAACTGCCTGTGTCGGCCTCGTCCGTATGTTTATATTGTTGATTGTCTGTTGTTGTAGCCCGAGGCAACGTTACGCCTGTCGTTGGAGATATCTCAAACTGTTGCAAACACTTGCTCTTAGCTTATCTCCCTTCGCTTGGCCTACAACGTCGCGTCGCCGGTTTCGATCTGCGATACGGCTTATCGGCCGGGAACCAAAGGCGAAAGACTTCTTTGTTTAACTCGTTCGCCGCCCTGCGCTACCCTGGGATACCCGGGACTAAACGACCGTGTTTTTCCCCTCCGGATTAGATAGGTGTTTGCACGACGCAATGTAGATTTTTAGCAATTTGCCGACAGAAAGTACACCACCACCACTACTACTACTGCCACTGCTACCACCGACACCATAGCGGCGCATTGCAACTTCTTCCGCAGACAGCGACAGTGTGGTTGGGCAACAACTCTATAGTTGTCTGGGTTGTTCGTCTCCGAGCAATAGGGATGTACTTGTTAGGGAGAGTTTGTTAATGAGAAGGTTTTTTCACGGTGTAGTAATCACATTGATTATAAGAATATTGTTGTAGCGGTTGTGGGTGGCCTTAGGTGGCTAATGCATCGCTCAAAATAGGACGTTGCAACCATAAACGACAAAACGGCTGCCGCAGATTTGAGCTCCGTCCTCGCTAGTCGTCCAGCCTGTTTTTTCTGGTTATATATATATATATATATATATATATATATATATATATATAGATATATCGTTTGATTGATTTATGATGAATCGACCTACAGCAGAGATTAAACCGGCGACACCCCGGTGGACCAGCGACAACCATGCCTAACGCACTTCTCCATTAGGTTACACCGATGATATCACCACGCTTTGCACGAGCCCCCTTGATGCAATCTGGAAGCGGGCTCGTGTGGTGGACTTTTACCTAGATAGTGTGCGCTAGAGCTCTAGAAGTGCCGAGACGCGTCGTCCTCTGTACGCATCGTCGTATGACTGAGATCGTTCTGATGAGGTGATGAGGGATGACTTTCATATAGTATGAATCTCATGCGAAAATAAACGCGCGAGGCCTGTGCGGCCAGCTGACTATGGGGGGGGGGGGGAGGGAGTACACTTCTCTGATAGAGAAGACGACAATCTCTGTCATAGTTTTAAACGGGCTGGGCCGTATATTGGGAACTATAAGGAACTATAAATCCCAGAGACCGGGAATCGGGAACTGGCTATAACTCCGAAAGCGACAGAGAGAAGACAGAAGAGAACAGACTCGAGACGACGACAGAAGGAAAGCAAAAAAGTGTGCCGGCTGACCTAACTGTGCATTGGAGCTGTCGGCAGTTGGGTTTCCATGCGTGAACGTCGAGAGTTGGGGCAGCATGTCCATGTCGGCTGACAATGACGTCCCTTTCCGACCGAAGGTCTCGTCGTTCAACTCAACAAGGATGGCCGAGTAGAATCGAGTAGTGCGAGACCGAACGCCATTCGCACTTGATTGCGGCCGGTGTTGGGTGGCGCAAAGACAGGCCTGTGCTTACTTAGTACAAGCCCTCGATGGTGCCGTCTCCAACGGGGGTGCGATGGCACTGGTCGTGGTGATCGAGTGAGGGTGGTGTCGATTAACGTCGTCTACTTTGGTTTTCATTGATGATGATGATGATGCTCATCATCATCGGTGTTGTTGTGTGTTGTTAACACCAATAACAACACAACAATGGCAGAAAGTTAAGACACGCTTGCATAACGGACTGAGCAGGAAATACTCGGGACCCATGGAACCCCAGCAACCAGTGTAGTATGGGCGGTCGATTTCGTTCGACACAATGACGATGGCGACATTTGCCTAGAAACAATGGCCACCAAGGCCCCGGAAGCACGCTCATTTTTTAGGCCTTTACGAAGAAGGAAAATTGGCGAGAATTTCGAGCAACGCCTTCCTGTCCCGGGAGTTTCTCCGGGAAGTTGTTGACAGCGTATCACGTTAGCGGTCGTAACAGAACTGCCGCCTAACACAACCGTGTGCGCGTTTCGTTTCCCGTCTTCCACCGCTGGAACTCTACTAGCACTAACTACTACTCCCCTATCAACTGGCCGACCACTCAGTCAGTCTCAAATCCGAGCGGTCTCATCAGCCGTTCGTCAGTCCGTCCCGGGGCAGTGAGGTTGGGAACTGTCGGGACCAGAGACTGTCGTTTCTACAACAACCGCCCCCGCTTCAAGCGGAACAGCCGAAGCGCTCAGACGATGTCTCACGGTTTGCATACGTATACTCCCTACAAACACCGGAGGCACTTAGACGTGACCAGTCGAGACACGCCATGGGCATCACGGTAGGGGCAATTGGGCTCCCTGCTATGAATGATGATGAAAGGCAACCGAGTGTTTTGCGTTTTCGGGCTGATATGAGTAGGTATTTTGCATGTTTGGGCGAGGCGATATCGCCATATTAATTATGAACGTAGCTGCAGCGGCAACAACAGCAACGTTCGCAGCAATAGCAAGAACAAAAAACAACAACAACAATAACAGGTCTTATAACCACCATCGCAGCAGCAGCAGAAGCAACGACAACAATAACAATAGACTTAAACTAGCGTCGGAAGTACACGAAATGGGAGGAGATAACGCAGTGAAGGCCGTTAAGTCTGTAATGATGTACGATAATGAAAACGCAATGTCGTCCTGAGGGGAGGGTATCGCGCTAAAGACGCCCCTAGTAAAGTAGATAGAATGAACATCCACGAGCAGAAGTTCCGGAAAAGCCGGGCAAAATGGGAAGAGGACATAAATTAAGGGAGCAACCTTAAAAAAACAAATTATATATATATATATATATATATATATATATATATATATATATTTATATACGCTACAAAGAATATCAGTTGAAATCCAACGCGGAA
This sequence comes from Dermanyssus gallinae, assembly GCA_003439945.1. Taxonomy (NCBI): domain Eukaryota; kingdom Metazoa; phylum Arthropoda; class Arachnida; order Mesostigmata; family Dermanyssidae; genus Dermanyssus; species Dermanyssus gallinae. The sequence continues at coordinate 219,853 of QVRM01006674.1, forward strand.
ACGCCGCGTCGATTATTAGTTCATTGCCCACGAGCAAGGAACTCTTCTTTCTGCCGTAGCCGAATCAAGTCGGCGTCAAAAAATTATATGTACAGCTAAAAGACGTAAATAAATATATATATATATATAATATGCTGCCGCTCTAAGCGCCCCTGATATAAAAGGGTAACATGTGTATTTAGGTATACATGCCAAGCGAACAATAAATATTACTATATATATATATATATATATATATATATATATAGATATATATATATATATATATTATATATATATATATATATCATATTATTATAATGGTTTATTAACACCCAGGTTGGGGTAAAATTATAAACATATACATCAGACACAACTAGTGCTTCCTTCACGTCATTGGTCTTCTCTCATCTTGCTAGCTTAGCTATTGACTGAACTGCAGGACATGCTGCGCGGCGTGGTAATCTATCGCACTGGGCAGACCACCTCGTGCACCTGCAACACCTCCTGAGTATAATCATATTATATACTTATACTATATATATATATTATTATCTATATATATATATATATATATATATATAGTATATCATATTAATAACTTATTATATATATAGCAGCAGAAGCAACGACAACAATAACAATAGACTTAAACTAGCGTCGGAAGTATATACGCTACAAAGAATATCAGTTGAAATCCAACGCGGAAACGCCGCGTCGATTATTAGGTTCATTGCCCACGAGCAAGGAACTCTTCTTTCTGCCGTAGCCGAATCAAGTCGGCGTCAAAAAATTATATGTACAGCTAAAAGACGTAAATAAATATATATATATATATATATAATATGCTGCCGCTCTAAGCGCCCCTGATATAAAAGGGTAACATGTGTATTTAGGTATACATGCCAAGCGAACAATAAATATTACTATATATATATATATATATATATATATATATATATATATATATATATATATATATATATATATATATAATCATATTATTATAATGGTTTATTAACACCCAGGTTGGGTAAAATTATAAACATATACATCAGACACAACTAGTGCTTCCTTCACGTCATTGGGTCTTCTCTCATCTTGCTAGCTTAGCTATTGACTGAACTGCAGGACATGCTGCGCGGCGTGGTATCTATCGCACTGGGCAGACCACCTCGTGCACCTGCAACACCTCCTGAGTATAATCATATTATATACTTATACTATATATATATATATATATATATATATATATATATATATAGTATAATCATATTATGTAATATATATATATATATATATATAGTATAATCATATTATATACTTATACTATATATAAAGAGAGAGTGGGAGAGAGAGCACAGAATGAGTGTCGTCGTTTGTTTCAGGAGTTGGTGTCGTCAGCGCCCGACAGCCGAAACTATAAAGGTATCGGCATTGCACTGCTCGTCATCGTGATTGTTTGCGCGCTCATTGTCACCGCTGTCGTACTGCTCACCCCTCGTAAGTTCACGAATTACACGAAACTTACACACTACTAGTATATGATTAATACAAAAAAATACACCTTAACTTACGTACTCTGTAATAGTAGTAATAATAACAATAGTAATAATGATAATAATAGTAATAGTAATAATAATAATAATAATAATAATAATAATAATAATAATAATAATAATAATAATAATAATAATAATAATAATAATAATAATAATAATAATAATAATAATAATATCATCAGCGGCGTGTCATAGGCGCCATGAATTGAGGAAATCAGCAGAGCATCATGAACCTGGCTTGAACGTTCATACCTCACAATTGTAAAACCGAAAAATTAATAATAAATAATAATAATAATATAAAAAAAATAATAATAATAATAATAATAATAATAATAATAATAATAATAATAATAACGTTTAGTTATTACGATTGTGAGGTTTGAATATTTAAGCCAAATTCTGCTCTTATGCATTATGCTCGTTTCCTGTTCATTGAATTATATAGTATTGTGTTTATTGTCAGTATTCTAAGTTTACAATTACGAGTCAGTGATTTCCGTTCTCAGGCTATTATTACTGTTATATGATAGGAGGGGGATACATCATCTCAATTTTATTAAGACATCTGTGTTCCTTGTTCTTTTTTTTTTGTCTGATTATGACCACCATTATAGTCCATATCAACATTTGCTTTATCTAAATTGGAAACTCTGACGACCAATTTATTTAGGTAAATCCTCGGTGTTGTTAATTTGTGAGTTTCTTCTAAAAAATATGGATCTCTCTACACTACGAGGTGTGTTCAAAAAGTATCGCGACTTTTGAATTTTCGCGGGTTACGTTGTTGGTACTCATGTCTCTCACTTATGCCGACAAGCTCGGCCATTTTGAATGTTCACTTAATTGTTGACAGCTGCTTTGCTTGCACGTGTTTTGGATCGTCTTCGATTTTTACCTATTCAAAAAATGGATCAAAGAACCTGTATCAAATTTTGTGTGAAAAACGAAATTAAGTGCGCGGATGCATTCCGAATGTTGACTGTGGCATACGGAGAAGCTACCTTGGGCCGAAGCAACGTTTATCGGTGGTACAAAATGTTCTCAGAAGGCCGAGAAGATGTGAACGACGAAGAGCGTGCCGGACGCCCGAGCACTTCAACAACAGACGAAAAAATTAATGAAGTGGAGAAAATGGTATTGGCCAATCGTCGAATCACCGTTAGAGAAGTTGCTGAGGACCTAAACATATCGATTGGCTCGTGCCATTCGATTTTTATCAATGATTTAGGCATGAGACGGGTCGCCGCGAAATTCGTACCAAAATTGCTCAATTGCGACCAAAAACAGCATCGCATGAACATTGCTAATGAGATGTTGGACTCTGTTCGCGACGACTCAAATTTGAGGGTCCAGAGGGTCATAACTGGTGACGAATCGTGGGTTTATGGTTATGACGTGGAAACCAAAGCTCAATCATCTCAATGGAAGCTGCCGCACGAACCAAGACCGAAAAAAGCGCGCCAAGTTCGGTCGAATGTGAAAGTTTTGCTGACAGTTTTCTTCGATTGCAGGGGCGTGGTGCATTATGAGTTCTTGCCACAGGGTAGAACGGTCAATAAGGAATATTACCTGCAAGTTATGCGCAATTTGCGCGAAGCAATCCGCCAGAAACGCCCGGATTTGTGGAAGAACAAAAATTGGCTTTTGCACCACGATAACGCCCCTGCTCACACATCGTTGCTTGTGCGCGAGTTTTTGGCCAAAAACAACACACTAATGATGCCGCAGCCACCGTATTCCCCAGATCTGGCCCCCTGTGACTTTTTCTTGTTCCCTAAACTGAAGAGGCCCATGAAAGGACGACGTTACGCTACGCTTGACGAGATAAAGACGGCATCGAAGGAGGAGCTGAACAAGATAAAAAAAATGGTTTTTTGAAGTGCTTCGAAGATTGGAAAAACCGTTGGCACAAGTGTATAATATCTCATGGGGATTACTTTGAAGGGGACAAAATAGATATTCATGAATAAATGAATAATTTTTGAAAAAACACAACAGTCGCGATACTTTTTGAACACACCTCGTATAGCATAGCAAAGTAGTACATTGTACGAAATGAAGAAAAACTTCACTCATTCTACGTGATCATCCGTCTAACATACAAATTACTTATATTGTTAAAACAACGACAACTACTATAGTCAACACTAAATCTATTGTTACTGGTTAGAGATTGACTGAGAACACACCTCAATCATATCTAACAGAAATTGTAGCAGCTTCTACAACCTAATAGACATTTGAACCCGTTTGTTTGTTTCACCTCACACAGTGAGAAAATGTTTGCACCAACCTGTTATGTTCGGCCGTTTGCTTCACACCCACCCGCGCATTCTTATGTGTTTATAGAAAAAAAGTCACGTTTGCAGGCGCTCCTACCTCTGTTAGTGCATAGCGTACTATAACCTAGAACTTTGACTGTCGTTGCAGTCGGCGGGCAAGAGTGGCGACACCGTTGTTTGTTGTTGTTGTTGTTTAGTTGACACTACTACTACTAAAAAGTAAAGTTTTCGGGCGGACCCTCAGCCAAGATTTAACATCCTAGGACTGCTTTTTGCATTGCTTCTTAGACGGACCCCTATAAATACAAATGTGTAACTGTAGGGTTCGAACCCGCGCACCTATGTGTCTCCTCCGGTCGCGAGGCAAAGGCGGATACACCCACCACACCGTCGGGCTCACTACTACTACTACTACTACTGCCAAAAGTCCAGCGTAGAGTAATACGGAAGGTCGGCATTATCATCTGAATAGCTTGACTGAATGAATGAGCCAAAAAATTGCCGAATTTGTACTGTCGCTTCGTTTCGACCATATAGCCGGAGGGTGGAGGGAGCCGGCGTTCCAACAGGATAGGCGCTGGAGGAGTTTCCCGGCTTGGCCCGGATCTCGGACATGGCACAGGAAATCCTGTGTAGGGGGGAACAAAGCGCCCCGCATCCTGTCTTGTCGCCTGATGCCGGAGGCGGCGGCGGCAACATAAACAGAGGCGTCGTCGATGACAACCAGAGTAGCGGCGTGTCGTTCGTGGCAGCCGTCCGTTTTAAGGAGTTTTTATTGGATATTCATTCATTGACTTTGGTGCCTTCAGAATTGAATCTACTGCCTAGTGATCCTGGGTCTTAATAGCTTCACGCGACGAAGCGCGATTCGGCAAGAGAGCTCGCTTTATAAATTCATGTGGGTTACTAACTCTGCGACTCGTGGGCAACAGACAGGCTTTGCAGCGAAGTGTCCGCAAAAGCATTTGCAATATGCTTTTCCGCGCAGCATATACGAGTAAATGTAAAATTCCCCCGTAATGATTACTGTGCCCGGTCGGTCTCGGCTGATAAATAGCCCACTGCAGAAATCAAATTGTATACACGATTAACGTGTGTCTCCTGTATACAGCAAGTACAAAATATACTTTCAACCTATGCACCGTAATGAACAAACAGCGCACATATATCTCGTTAAATATGCCCGTCATCTCTGCCCGTGCTTGTGTTTTCATTTTGCCAGTGCTCTTTTGGTACTCTCTGTTTTTTCAAATTGAACATATGCCTTTTTCGGCCCATAAGACGTGGTCCCTCGCCTCTTTCGGGCCGCTCGCTAGCTCGAGGCCGTGCTCCGCCATCCAATCCAGCTTACCAAATTGATGAGCTCTTCCTTGTAGCCTGTCCCCCCGACGCGCGACCATAGTGAACGTCAGAATGTCCACGTAAGCGATCGTTTGGACGCTTTCCAACCTGCAGGGTCTGAGTTAGTTATCGTACGGCACGTTCCTAGTACGAACTCTTGTGGGGCGCCGGCGCTCATGACAAACTCTGTGTTCTCGTGGATGGTTGACCGACCGCTGAGGTAGAAGGCTATGATCTTTTGAAGATACAGGGAGATTCCTTTTTCGGCAATTACGTCTACAACAATCTGCCATACCAGTAAGTTGAAAGTGTTAAAGATCCCCTGTAAGGTTTTGCCAGGATTACATCAGGACGGCATGCTTTGCCGTTAGGTGACCGTTTTATAGCGGTCGCTATTTCCTCATGGTGGTTCGGGTTATGTCTACCTTCGAGAATATGGTTGACGTTCTTACAACGTTTTCCCAAGTTACCCAGAAGGCACATTGGAGAGCACGCGCTGAGATCGATCTTCTTAAATTATATGCATGCGAGAAATAGCGTCTGTCCGGCAGACTTTACGCCGTTTTGCACCACAAAACTAATCGGAAGCACCCGCTTGGACACAGTTCTCTTCTTCATCGCTGGACTGGGCGCAATCAGCAGGATCGGGAGATCTTTTGGAACTGTGCTTTTTCATGAAGTTCTACTCTGAATTCGCGTCTTAACGCACGTTTGTCGCCCAGCGACAATAATGTGACACGATACGTTCTTTTAGATAGGGGATAAATGCCCCTATTGCTTTGTCAAGTTAATGCAATTTTTCTATAAAAAACACAATAGCGGCTAGCACATGGGGGCAAATCTCTCAACGACAGATTTTTCCATTGGTTCTTTGAACGTAGCTAACGTTTCGTTAATAGACATCTAGACACCAACATCTGCATGAGCTTCGCAGACTGACAACATTAGCGTGTATGTGGGGTAATCTGGTCTAACGGGCTCTACTGAGGCCAGTTTAGCTCTTCACTCTTTGCGGTAGTCTGTTTCACATACATCGCAGTCACATTAATTCGCTCTCTTTCGATCAATGCGTACACTGTAAAGTACAAGCAGTCCTCTGCTGATCCAACCAGTCTGAGTTGAAACGTACTGCCCGAGGAGCGAACGTTATAGTACACCATGATCCCATTAGCTCTAAAATGTTGGTTCCGTGTAGTGCTCAGGTTGGGAACGCTTTCATCGACGTTTCAAATTCGGTGTGGATCTATTTGACTATTCTTAATATTTCTAGACCCTTTTCAACGATTAAATGGGGATTGAAGCTCTTCGGATGTGTGACAACAATTTTGTACTTGTTGCAGGATATATATACATATATATATACATATATGGTCTGGCAATATGTGGTTCACTCATTTGGGGTGTGGTAGACCTTGTTCAAATTTTTTTTTTCATTGGGGTTAAGAGGACGGAGATATCTTGCATAGGAGCAAGAATAAAATTATAATTTTCATTACACGTATGTGGCCGACCGGCTATTATTTTACGCATTGTGCCATTGCAAGGGAACAAAAGTATCGATTTATGAATCGAACATACCGATTTGTTTAAAGGTATATACAAATATATATATATATATATATATATATATATATATATATGCGGTGTACTGCATACGCATGTATATACAAATGTATGCACATTTATGCACATATATGGATATGAAGGTATATAGTGTAGACATAGTGTAAACACATCTTCCGCTAGTGATGTGGGCATCTAGTAGATAGAGGCTTGAACACTGTGATGTGGTTAGTATTTTTTCTCCTTTCTTTAACGTAGTGGCCGAAATCATTGTGGTCGCCGCTGCAGTCATCCCCCGACTATAACCTAACTGGTTAGCGGCGTTACGGTCAGTCGTTTTCAGCAACAAACGCTAAAGTCAAGAATACGATAACAAACGGACGCGAACCGTTAGAGAGAACAATACAAATGAACGACGATGACGATAATGACTAAATGGCAGCAGTGTCGTTGTTGTTTGTTGTTGCTGCGTTGTTGTTGTTGTTGGTCGCGAGATAACAACACCCGCACCACTTGGCTAGCATTGTTTGTCTGTATATGAGACAACACCTGTGTGGCTGTCTTCGTTTTGAGTTGTCATTTCGTCTCGCCGGTGTTTTTCTCCTGCACCTTTTCGCCATCTTCTCCCCGTTCTTCCTCTTTTTCGTCTTCTTCTTCTTTGCCGCCGTCGTAATTGTTAGCCTGTTTTTAACGTCTTCTGTGCCACGATTAAATGTGACGCGCCAGTCAACGCGGCCAACACGCACCAAACAAGTGTAAACAAATACAGACAACAACAACAACATCAGTTTTTCAGCTGCACACTGACTGACCTTTCACCAACAATCAGATCTGTCTGTACAACTGTCACGTGCCTTTGTCCCACTGACTTTGTTTTCGGGCTCGGCTGCGATGCTGTCTGTGGCATTCAACCGATCCCCTCGCGTCACCCGGGAGAATCACCTCCCCCCCCCCGCCCCCCCAACCACACGCTCGCACACACACACACGCTACACATAAGCACACGATTAAACTAACAGTCTAAAAAATTCCCTGCTCCTACCGGACGGCATGTTAAGATGTTTTCTACTGGTACGACTATCTTATCCAGCCATCCAGGTAAATAGCCGCCGCCGCTGAGAAAAGCCATCCATATAGCCACCACGACCCGGGTTGTTACTGGTGATGGTGGGATGGGGTACATACGGGAAACTTGGGCTTGAGGGGGGGGGGGGAATGGTACGTATGAATGAAAGTGCGAACTATCGTATACGTGTCGCGCGCTAGCTGCGACACCTGCCGGACGACTTCATCTAACTGAATCGGACGGGGATGACTAGGGACTCGACTCTCGGGGGGGGGGGGGGGGGGGAGGTGGGGGGAGGCAAACGTCGGTCAGGAACTTGCACCCCCTTGGACTTGCGTGCTGTCACCTACCATGTTTCCATAGCGCACCAGTAGACAGGCAGCGGGCGACCGGGCGGGCGAACCCCGGCTCATGCGAGCACCACGATTGCGCGCGCGCCGGGGGCTGTTGGTCCTGGTCAGTTCCTGTGCTATGCTGTGCTTGCTGTGTGAGGTGTGTGCTTGTTGTGTGCTTAGTCGGCCAGGAGACCTTGACGTCGGTCGTTACCTACCAGCTACGTCGCCCACCCGACGCCGGTGGTTTTCTCTCGTGAAGTAGACTCTAGCGTAGACTTTCGAGCCACCATCACATTGGTGGGCGTCCGCTACTTGCCGAATAGCTACTTCTTTTGTTTTCGAAGAGCAGCTTGTCTGAGAGTTGTCATCGGCAACAGCAACAGTCGCAGCAACTGTGATTCGACCCGTGTCTATATATTTCGGCGATCTGCGTTGCTTCTACAAAGCTGTCGCTGCTCATCCAGCGGTAGACATGTGGACCAGTAATCCACCACTCTGCGGCCTTATGTCTTGGCTGGCCGTCTGTTATATGCGTGAGTGTTTACGAATCAGTGTATCCCTTGTGCGGTTTCACTTTCTTTTTTCTAGTTCTCTCTCTCTTCCTTTCTTTTTCCCTCTATCTGTCTCCTTTATTCTCTCGAGTTCGTTTTGTGGTTTTCTTTCCTTTATTCTAGCTCTCAATTTTTTTTCTCCCATCCTCTTTATAGTGCGGAACGGCGACGCTTTTGCGTTGCAGATCTGCAGTCTTCCTCACGGTTTGTCGTTTTCTCATATTGTCAATAGAGATCGTTGCCAGCTGAAAGTCCCTCAACTATGGCCTATGACATTGAAATGTTATCGTGATTGAATTCTCATCAATGTAGTTTGTTTTGAGTACATCTTCATTGGTACAAGCAAGAGGTACAAACAACACTTCTTTCTAGGAAGAAACAACCCTTCTGATCAATCTTAATGGTAATATGCCCTATAGCAACGGCTAGATGAAGATTATTGTGAGCTTTCGATTGGTTGTGTCACACTTGTACAACGCCAGCAGCATCGTGAGAACTTGATGCTCGTACACCAAAAAGTACGCGAAAATTCTATAAATCGATGATGGCAAATTTATTATAGTAGCTTAAGACATCTGTAGCCATCACTGGACGGCGGCACTGTTTAATATGGTTAGTCAGAAGATTATCTGACATCTGTTACTTTTTTTTTGTTTGCTAATCTGTTACTGTGGTCTGAATCGTGGCGAGTCAATTCTTACTAAACTCATTTCACTTCGAAGTAATGCCAAAGTAATACTGAGCCTGGGGGGGGTGGCGAGGAATCCGGGTTTGGTGGGTTTACGAGTCTCACACTAGTCACGCAGGCTGCTAGTGGCGCATGTGCATCATGCATTCCCGAAACCTCCCAGAACAAAAAAAAAAGAACTCATTTACATTAGACACCGCTATGTTTGTTTTTATAAATAGAAGGAAAATTACACCCACAACGACTCATTTGTGCAAAAGTATGCTATTTCGTCAACACGAAGGAGATCCGTGCGACGGCTTTGGCGGCTAAGGTTTCTGCTGTTTACCGACTTTAAACCGTATGCGATCGTTATGCAATGTGGGCTTTTTTGGAGCTAAAGTTCTGGATGAGGTTCTGTTGATGTAATGAGGACGGATCGACCACGCACGAATTGGCCCGCCACGATGGATACGATGAGATAAATTTACCGTGGACTGTATCACGTGTTTGGCAGTACATGATATTGCTCATCTTTCATTAATTAGCTAATTCGTATCTATCTAGCCATGGCTACGCGAAGGCATGCCCACGATGTGTGGGTGCCGCACAGGTTTACTGAAAACGCCAGTTTTTGGCAGGATCAACCAGGCCTGAGCACTCACGCTCTACTTAAAAGGCACAAAAAGCAATATGCTTTTCTAAAACTTAAATTAGGAAACTTGATTATCGGCGATGAAAAATGTATCGTGTATAATAACTCAGCTGCCATAAGGTTATGGTAGAAGCGAGGTAACCGATAAAATATTTTGAAACAACCCACCGTCGAAACGCGCCCTGTGTATTGTGCAGTCGTAGTAACGTCGTATGGATGGTTTTGGCCGTCATGACATGGCATGCCGTGAATTGTTGGGTTTCTTATAAGTCCCGCACATACTCCCTCTAATTTATCTCTTGCTTTTTTTAAAGTCTACTCTTCCGCTCACTCCAGGATTCTTTAAAAGCGAAACCTCTAGACATGCTCAATAGAAGTGAAATAAATGTAATGATGAGTAAAAGCGAAACTTTTAGAAATATTCAAAGGGACCGGCAGGATCGGCCATTTTAGCCAGTCATTTACGAAATCGAAAAACAACACACTCGTTATTGCGAACGCATTGGAGGAAGGCTAAGAAGAAAGTGGTGGTGTATATGTGACTGACTGGAGTAACACTGTATATATCTATGCGTATGTATGTGCGTGTACAAAATGAATGTTTTAGCTTGCCAAAGGAATCCGACATAACCCTTCGAGTTACTCTGTGTGATATGAGCCCTCTTATTTGAATGAAGTGATCGGAGCAGAGGAATGCACACTCCTTGGTACACAGACAGACACTTGGCCAAGAGATTGCGTGTCTATTGGCCGCCGAACAGCACGCTTACTTGCGGTCTAAGTTTGTTGACGTTGGCCGTTCTCTGTGTACGCCACCAAGTTTACTAATGTTGCTTAGATCCGTGCGTATATATATATATATATATATATATTTGCAGTAGGTGGGGGAACTTTTGCGCCAGGTACCACGCAGCGTCATGCCCAGAAGCGACTTCGCTAGGGAGTCTCTCGCTCTAATGAAGGGGTCTCAATAGCGTATTATTTCATAGAGGAAAGGAGATTGTCCTCGATGTATATTTGAATACGGAACAGTCATGTGTATACTAACACAAGTCTTACAATGTAATTAACAAAGGTGATAATAAACGTCATAATAATATTATATATATATATATATATATATATATATATATATATACGTTTCATGTGCCGTGTCGAATTTGCTCTACATACCCATCTGTTAAGTTATACATGTAGCTGTCTGTCCCCGTGTAGTTGCGGATAGATCAATTCAAACAAAAATTCGCGTGCTTGCTTCCGATACCTTGTCATCGTCATTACTTTTAATGTAGACGAGTACAGCTGGAGGCTTTTTCAAAAGCTTGAATCAAATGGATGGACAGGTTTGATCTATTTACCACTACAAGTTACGGCCACGGTTGACGTGGAAAAATCTATTTATATATATATATATATATATATATATATATATATATTACGCGGTGGTCTATGAATACAATGACGATTATGATAGTAACATAAGCATGGCAAAGCTGGGCAGGTGGTCGGGTTCTGCCCGAAGGTCTTTGCCGCTTGTCGGCTGTAAATATGCGACCAGCGTTGGCCATCTGGCCACAAGAGCCACCCTCATGATAGAGCTTGCATTCTTGGGTAGACCGGGAATGCAATGCTGCTGCTATGCTAGTCTATTATATATATATATATATATATATATATATATATATATATATATGTTTTGCTCGGTTTTGTAAACAAAAAACGCACAAAGTCCGAATCATTCCGATTGCGCGGAACGTTTAGTGCGTAAATGTTGCTAACAAAAAGCTGTAATTGCATCCAACTCAACAGTTGCCAAACGCATTGCCACAGAATTAGATCAGCTTAAAGGGCTAAAAAGTGGGACAACGTATATACTTACTGATAACGAACACGTATGAATGCATATATATATATATATATATATATATATATTGGGGAAGAGGTAAAATAAAATGTATACAACAGCCCCATATTTATGCGTATGCTGTATTTTTCATTTTCATTGTGTCAAGTATTCAGTGGTTAGTTTTTTTGTTCCACTTCTCTGTTGTGTACTTTTTGTCGTTAAACGTTACAGCCCACGATAAGCTGTATTTTGCGTGCTATACTACTATCTTGTATGTTGTAATGTACGGACCTTGCCAGTCAAGTTTTTCTTGCGTAGTTCTGCTTTCCGTTGCCAACGGAAACATGATGCATACGGTAATCAGCGGTCGTTGCTTGCCTTGACCTCACTGCGACCACCTGCGAATTGGTTCACCTATTAGTACACCAGCTCATCTACTCCTCAGCTGCTTAATGCCAATTTTATTGGTATACTAAAACAGGAGAGCGGTTGTTCAGGCAATTAATTACTCGTGACGGTATCTTCGTTGTAGCTCTTCGTTTTAGTCCCGGTGTCTTTCGTTTCTTTACTTTACCACCTAAGTACCCTACCTACCTACCTATGTGTGCGAACATCTCTTCCTCGCTCATGTTTTTCCTCTTCGTAATTTTTTTCCTGTTGTATATACACAAGTAGGTTGTATGTCGCGTGTGGCTGTCACAGTAACAAAAGTGCGCGCGTGTCGTAATTTTTTCATTAAACTTCGATTTATCAAACGGAATGCTTGGTCGAAAAAAAGAAAAAAACAGGAGGAAAGGCAATTTCATATCGTGGGCAATGATCCATCGAGAGCTGTTAGATTGTACACGCAACTACAGCGATAGCATGACTAGATGACTGCTTGCTAGCGATAGCTCCGGGCAGAAAAAAACGTCTCCCCAAAGTTGTCGTTGTATTTGGCGACACGTTATAGCCAAGTTGAGTAGTAAATAACCTTTAGGGAATACAACGTGCAACTTGCCAACGGGAACCAGGCTGTAAGTGACGCATATATCACCAATCGTATATCTACGTCGTCTAGAACACATATTTTTTTCCAAAAAGCGCCGTTTTGAATTACTTTTGGCTTATGGCTAAGTTATGCCCTCGTCATATTGGCCCGACTAGAGGTCGCATAGCAGAGTATTAGCAAGCCTAGTAGGTTGTGCTTGTTGCAGCATTTCGATAGACGCTAGAAGCGTTTCCGGGCGTCGTACGGCCAAGACGCTGGCCGCCTTTGACGGTAGATTGTTCAGACGTGTTCGACCTAGACACGACATCAGTTAGTTCGGATTTAGCTGCCACACTACTTTCTTAGCTCCCGCAAACTACATCTAGTAGGCCTAGGTACCTAGCTTAGCTTGTTTCATAGCGTGCACAGATGACGGATCATCTGTAATGGTATCCTCCGTGTAGAAGATTCATATGCCACCATTGTCGTCCCAAATCCCAGAGAGGATAAGGTCCAGGAGCATAGGAAACGTGTACTGACAGAACGACGTATATAGAACGAGTTGAATGTTCCGATCTTTTTTTAGAAAGTTGAAAATGCCTTTACGCACACCCTCGATGTCACACCCTAGTAATGTGGGGCTAAACGCCGGAGGAAAGTATAAAACGGGAGAGAGTATACATAAGTATCTCCGAGCGGCCTTAACTCTTCTAATTTTCACAGGCAGTCTCGCACCGGAAAGATATCGGTCGACTGCCTATTTTTCTGTCTGGGATGGCCTGTCGTCAGACAACCCAGGCAGTCCTAGACAAAATGGGAAGGAAAAAATCGTGTTGTAGAGAGTAAGAGGCCGCTGCTGCCTCGAGACAAGCTTTTCAAGACAGAGTTTCTTATTTTTTTCTAAGTCTATAACATTATGCCTAAAGCTTATCACTTTTAAGTCAATAACATTCTGCACTTAAGCAAGGTTGGAAGAGTTAAGAATTTAAGACAATATTTCTATAAAATATGCTTGTAATTCTCGATATCCTCCGCTCCTACGAGCTTGGAACTCGCCGTAAGGTATGCCCTTATTGTAATAAAGGCCGGCCGAACATGCTGAGATATCTAGGGTTTCTCCAACAGTCCTTGTGGCAGCATGGCCGCTGACACTAATTATTATCCTTTCTCGCTACAGTTGGAAATACCCTATCTTGCGGAAATTAAACTGCCTCGTAGCTGAAAAGCCAACCAACAAAATTGTAACATGTCAATGACAGCTTTTTTTTTTATCTGTCAAGAAGTGTCGGTCTTATGGGACAAACTGAATATTTTGGCTAGGGAGACCACTTTGCCAACATTCCGGGCATAGCTGTGACGCCCTCGGATATTATCGTCCAAATAATGTCGTGCCACAGCTTTGGTTCCGGCCGAACATAAATGGAATGCATTTATAGCGGATTAAAGGCCATTGCAATATCTTTTCGAGTTCAAAGGAAAAAGAACCGGTGTAGTCAAGGCAGTTTTTTGTTCAACGAAAACTGTTTTGATTTCCGTAGTCGTCGACGCGCGTAACCAGTTTCGCTTGACCAACTCCTTTAGGAAAACGATACGACAACGATACGTCTCTTGACTTCGTCGTGGAGATTAGTGGAAACGAGAACCTCACATGCCCTAAGCTGTACAGCAGCTGCGGAGTCTTCTGCAACGGAGTCGCGTTGTCCTGAAAAAAACAACATGAGTACACCATGCAGCTGATCTGGCAGATAACAGCCAGCAGTTAGGCCAATGTGTGTATGCGCAGAGTACTCTCTCTATACGCGTGTTTGCATCTGAATATCTGTGTAATTTTTGTTTTGTTTAAACATAACATGACAGACCTCCCCCCCCAGCCCATCTCCTCCCTCAATAGAACCTCAACATGACGGAAGTTAACTGAGCGCTGCCAACCGCGCTTCTTACTGGATGATAAACTAAAAGAACCATCTTTAACTAGTCAGTTTTCTTATTTTCTGGACTAGTTCCACTAACACCCGCCGCTGTCGAGGACTGTGGACGTGACACATACACTACTACACTCGAGAGCTGTACTGCTTATGCCGTCTGCTTTAACTAGAGATTAGTAAGATAGAGAGAGAGAGAGAGATAGAAAGAGAGAGGAATAGGGAAACAGAGAAAGAGAAAATACATAGAGAGAGTAAGAGTGCGCGAGAAAGAGATTATGGGAGAGAGACATAGGGGAAAGACCGAGGGGAAAAGGGTACAAAAACGGTGCCTTGGGACCACGCCGCGACAATTGCAACGTTGCTAACTCAGAGAGAGGGAGTTACGGCTGGCTGTGAGTTAATTTCCGGCACTGCTGGTCTTCGAAACAGTAGTGGTTGCTTTTGCCGCGGCCTCTGGCGTTCCGCCTGTGTTGCCGTAGCTGTATCTCAAGCGCCGCCACCGCCGTCATCTCGGGTTCTCTCTGATTCGTGTCGTTCGTCGTACAGTTTTCGTTCGCGCTGGTCGTCGTCGACGTACAGCGCTTTTCTTCTTTCTCATCGCGTTTCGGTTGTCAGTCGTCGTCTCGAACAACGAAAACGGCGAAATTTCATCTTTCACAACTCGCCTGTCAGCCAGGCGCATCCACGGCCACTGCTGAGGGCGGTCGCTGAGAGCGAGAACCTCGTCATCCGTTAGCTCGTCGACGCTGTAGTCCGCGTAGTCCGGTCACCGCAGCCGCTTCTAAGCGCCAGCGCCGCTTTCACGAACCGCCACGGGCCATAGCGACGCCGTAGTAGCGAGCTGCCGTGACGCTACGTGCCGGCTGTGCCGCAGTTGCGTCGTAACGTGCCACCCACCTCGTGGCGACACGTATAGCGTACAAGCGTGCCGGCCGTCTGTGGCAGCCTACGTTCAGAGCGATGACTCTCACGTCCGCTGCTGCTGTCGGCGTCGTCGTCATGCTGGCTTGTGTGACGATTGCCGTCGCCGACGGATGCAGCAATGTTAGTGCTGCTGTGGAAACGTGTACGTTGCACGCCTGTTGTTGTTGTTGTTGTTGTGCTTATTGTATGCATGTGTCCATCTCAATGTGTGTATGTACGCATATTTTGATTTGTGAAGCATATATATATATATATATATATATATATATATAAGTATATATATATATATATATATATAAATTTATATATATATATATATATATTAATGTATATATATATATATATATATATATATATATATATATATATATATATATATCTATATATATATATATATATATATATATATATATATTTATAAATAAACCGAGCAAGATGGCTTAGTGGCAAAGCCTTTGCCTTGCATTCGGGAGAACTGGGTTCGAGACCCAGACCGGCCACTCTTAAATTGGTTTGCATGGTTTCCAATTTAGACAAGGTAAATGCCAGAGTGGATTAAAATTAGCCATGACATGAAACAAACGTACACGGGCAATTGCCTTACGGAAAATAATAAAAGAAAAAAAAATAATATATATATATATATATATATATATATATATAGAGAGAGAGAGAGAGAGAGAGAGTTTACTTTTCCTAGAGGACCTCGCAAAGAGTGCACGCTCATGAAGTGTCCGATGTCGGCTTTGATGTCGTTTTTAATGTCGTCTGTCGTTATCATTGTTGTTTCAGCGGATACCGGTCCACGGGTAAAGAATCCACGCATCTCGTTGGGCGAGATTATTCACGGCGATTTCCTGCCAAACCGATACAACGGAACATGGACATCGGATACCGTGCTCACGTTCCGAAACGGCAAAGGAGCTCTCGTGCAATACGACGTGCTCAAGAAGAAGACCAACAATCTCGTCACGAACACGACATTCGTAAGTGAATTTTGCAAACATTTTGCCGCAATTTCGCTGGCCATTTATATGATCGCTGCTTTCTACTTACAACACACGCGTAATACGTGCAAAAGCCAAAAGCTCCATTGATAACTGCTGCTGTCGTGGCATGACAGCAATAATGGCGTGTCGCACAAGTAGAAGACGCAAAAGAAGAAGATGAAGGAGACGCAGAAGAAGAAGGAGATTATGATAATGCTGTCAACAGCTGTGATCTCTCAATTGGCCAGTCTTGGCAAGTCGTCGACCCATTGTGTAGCGACCTCTATGTCCGAAAATGTTTCCTTGTCCTGCGAACGCTTGTTCAGGACTGGTCAGAGGCAACAAGCCCTGACATAACTACCGTTTGCTATGATTTATTTTCATGCACGCCAGGGCGTGTGTGTGTGTGTGTGCCGGCGTTGGGACTGATCACTTAAAGAGTATTTGCACTTTAGTTTCGATCAAATTACATATGGCCCAGTGTACGATAGGAGCATATTGACTCTGGTTATAGGCTGGTTAAACTATAGTACTAAGCTCTGGGCACGACAGTAGCTTTGCGTATTAAACTATAAATATATATATATATATATATATATATATATATATATATATTACCGAGCAAAAGGGCTTAGTGGCAAGCCTTTGCCTTGCATCCGGAAGGCCTGTGTTCGAGACCCAATTTAGACAAGGTAAATGCCGGAGTAGATTAAAAATCAGCCATGACATGAAAAAAACGTGCACGGCATTAGCATTACGGAAAAAAAACTAAGAAAAAGATTATATATAAATATAGTAGTAATTTCCAATCCCTGGTAACTTAAACTCCATCGTATTAAACAGCCACCTGAAAATGGGAAACCTATTCAATGGGAAGTCACGCGGAACCGTGGCCGCGTTGACTACCATGGGAGCGTTTGGCTACCGTCTATCAGTAGCACATCGTAGCATCGGATGTATGTGCTCTCGCATGTGACGGCGGAAGCAGTTTATTTACGAAAGCAATAATTCTTGTGGGGGGGGGGGGCGGTGGGCGGGTCTTTGACAGTCTCCTTCTAGCAATGTAGCGGCCTACTCCTCGGCATTTCTCATGTACGCCGTGGTGTTCGGGCGTAGTTGAGTCTACGTGAACATAACTTGCAGTTTGGTTGCCCTACAGCAGAGCGTTCACAGTGGATAATTCAGGTAGTTAGACAGGAAGTGCCTTAACCGCCCGTTAAGACGTTTAGACCAGACGTATGGTGTGCGCGGTGCTGTGAAACGCCGATTCAGTACGCCGTATCGAACTGTAACAACGCAAGCAGACCGCGCAGCGGTGTTCGTGCGCAATACAAGATTACAGCATTTCAATGAACATCGTGTCCGTCGACAGACCGTGAGGACTCTCTCGTGCTCTCCTTCGGAGGTTAAAGAGGATCTCGGAGGCATGTTGATTGTGTTCTGGATCGTCCTCGTCAGTACTCCTCTGGCTTCAGCATAGCCAGCACGAACTGATAGTGAGGCCTTTAATTTCAGTCCAGCCTGAAATTACTGCGATCCAGTCTATAACTTATCGGCTGTCCACTGTCGTGTTGGGAGCAAATTGTTACCCGGTGCTGCACGTCAGAGCTTGAGTACAGTAAAGTAGAGCATTCCACGACAACTCATCCTCCGTCCGAGCTCTTTATTGTACGCAGGTAGGTTTGACAGGATGGACCCACGCACAGGACCCTGAGGAACTCCCGCTATTACGTCGCGTCGAGCCCGGCGGCGTGGTGCATTCGTCTGCGCCTCGTAACCGGAAAAGGCACATAGGTGCGCTCTACCGTCGCACATTTGTATTTATGGGGGTCCGTCTTTGAAGCAATGCCAAAAGCAGTCCCATGGACGTTAGAGCTTGGCTGAGGATCAGCCCGAAAACTTTACTGCTATTACGTCGCACGTCATGCCTAACTTGACAGTGGTTTTCTGCTTCAAACGGCTGGAACATCACTTGCATCAAGTCAACCTTCGACTGGCACGATTTTACGTTCAGCAGAACCGCCAGAGAGATCCTAGTCGTCTCACGGCCTTCAGCCAGCGATTTTTGCGATAGACTTAGCCTAACAAAAGCATAAGCAGAAGTATTGGCTCTCCTAGAAAGCCAGCCGTTGAGCAAGGATTAAATTCACTGACATGCCTGCCGCACTTAGCGGACATACTGATCAGTAGGCAAAGGTTTGCCCACTGGTTTGCCTGATTTCATCATTTCCTGCTTCCACTCTCCAGGAAGCGCTTTACTTTAGCGGCCGTAGTCGTAGCCTCGCAAAACGCTTTCCGGTACTCTGTATGGAGGTGTTTTACTTTTCCGACGGCCCAAGTTATTCCAGCTCTGAGTATGGCAGGCTTGATTATGCCCTGAACGAAATATTCCGAAAGTCTTGGAGGCCACTGGTCTTGCTTGTGAATAACGATTTCATACTCAGCTGCTCGGAAAAAATAACCACGGGATCTCTCCTTATTCCCCATTGCCTTGTTTATTCCTAACCCCCGTAGCATTCCACCGAGCGCAGATCTATCATTCTTATCTAGAAGCCGCAGGTTCTACATTGCACCAGTATTTTTTACCAATTTCCTTACGATGTATGGGAAGTGGAGGTCGATGCCTTTTCACAGAAGATGCGACATGATGTCGCCGATACTTGGGCCGTCTATATCAGCTCACGGCGTACTTGTAGTATTGTGTTGTGCCTTACTGTCCAAGCTGTCCACGAAATCTGTGCAATACTCCTTATGACCGGTATCCCCTATAAAAAGCAAAGCCTACGTAGTTATAATCGCTGAGGTTCCTGTTTTGTCCAATATCTCCCAGTTTTGAATACGCTTTCTGTCTTTATCTGACGTTGTGCGTTCAGAAAATCCCACCACTTTATGTCTTCTACTTTTAAAAGCATTACTACTACAACCACTTCCATTACTGCCCTAGCTGGATAACCTCGATCCCCGGTCGCACCTCATAGAGATAATTTCCGTAGCTGTGACGAAGAATCATCGCTGCTGTTTTTCTCGAGCGACGGTACTATATACAGTTAAATATATCTTAGTTTTTATTAAGAATGGAAGTCTATTAATAGTAGAGCGAGTGTTTAAAGCCCGACCTAGTAATTAATTATATAATATTGACTACTCGACATCCTGTAAAGGGAACTCTACGAAACAACACTGAGAGAACGGAATTGCCTGAGATGAATAAATAGGCAGATCATTATGGTTAGATTCAAGCTTTCAAGCAAACGATGTCTGTGTTTCCGTTCGCCTCGTTGTCTTCTAGGCTGCAGCCGTTGTCAATCGGGTGTAGACTTATTTCTTTTCGAACAGCAGAGAGAGAAGAGAGAGAGGCGATATCTGTAACAGGCTGCTGCAGTTGACCTCGATCGGCTTGCAGAAAGTCCGTCGAAGATGACAGCTTGTGAAGACGCCCATCTATGGAAAACCTAAAAACAGGTTGAAATGTCAACATACTACTACCATGCAATACCGATGCCACCCTCTATCATCATCATCATCATCATCATCAAAGTTTGTTTCATCGTGGCCAATACTTTGTGTGTGTGTGTCTTCACTTGAGACTCACCGAGTCCATTTGTGGAACGCAAACGCGCTCACCACCACGCTCGTTGATGTTGAATGGTTGATCGAAAAACCGCTCATCCGTTTGTCTGCTGCCCGTCGGGACATCGTCAAAAACTTCATAACGATGGGCTGTCCGACGGGAAGCCACTTATTGTACCACAACGCTGCACGAAAGAAGCATGGCGGACGTCGCATGAGCGGCAGGATACGGTAGTTGTGCGAACCGTAATTTTCTTAATGGTCGACGCTGCTCAGTACCATGCAGCAGCGCCGAACAAAACAACTAGTTGTGATCCTGACGAAGTTTGGGCTGACCACGGCCTTAGGCAAGTGATTCGCTACTTTGACGGATGGCGGTTTTGGTGGGCCTAGCAGAAAGACAGGGCAAGAAAAATACGGCAAACGATCCATTTTGTCTTTAACGGTGCACAATATTGAGTACGCGTACAGGTACTCATTGCTACTATGAGTATTGTTAGTCGACGAATTAATCCTGTACTCATATGGCTACTTACCACTACATATAGAACAAGCGGGGAAAAATGGTTCGCGAACATTTTAGGTTCAGTTTGAAAAAAGCACAATCTGTCTATATGTGTATGTCGTACGCTGTCTTTCCGTCAAGCTTAATTATCGTTTTTTAACGACTAAATGACCGGCGTATTTAATGTTTAACCTCTAGGTTTTCATGCATATATATATATATATATATATATATATATATATATATATAACGAACAATAGAGGAAATGGTATTATTAACAGTTCGTCACAATATTTTCAACGGACTTAGTGGCTCGTGACAGAACATACAGTGCCCGGGGTGTCCAGTATTTTGCGACAGAATTTTGCATCAATCGTGGCCTTTACACCCTTCTTCCTCTGGTTTGTTTGAGCCGTTTCATGTAACTTGGCGTACTGTCTTAGCACGA
Organism: Dermanyssus gallinae; assembly: GCA_003439945.1. Classification (NCBI taxonomy): domain Eukaryota; kingdom Metazoa; phylum Arthropoda; class Arachnida; order Mesostigmata; family Dermanyssidae; genus Dermanyssus; species Dermanyssus gallinae. Next base: position 241,034 of record QVRM01006674.1, read on the forward strand.
AGTGACTGCTAGAGCGCCGCAGGTTATTCTATCATTAGTGATCATGGCTTGCAATTATTTACGCTGTGGTCAGCTATGAATCATACCAATCAAATGGCCAGCTTGCTATCATCAATATGTAAAGTTTGACACTTCGTTAGCTGTACGGCATCTCTAGGCAGCGAATTAGATCAGTTTTGCGCACATCTATACAGTGGGTGAATGTCATCTGTTTTTGACCTCACACACCCACCCCTCCCCATTATTGCAGGGCAGTTTTTGTGTCTGAGAGGCTCTGTAGTGACATCTTCCGACGGCGGCGACTAGCGCCTATGCACGCCCCGTTCTCTCCAAGACTTTTCATCTAAACTACATCTTTAATAGTAATATTTTTTTGGCACTGTACTGTGTGTATCTTTTCGTCGACTGTGTGTTATTACATATGTTAACCTAACTCGGCAAAGGCTAAGAGCATTCTCTCCAAGAGGGTCTGTGTCGCACTTTTCAACGCTGTGTAGGATCGAGGTCGAATCCGAAACTTCGAGTGCCAAAATTGCCGGCAATCTTCTCCGCTCTGTCCAGCCGACAAACAACGTGGCTACCAGCGCCGATGGCCACCGAGGCGTACCATATATGGTCGACCGTTACATTGCTGTACACACAACGGTGGTTCGCCAGGACACAGATAAAGCTCCATACAACCTTTGCTACAACTTTAGTGTACCGCTGCCGCCTTCCCCTCATGTTTACGACAAACGCAGCGTTATTTGTCCAGACAACGCAGTGGCAGTGCACTTGCGACATACGATGTGTGTGATTTTCTGCTCATGGATTGGCCATATATATATATATATATATATATATATATATAAACATATATAAGGGTTCCTCTACCGATCATTTTTTCTCTCCCTGTCTCCTCTTTTAGGTCTCCCTCTTTTTGTGTTTGTATATGTGTGTGTGTGTGAGCGTAAGATGTGCAAAACGTGTATAGGTCACAGTGTCCTGGCCCTGTTTTGCGTGCGCGGCTTCTTGCATTTTGCCACAATGTTCCAATGTTGACGAGAAGTCAACAACAGCCGTCGCAACGGTTGGCCTTTCCTAAGTGTTCGCAACGGTCACCTTCTGCTGCCCCTGCGGTAGCAGCAGCATCAGCCGCATCATCACGGCCAGAATCGGCCTTTCGGTTTGTCGTGTCTAAATTGCGTTTTGATGACTTCAGTCTTTATATATATATATATATATATATATGGGGAACGCGCAAGGAATTCATTTTTTCCTCCTTTACGTCTACGGGTCCAGGGATGGCTGAGGCCGCATAGGGTCTCTCTCATCGGAAGGGGGGAAAAGACAATGCTGCCGAAGATGGCGTTCGTTGTCGTTTGTGTCGTTGTGGTCTCAGAGTGTAGTACAGAGTAGGTACGGCAAATTCACGAGGGAGCGAGCGAATGTTTGAGGAAAATAAATTCAGAAAAAGAATTCATAAATGTTGACTGTCCATTGCGTATTAGCTGACGACCCCCCGCGCTTACGTTCTTCACGAGAGACCAGTGCTGAGCCGTTGAAGGCGGCCTCTAGGGCAGGCCGAGGCGCAGTCCGCCCAGAGAGTGGATCGCTGACGTCCACGTGTCGGCTCTTTTCTTGTTTGCTTTCCCGGGTCTCTCGTGTTGCCGGTACGTTATTCCGCCGCGCCGTGCTCATTCATTCCCCGTCCATAGTTGCAAGATGGATTCGTCTATTCGTGGGAGATAACTCTAAAAAGGAAGTCACCGAGGCCACCGAGGGTCACAGCCTCCAGTCGCAGCGCATGGGAAGCAAGGGGCTTCTGTAGTGGCACCCTGCTGATTGTACTGCCGAAATAACTAAATCAATGAGCGCAGTATCTGTGTGTGTGCCTTACCTGACGAAAAAGATTAAATCATATTTATAATCAATGAGCACAAGTAATTGAATTTATGTTTAGTCTGATTTATATATTCACCCAACGTTGTGAATGGTAAGAATTATTAGTTCAAAATGTATGCGCTGCGCTGAGATTAAACCCTGTTAATCGTCTAGTTAAATCTTTCTGCTAGAGCCGCCGGTCATCGGCCCCACGCTGTATTGTCGATTTTACGTAATAATATGATTTAGATCGTCATCAGTATCATATCACCAATAACCGTAACCAAATTGGTCTCTACATGCAGGTGTCTTTCGTCCCCTCACCTAACGAGCTTATGTAGGACTTGAGTTCTTGAGCCTGAATCAAACGCAGCTCAGAAATTCACAAATACATTGTACAAAAATTGTTCTTTTCGTGCTAGGATTTTCTTGATATCTGCAAGAAGGATTGTACATGCAGTTAGTGTTGATCTCTGCGCACGGAAGCCGTGTTGTTCGTCTGGTAATGCTTTCTCTGGTTGTACTTGACGAACGACGTTAGACGGGCAGCTAGGAGGCATGAAAGCAGTTTGTAAGCTTGAGAGAAAAAAAGAGGGTTTGGTACGCGGTTTCTTGCCATTTGAAGATGTGCTATAGCGCACTGTCTCGACGCTGCGGGTAGTCGATTGTTGTAAATGCATCTATTGAAGAGCACGGTCCAGTGTGCGGTCATTGTGGCTGCTTGCTGCAAATGCTCATTACAAATGCCATCTGGCCCGGGTGCTTTGTTCTTCATTGCAGACAGACATGAGAAAAGGCACTCTCCTTGGCACTGTGTCATGTGAGCTTAGGATCGACCTAAAGTGGCCATAGAGTAGATCACGTTTAGTTGGACATGCGGATCTCTCCTGCGAAGTGTTACGGAGCCACAGATATTCGGTGTCGAGGACTTCAATGGTTTCTTGGAAACGATCCGTTTTCAGTGCGATATCCAGACTAACGGGTTTATATGGCTCTAGGTTCGCTCCTTCTCTCATTTGGTAATCTGTTCCCACAAAACACACATTTGGTTTTAGCATATTTGTAGCAAATAAATATATAGTCGATCTTTGTTTTGAGATTTTCCGTAAGGCCAATGCCCGTGTACGGTTTTTTCACGTCATGGCTAATTTTAATCCACTCCGGCATTTACCTTGTCTAAATTGGAAGCCATGCAAACCAATTTAAGAGTGGCCGGTCTGGGTCTCGAACCCAGTCCTCCCGAATGCAAGACAAAGGCTTTGCCACTAAGCCATCTCTCTCGGTTATACATATCGTATAGGTTTTGCGGTGGCCGGGTGTACTGGCGTAGTTCATGGCTCGTCGCGGTTGGTCATATATATATATATATATATATATATATATATATATATTAGTTTCTTTTTTGCATGGCACTCATCATATTATTAATGTTGAACCTTAAGGCGTGTGTAGATTCCATTGTGCCTTTTGTATCAAGGACTGACTGATGGCTGCCTACAAACTGAAACAGTTTTGCGAAATATACTCACGGTAACAGTCGGGCCTCTGCGTACTACCCTGATATCTATTAAAGAAGGGTCTCTTCATCAAATAAAAGACGAGGAACAATGTAGGAAGGGGAAGAGAATGGATTAAATTGCCCGGAATGCGTTTTTCACGTAGACTAACATTTAGAGTTATTGCTTCTTTTCATCACTTCTCCCTAACGTCCAGTGTGATATCTGAAGGCTTTTACTTGTCTGTACTTGTCTACTCAAATCTGGCGTCAAGGTTTATCTGTGTGCTATTTATGTGCTCAATTTAGCGTCCCATTGCTATTGCCCCACCTCTCTATGCATTATTGTTAAATGGTATATCCTCAATGTATCCCTGTCAAATGGTGCTTTATCATAGTGTAACCTATAATGCCGCATTTCTCTTGAAGCCTAAACATTGATTTGGAATCCGTCCCCTTACCCAACGCAAACCTGCTGACAACGCAGCGGACGAGCGTGTACTTATGAACTCTATGTCGCTGAACTATAAGCGAAACGAGTGGGATATATAGTAAATGTGCAGAGCACACGTATTACGCTTATTGTTTCTCAAGGTCCAACTTTTACAACCGGCATCTGTGGACGGAGATAGTTTTGCTCCGTACGCTCTCGCATTTTCGTAAGGATAATATATGTTCGATTTAATCATCGTAAGTACTATAACAAGTATCGTGTGTCGTACAAGACAGCAGTCTAGTATAGCAAAGCATTTGGGAAATCGTAGCTTTGAAACCGTGGCTGGCTGCTAAATATGTATATATATATATATATATATATATATATATATATATATATATATATATATATATATATATATATATATATATATATATATATATATATATATATATATATGTGTATACATTTAAGTAAAGAATCGTATTGGACATAGTGCCCGTTTATGGGCTAACCGGAATGGTATATGCGCATGGTTTCACATTAGAAGTTTCGTCCTGGCGCGGGGCGCAGACGTCATTTTACTTCTTGCATTACCGGGTTGCGTTAATTATTTATTGCCACTTTAGTGTGATATCTTCCGTCTCGCCGTGAAACTCCCAACCCGGCGCTTCGATTTCGGTACTACCGTGTTTTTGCCTTCGACGTGGCCGTGGCCTTGACCGTAATTACTGCTAATTCATGCAACGGCTCATTAGGACTTACAACTCGTACAATACTAGGGTGGTGGGTCTGATAAATGGCGTCGTTGTGTCTCTGGCATTATCACTGTACATCCGGCAGTTGGCAGCGGCAGCTCAATGAACGTATATGATATGCCTTTCTCTATTAGGTAACCGGATTTTTAGTGCAGTGGTGACCGTTTATTATACGACTTCAAAGGCGCGTACATGCAAATATATATATATATATACACATCAGAAATTACGAGTTTAACTATACGCAACACATATCTATTCCAAACCATATCTTTCAAAAATTGACAGATAGTTACACATGTCCGCAACGAAAGCGGAAATTTTTAAATACTCAGTTTCTCTGTGTGCCACCTTCGGACGTCGTTATATTTTATCTTTATTCTTAGCTTGGTTGATTTATCGGAATTGCAGTTTTTGCAACGTTTTAATTGTCGGAGGCTTAGTGGCAAAGCAATGTCCTTGAAAAAGCTATGTCCTAGTTATAGGCGTCCTGTTATCAAAATGAGAAGAGGAAAAAATATCCTTCGGAGGTAAGGCCGAGATGCCACTATGCTCCGTCGTCATAATCACTTTCCAGTTTGCTGTGTTAAAAACGTTCTTCACGTTGAAAACACTCCTGATGACTACGGAGTTGAATCCAAAAACGGTCACACTCTAATGAGTTCCCAATTTCATTTTCAAATGTCTAATTTAAAAAAATGTGCTTACCATACGCATTTTTACAAGCAAAAAAATAACGGCTTAGCAAATATTTTACCATACCTTATAACTTATTTGTTTTTAACAACGGGCATATATATATATATTTGTTTTCAATTCATATGCGAAGAGTTTTGGGGCAACAGAGATTAACTCAGACTAATTAGAAAATTGCAATTCTATTTAAAATGCGATAGCACTTTGTTGGCAATCGTGATATTTATCGTTACGTGGCCCTACTCCCATCAATATATATATATATAGTTATAGCGAGCGAGAGAGCCTGCGCCTCGCGACCGGAGGAGACACATAGGTGCGCCAGTTCGAGCCCCACCGTTGCACCGATTTGTATTTATGGTGTTCGTCTATGAAGCAGTCCCGTGGACGTTAAATCTTGGCTGGAAGTCAACCCGAAAAGTATTTTTTAATGTTATTTTTGTCGACAGAGTGGAGGAGAAATGCCGGTGACTCTTGCAGTACGAATGCGATCTTGGCGCTACATGTGTAATTTTGACGCAATCTTTCTTAACTTATATATATATATATATATATATATATATATATATATATATATATACATTACATAGACCCTCGGCCAACATTTAGCGTCCACGGAACTTATATAAATATATATATATATATATATATATATATATACATTACATAGACCCTCGGCCAACATTTAGCGTCCACGGAACTGCTTTCGCATTGCTCCGTGAGACGCACCCCATAAATACAAATGTGCAACGGTGGGGCTCGAACCCGTGCACCTATGTGGGTCCTCCGGTCGCGAGGCGCACGCGAATGCACCACGCCACTGGGGTCGATAAATATATACATTCTAGTCATTAGAAACCACAATGGTTGTTGCGGTGGAATTTCCCTTTGCTACTTAGTGCTAAGAATTCACGCTCATGGAAGCCTTTACTCACAGGCTCCTAACGGATGGGATTCAGTATTAAAACTATGAAATTGTTTATTATCTTTTTAAATGCTTAAATTTTAAGATCCGGTGGTGATGCACAATACAGAAGATCAAAATTGTTAGGTGGTACCTCGTTAAGAACTTTAGACTTCGCTAAGCGTGTATTTTTGGTCTGTCAGATAATGCGGTGGCATTACTGTACTTGTCTTTCCTCTTCAAAAGCCCACCAACGAAGTAGCTCAACTGGCTGAAAGGAACGCTTTTATAAAAGACTGTACTATCACTATAAGGGCGTAGAAAATAACATATGTCTAAGTTGTCAGCAGAATAACGGTGTTTCCTAATCTAGAGTAAACATTTCCAACCTGGATTATGACTCTGAAGTTTGATCCTATCTCTGCTTTCCTACTTAATTCGGTTGTTTTCCGTCTGTACAAAGACTAGATGAGGCTCCGTTAGCGGGACGAGCTCTTCTGTGAAAATCCACAACAGTAGTTTGGCTAAGGCCTTCGTGTCGAAAGAGTGTTACACAGTGCGTAAAACAGCGTAGGTAGTTTCCTGCTGAAAACAGTAGGGATCCGCACAACCGCGGACAGCTTTCTGGCAGACTTGTTCGATCAAACTACCACCGTTTGGAAATTATTTGTTGTATAGATGCGCTAATTTTTGAACGAGTCACCGACTCACCGGTATCTAGGTCTGCGTTTAGCCGCTCTATCCGAACAGCTTACTCATGTGTTATTTTACACGGACCGCCTAACACTGCAAAAATGTTGAATATATCGTGACAATCAGTCCATAGGATCTGTTGTTTTGCCAAGGGGTTATGCAGTGACAGGTACCCCGGGAACTATAACTTATCTTATGCTTAGTGAGAGTTTCATAGCAGTCATAGATTAGATCGTTTAAAATAAAGCAAACAAAACATGTTATGTTGCATATAAATGCCTGACATTGATAATTATTCAAATTACTTTGTACAGCAAAACGCTGTACTTATCCAGTCAGAACGCAGAACATTGTATCATCAGTATCGTGTCGACGTATCAGGAAGCGTTATATTGTCAAAATAACTATTAATATATTTAGACATTAAAGATCCAATACGTTTTTTGAACGCTAACCAAACAAAAAACGTTTATGTAGCAACCCCTATTAAACGCCCCATTCTAATAGAATGAACCAACAGATCTTGTCGCACCGGACTACATACGTTTTTAAAATCCAGTTTACCTTACAACCTCTGCTCTGTACCCCAACTCTCGAACTGAATGACAAAAAGCTTCGGTTTCATTATTTGCCGCAAATCTAAGTTATGAGAATTGTACAAACAACTTTAATCGTGTTTACTTAGGAGGCAAACATTTAATTTGTAGTCTGCAGTGGTGACGTCGTGTTCTAGGTAACTAGTGCGTTAGCCACGGTTGTCTCTACCGGGGTGTCGTCTGTTCGATCCCCGTGATCGAACTATATTTGAGTGATTGATCGTGCCGCTAGTATTCGAGACACTCGGGAGACCCAGCCCTGAGGCACGGTCGCGTCTTCAGAACAGATTGACAAACGAATCGAAATGGCAACAGGGAAAAAAGAGGTCTTGACTTTCTACTTCAGAGGCTATCTCTGGTGGTTCAGCGCAACAATGCAGCATTAATAATGGGCACAATGAGGGGCTGCCTCGAGTATAGGATACTCGACTGGTAGCGCTCCTCACAACCCTTAGTGTAAATAGTTAGTTAATCACACTTCCTTGTAACCCTAAAATAAAATAATAAATATTTGAGCGACTGCGAATAGATGATAAGTCTTACCGCTAAAAATTTGCGGTCATGCCGACACAAAGATTCTTGGGGAAACCCTAGATATCTCAACATCACCAGCACGCGGTATTGAAGACATGCCTCACGGCGATTCCAAGCTCGTGGGGGCGAAAGATAGCCGAGAGCTACAAGCATGTTTTAATTGAAACATGTGTTTAATTATTCAAAATTAACGTAAGTACACGGCTTCGACCCCAGTTGTCGATCGAATTTTCTTTGAGCGATGCTCATTGAGGATTGATGATAAACCATACCGCTGAGAGTCAGCAGCCATGCCACAAGAACTTTTGGGGAAACCCTAGATATCTCAATATGTCCGACCCTTAGCTCATTGAAGTACACCTAACGTTGAGTGATAAGCCCGGGGAATGGTTTAGAACTAAAAACAACCTCCTTAACAAATGTTTTAGTTCTAGCTCAATTACACGTGTGGCAGAAAGTTGTTGCGCCAGTAATTTTTAATTCCCTGCAACAAGCCAACCCAAACGCGAGTGTTCTCCAACTGACTTGTTCAATAGTATTAAAGCCGCTCCAAAATGTGTGGTGAGTGGATAATGTCCACAGACACTAAAACAATTTAGAAAAACGATTCCAGGGATTATGCAGATCAGTCTCTCCAATTTGACAACACAGCTTAATGCATTCCGAGAATAGCGAAGTCTATGAATATTATAACATCCTGCTATAATTGCATCACATGGGTCATGTGCTGACGCACGTGTACCTTCGTGGAGACATGATTTCGTACTCAATAGATGTTATTGGATTGTGTGAGGCAAGAAACCTTACAACTGACGAACCTTTTAAGCTTATTCGCGCCGTACCACGCCGTACCGCCGCTGACCTGTCGCTAAAAGTTTTTCAGAGTAAGCGTACGAGCTTTAGAACGTTCTGTTGCATTATGAGTCACGTGAACTTCCAGATATGAGAAACAACAATGCTGTGTGGTTTATCGTATCTTCTATGATCGGCTAAATGAAGTTGAAGCGCAATATGGGGAGGGGAATGCAATTTTATTTATGAGCCCACATTGGATTGATTATCCACTGCTTTAAACATTATGCCAAATGATTTGGCTCTGCTGCAACGGCACATATAGCATATGGCACATACGAGTATGCCAACGTCAGTTAGTTCGGGTAGGTTCTCGCTGTCAGAGACCCGCCCCACTTCACCCCAATAATGCTAACACTGAATCAAGTAAATGGCAGACCAAGTTGCAAGTTGATGACTTGCTTCAGCCCGATATCGCCATATAGGCATCTAGGGTCAGACACTACAAAATAATTTCATTTGCTCTGCCAAAATTCTGTATTGGTAGAGCATGGCATGTACTTAATTAAACAGCTTTTTATTTGAACCGCATCTCCTGCTTCTGGATGTTTTGTTTCTTTAGTGAAACTTTAAAAAGGATGATTTACCGCGATTACAAGCTGGCCTTAGACGCCTTTAGTACTCGGCTCTCGCAGGGGTCCTAGTCTAGCTACTTTCAAAACACTTTAAAATCTTGTAAGTTTAAATCCAAGCTTTTATTACCTTAAGATTTAAGTTGCAGCTAAGTACCTCTAAGTTACTTACCTATACATTAAGAATAAATGTTGTTATATAATGCGATAATGAGGATGCTTTTAGTATTATGCTTGCCCTAATCAGTTGTACAAGTGTAAGGTTTTAACATTTGCTTGACCTTCATTTGCCACTGCCTGTATATATATATATATATATATATATATATATATATATATATATATATATATATATACATATATAAATAAGGCTTGCATACATATATTAAATACTCGGCGACTACAACGCGATAGGCTGTCTTCTAATACGCTTTTGTGAGGGTTTGTTACTAATTTATATCTAAGACTGACCCTGAAATATCTGAGTACGCTGCGGGCTAGCCAACACACTTGCAGACTCAGCGGGATTGCTCCATAACCGGTGCGGGTACCGACCTTCGGTTGTTCTTCTATTCAAATTCGCAACGTTCCCACTTCTTTTCAGCATTCGAACGCTTGTCTGACGACCGGGGAAAATATCTGTCAGTACATTTAGCGACCATAGTCCGACCTCACTTTCGTCTAGTCGAATCCGCGTATTTGAATACTAGCAGTCGTTTATTACGCAGAAAGCGAGCATATCAGCCGTTATCCTCTTTGCCAAGTCAATCAAATTTTATTTTTTTATACATTAGTGAAAAGCAGTCCAGTTTAGGTTGCGGTTAGCCATGCGTCCACGTGGCATTTGCCTCTGTTTCTACATATATATATATATTTCTTTTTTTTTTTACCATTGTTGTTGGTAGTAGGCATATACATTTATATACACTTGAATCAAACGGTAAACCTTAATAGGGCTTAATATAATGTCCCCAGCCTTTTATAGGCTATTGCATTCGTCATAATGCGTACATTTGTTTCCAAAGAGTTTACATGCCAAATCCAACCAGGGTGTAGCTCCCTGGTTCAACAGCAAACTTCCCAATAAGTATACCCGATTTGTCCAAATAATACCGCGAACAATTCTGAAGGAGTTCATCGTACATTCTACTAACCAGATACAGTTGCCGTATGTGATAAGGAACAAAGAAGAGAAACCACGACAGAGGTTCATCATGAGAGTAATTACCAATTTAAAAAAAATAACATTGTAAGAGAAGCACTGCGCGATCGTATCCGAGCTAAGGGTTCTCCAAATGTCAGCTATTGAAACACGTTAGAGAAAACAAAATTAAAAGTATAAAAGGAATCGCTCTTGTCCTTGAAAAGAGGACGTATAGGATAAATACGATACATCGTAACGTTGTCTGCCGCTTTCATGGATACACTCCCACAACAGCCCCAACGACCGTTAACTGTACCGACCAGACATACACTCAAGCTTAATTTTATTGTTAGGAGGGCTTCTCCTCAATGTTTTAGGTTTAAAAAATGTCGCTCGCTAACGCAAAACGCAAGAAACTTCAAAGAGAATATGGATATGCACCGAGTCCCTATGCCGGAGAAGCGGCACAAACTCCATATGACAATCTTAGCTGCCTGTCGCAAACGACCAACATAAGTCGGATCCTAACAGAATGTATTAGTGTCACTACGGCAGCTTCGTTTTTCGTTCAACAAGTTAGCCATCAGGGTCATATTGGCACATTATTTAATATACGCGATGACTAGAGGGCTAATATAATATTATATAGTGACCGCTATATAAAATCGATTCAGAAGACGCGTTTAGACCTGTAAATACAGAAGGAAAATCGACTTAACATCCTCGCGTCAATCAGATTTGCAAACGAACCTACTCCGAATCTTTCTGACAGTACGAACTCGGACCACTATATTTGAACCTCAAATGGCAATATTAGCTACGCCACAGAGAACACAAACGTCCACTGTTCCACATTCTTAATGATAAATCTCACAACAAGAGCATTGTTGAATTGAAATTGCGTGTTAAGGTTTACTTAAGCAACTGCTAAACGTAGTCCCAATAACCTGACACAACAAGTGGACGTTGTAGTCGTTGTCAACTGCTAAAACCAGATGCATTCTAATATCATCATAGGGCGAATTATGATTTCTAAAGCAGGATGTATAATGATACTGTCTACCGTGGCAAAGAATATTTCAATGTCATGTTGAATAATGTAATTTGGAGTAATATTCTAAAAATACAGAGAGAGAAAAAGAGAGTTTGTGTCAACACGTATTACATATTCTAAATATATTGGTATAATTTTGTCTCACCATTCGTTCTCAAACGCCCATGTAAAGCAAATGCACTGAACTGCATGACTCCTAGTCTATTTAGAAATTCGAAGCAATGAAATGTCTGAACGCGATGTAATTATCTTGGTCTTAAATTACTTTTGGCTTCACTTAGATCAATCTATTTGAGAGAGTCGCATTCGACTAAAAGCATGTCCACGGTCCTAAGCAAAGGAAAGATTGAAACTACGAACGCAAGATTACATACGCAACTATGGGCTACAAAATAAGTAATAATTTCTGCGTTTCCCTACCTTACTTTTAAAAAAACTATAGGACAAAATCAACAGTTTGCTACAGGAACAGACCACGTATTTACCTTAAAGTATTATTGTAAGTTATTATTGAAACATATTATAAATAGTGACAATGTGTTATTCATTTTCTGCATTATCGTGTTCTATTCTTCTTCTTTCCTATTTATTAATTACAAGATATGGGATTTAAAAACTATGACCACCGTTAGGCGATGATTCGCAAAGTCAAGGACATAAACATCTTAACCGACACCTGCCCGTATTGGCCTACATTGAAGAAAGTGGGTGCGAAGTTGAATCCCTTGCGGGAAATAGGCAGCCATTAAAACTTTTAAGGGATCAATATTTCACGTTTACCATAATTAGCGGTATGCTATTCCAAGGTGTTTTGTTAGGATTACGAAATGCCGCTGAATATATATATATATATATATATATATAATGTAACCAGAGAGAGAAAGAGAGAGAGAGCAAACAGAACAAACGAAACGCTTACTGGCCACGTACCTACATTACCTTTCTTCATTTCTCGCGCTGATGAATTATAGACGGCACTAATTAGTGCCCTGAATTGCAGACTAGTCACTCCCAGAAAACAAAAACAACACTTCCACAAACGCTAATTAAATTGTGAATTGTATGCAGGCAGCAGTTATCGCTATTCGGCACGACCAGTAGTTGATAACGATACGCTAGCTATCGTGTGACGACAAAGTACTTCCCGACGTTAAAGCACTTTATATTAAAGCCGATAGGACTCCAAAATTGCAGTCGTCACAGCAGGCGCATAATGGCCTCCAGACATACAGGTCGCGTGCTGACTGCCTTCACTAGGTGACAATAGCAAAAGCGTTCCATAGTAAATGAACTGCCTCAGCTGTTTGAGCCGAAGCGAAGAGCCGATTTTCGATGTACAGTTAGCCCACCAGATGAACGCGCCGAACAGCGTATACGCAGTCACGTATTGCGTGTACGCACGAAGTACACTGCTAAGCAGGGTACACTCGATCGGTATATTGTGTGTGTGTGTGCTATATAGCACGTGTAGTGATAATTGCGGCCACATTGGCCGAAACGAAAACTTCTCCCTAGTAAAGCATGGCTAACGGTGCCAAACGAACATTAACACAGCGTTTGGCACGCCGGTATGGCCGCGCTTCCCTATGTTGTCGCCTAATCCGACAGGCAAACGTGTCTCAATCGATCCTACCTCATATAGTTGAAATAGTTAACAAATATTTGTGTGTTCAAGTTAATGACGGGTTTATGAGTACGACGGTTGACGTCACTTGTCGGCCTTACGGAGACAAGCAAATTCCGCCCCACACGATCAACGCTCACAACATGTTCTACTCTCGTCCGGTATGGCAAACCCGCGTTGCCGCGAAGAAGATGCCAGCATGTTAAAATGGTGTTTATGAACGATCGGGCCGCGTTGAACTCCGGGTTCGGGGAGGTTACGATGTTGCTAAACATTTACAAAGAAGAGTCCTGCTAGCAGTGTGGACTTGTTGTATTTTATAGACAAAAACCAATCGTCATAGAAGATCAAGACGCCGAGTATCCGGCCCTGGAACAGATGACCGGGTTCGTGCAAGGCGATAGTGAACCTGGGCTTCCTTATAGTCTTCTAAGTTTTGACCAATATATTTGCGTTGATTTTGCATGCTGACTCCAAATCGGAGTCTGTTTTGTGTGAATCCGGTCCAAATTGCAAATCCTGCTGCAAAGCTGGGCTCATAGCTAAGAGCTGCATTTTGGCAGAGCCCTCTTGAGGGCAATACAGAATTATCGTATCGGTTCGAATAACAGAAACCCATTGCATGGCGCGTTGCGACATGGCGTTTTTTTTACTTCCACGCATATGTCTCACCAGGCAGAATAATAGTCAGCAGGGCTAGAATCAAGTCTGGCAACTTCTAAGCGATGCCTGCGAGCTTTCGACTCTATATCTCTGTGAGCTCGCAAAGAGATGAAAGCTTACGAGGCACCGACATTACGGGAATTTGGATGCGTAGCGATACCTACTTGGGCAGTCTGCAGGTTTATGTTAGCTCGAGGTTAAGTAAATTTGTATGCACGCGCGCTAAAAAATGTGATGAAAAAAGTTAGCTTCTGGTAACCGCGCCACAAGTTTACTGTGACACGCCGGCGTATTTCTAAATACCGATGTGCGTAAGTTTCGACGTGGATGGATTTAAGAGTTTACACAAGCTTTGGTGGGGGTTGTACTACACTCTGAGTACACTCTAAGTAATACGTCAACACGGGTTCGTTCTTGCTTCTTTCTTTCGTTGTACAAGGCTTCAGGTATGCTTGCAGCCTGCGCGACTAGTGTGGAACTCACAAACCCACTGAGTCAGAATTTCTGCCCACCTGTCCAGGCTCGACAATACTTTGGCATTTTTCTGAAGCCGTGGGAGAGGCGTCTCTGCCACATGCCTTAATTTAGCTGCTCTGTCTCCGTCTATCTTTCTGCATATTTACGTGCTGCTAGATAAGGGCTTAATCCAAGGTCCATACACCGTCCTGAGGGGCTGCGTCAAGACCTGGATCGCCTGGTTGCATTTTCCCTCCCGCTCCCACCTCTGTCGGCTTCCCGTCTCGACCATGCTCCCGAGGGGGCCGCGCAAGCTTCTATCGCCTAGCGATGGCTCGGTGGCTGTCTTGACGCCTATCTCTCAACGGACCTCTGGATTGTGTCGTTTGCCGTATGCTCTTATTTATCTTCCACCAAACCACTTGAATCCTGGCGGTTACTAACAACGAACGTACAAATTGCGTTGAAGCAGTACACATTACTCCCGCTAGCTCTGGTGGAATGGCGTAACAGAAGGTAATTCAAAAAGATTCGACTACATTTTAAGAGGTTAAGCTGTATAAATATGCATTTTGCTAAACGACAAGATGCTTGGCTAACCTCTGATACATGATCTCTCTCACCATATATATATATATATATATATATATATAGATATATATATATTATATATATATATATATATATATATATATATATAATATATATATATATATATATATAAATATATATATATATATATATATATATATATATATATATATATATATATATAATTATATATATAACGGTTGACTAGCACTCGGCATGTTTTTGGCACACGGTTAGCCTTGAGTTTCAACGGCACATACAACGTGCTGTGTATTGTCTGTGCTTATTTTGCCACGCTGCCAATTATCGCACTTGCATGAAGCTAGCCGCTGCCTCGATCTAACTGGCTGCAATTCTTGCTAATGAGATGCAACGAACGAATACGCATCACTGCTTATTGGGAAAGAGCTTCTAGCTGCTCTTGTTTGTTGCGGCTCTTTACATTTTCGTACACGTGCACTCTCTACATATACGCTTTCATGAAATATATATATATATATATATATATATATTTATATATATATATATATATATATATATATATATATATATATATATATATATATATATATATATATATATATATATATATATTAATATATATATATATTCCGAGAACTGGATCCCTGTGTGTAGCCCTGTAATTCCAAACAGGGTGTTTTCAAATAGGTACGCCTAGTCGTTAGTATTATAATTATAAAACCTGTGTACGTATAGAGACCAAAAAAGTGGTGATATGTGCTTTTGCTCAGCTTGTTTGCCTAGTTACTCGTTCAGTCTCCATTCAATTGAGAAGGGCTCAGACACGCTTCGCAACGATCGAGGGATTAGGTAGCTTGCGTGAACAAGTTTCAGTGTCCTCCATTGTTGCAGCCGAGTCTTCGAGTTGAACTAGCTGAACGCTGGGTGCGTTTGGCCACTATGCGCGTCAGAGCAATAAAAGCTAAGGAAGGTGTTGAGGTGCATTCGATGGCACGGTTTCTTTGCTTGTGACTTTAATATTATTTGAATGCATGCTTCATCTATATGCCGTATTCGTGTAACAGAACACATATAGCTTCAGAATGTTGAGATAATTGAATTTTAACGCAGTCATTAACTCGAATGATAACTCCACACGAATCGTTATAGTGTAAATCCTTATTATGACTAAATAGGTGAGCAACATGTAACTGTTGCTGAAGCTATTCTAACCGTCCTTAGCACATTAGATCCTATCTTACTGAAAGCACTGCTTAGTGTGGCTTTTGTTACATTCGGTACTTTCACGCTCATATTAGACTGTCCGGAGAAGCGTAAATATAGATAGGCTAGTCATGAAAGGAATTCCTTATCGATTGTTAACATTTTCGGGGACTATTCCTATGGAGAGTACAGAATGCATCAGCAATGGTATAGGAATTGTGGGAAGAGTATGCAGAATACAGGAGTTGTCCAAGGCAAGCAAGTAGGCAAGTACTTTAATGTATGCAGATGACATTGCAATCTATGACAGGAGTTACTTTAGAGTTAAATAGGGTTTGGAAAGACTAATTT